>JAMPIV010003443.1:0-20398 GCA_024509875.1 Oreohelix idahoensis | reverse complement strand
AAAACAAACGAAATTTCACATGACACCAGAAGGGACCCGAAAATCGCCAGCGGCGATTAGGACCAAATATAACCAGTCTTAACTTCAGTCAGATAATATATACATATTTTCCATAAATATAACACTGTAAATATCAGTCACGTTTATTATAATATTATATTTTATACTCATAAGTACAGGTTGCAATAAACACCATGAGAGAATTATGATATTTATAAAATTACACAGTTTCCAGTAACTATAACGAAGTAAATACAAGACACTTTTATTTTGCCTCTTACATTACATGTTAAACGTGCAGTAAACATCGCGCAGCCATTCATTATAGTGATAAGATTTCACATACAAGAACACACTACAGGCGTAGCATAGTTTACGGGTTACTTACAAAGGGTTCATTATTTTATCCATCACAGTGGTAGAGACAGGAACCATTTGAGATACTCATCCTTCGTCTACTACGTTGTTGGCGTTAAATTACGGGACAAGCTACATGAGTAGGGCCAAACAGAAATACTGCGACGACACGCATCTCACAGATATTTTAACGGGAACAAACCTACCAACAAAGACGGGGATTTTAGAAAAGAACTTGCCAGGCGGCGGAGGGACTTTCTACTAAACAATCACCCACACAGAAAAGTAATCCGCAATTACCTAGAATAAGGGATGCATTACTAAAGAGCTGTCTACGTGAATTAATGATCTGAAGTGGCAGTAGCCAACGGACGATTTTTACAACAAGTGCCTTTGAGAAATTTAATGATCAGAAGTTGCAGTAGCAAACGGACGATTGTACAACAAGTGCCTTTGAGAAATTTAATGATCAAAAGTTGCAGTAGCAAAAGTACAACAAGTGCCTTTGAGAAATTTAATGATCAAAAGTTGCAGTAGCAAACGGACGATTTTACAACAAGTGCTTTGAGAAATCTTGATCGGACGTGGCAAGAGCCGACAGACGATTTTGTAAACCAAGTGCCTACAAAATTTATCGAGATCCTAAATTACATGCAGTAATGGACAGATTCTCCCCGTAAAACTGATGCGCAAACAAATTCAACTATATACCAGATTTCACCATCAACACCACCTGATGAAAATATCTTCACCACACATGGACATCTGCATATCAGACGAAGTCCCCACCGCATAACATTGTTTCAACACAACCTATGAATAAGCCACCGCAGCCGCTCGTGGCATTGTCAACATTAGCATTGTGAAGAACAAAAGACCAGGCTATCGACACCGGACGAAAGTAAGGGGACCGTCCAATGTTATTACAGGCAGACAAAGACTTGTCCAGTGTATACAAATACCCAGAGTTTTATTGACAGTCAGTCAGAGACCCGAACAAGATATCCTTTTTGGTAGTAGTTAAGATAATTTAAATTCATCATCATCACATAGTGTATACTTTAGATTCAGTTATGTATTTTGCATTAACTAATATCTTTCTTCACATGGATAGTTAATGTCATTCCTAGTTGCATTTGTATTAGTGTAATTGAATGTTGTTATATTTCAGTAAGTTAATAAATGTTGTAGTTGTGTTTACCAACACACGTTATTACATATATAGGGAAGGAAAGAAAGTGTGCGAAAGAGACATACTATTCTTCCTTTCTTCCTCTTCTGTTCACTCAGTGTAATAGGGGAGGTGGGGGCTCGTTAGCATTATAATATAGAGAGAGGGGGATAGAGTGGTAGGAGTTATAGTGTCACGAGATCCAGAATCACTGCGGTACCTCACAGATAACTCTCTTTGGTTACCCTTCGGGATAACCCTGTGACATTAAGTGGGGGCTGTCGTCCGGGATAGTACCTTGGGGTTTGCCCTAGACTGAGAAATTAAGTAGAGGCTGCAGTCCGAAAATATACCTTGGGACTTGCCCTAGACTGAAACATTAAATAATTATTTTTGCAATTTTGTATAAACCTATTTACTGTCTTCTAAACTGTTCCTTATTCTACTTAGGTAGAGGGAAAGAATACAGAATAGAATATTAGATTAGATATTCATATTATATTAAATAAGATATTGACATTTGTTAGAATATTATACCATATTACTTTATTTACACTGCATCTGGTTATCACGATTGATTTGTTGTCATCACGATAAATTTACCTGAACTTTCAGTATACGGGTAATAACACGTGGGTCTTGAACAATAGGCATTGTTGAAGTCGGAGTAGCGACCCGACATTGTATAGTCCTTTTGTTCACAATTGAACAATAGTGGCTAAGCCACGGACAAGAAGCATTTTGTTAAAGTATTGTTTTCTTGGTGGGCAGGCAGTTGATGGTCAGAAATATTTGACTGGTATTCTTAGCAAGTCTTAGAATTGTATTGCCAAGGTCTTCTTTAATATTGTCATTTACCTGTACGGGTGTTTCTCTTTTGGCCAAGGGCACGATTTTATTGTCGCTCTAAATTTTTTGTTTCTCTCACATAAATTTGAGTAGCAATAGGCAGATAGAAATATAGCTTGATCATGGCAGATTTGACGCAAATTCGCGCTGCGCTTATCCAGGGAGCAACTAGTTTAAAACTAGAAAAAGGAGAACTTATTGAATATGTGGAAAAAGCTTTAAAGTGGCATATGGCAGCTGAAGAGAGAAAAGATCGACTGGCAGCAGAAGTAGAGCAAACAAGATTGAAGTTAGCAGCGGAGAAAGAGGAGAGGAAGGCAAAGAGGGAGGCCGAGTATAGGAGAATCAAGGCAGAGAGAGAGCACGAACTTCGGATGAAGAAGTTGCGCGTAGCATATGAACAATCCACAAAAGTTAAACCAGAAATATTTGGTTCGGCCCATGAAGTGGCAGATGAGCTAACATATCGCCTAGAAGACATACCATCTTCGCATTGCATTACGTCATATGCAAAGAAATCCGCAGGAAAAACTGATTATGAGAAGGCAAAAACCTTCATTCATCCGCACACGTTTGCGGGTGAACTGGGCCGAAGTGAACAAACCTCTACGGCCTCCTCTGAACCAGAACTGCAGGGTTTACCTTGCCCGATTTCCTTGGGTGTAGTTAATTCAGTGGATTCTAGACACCTCTGCAGAAATAATGGAAAGTTATTAAAAGGCACCAAAGAGCCTATTCTAATTGCAAGCGGTACCTTCGATGGATCTTGCAATGGGGCTTTGAATAAAACAATTTCACCTTGCATCACAGAGAAGAAGAAAACAGGCACATGTCTCCTGACATCAGGAGGACAATTATTACCTTACTCCCCCGGCCTTTCTACGTGGAAGGAAGAGACCGGACAGGAGCGGGCATTCGCTATTATCCATGGAAATAGACATATGCCCAAGTCGCCTAAATCTGTCTTTCCCCCAGACGAGGGAAAGCCAGATCCTACCACTTTTAAAACTTACGGAGAGAAATGTGGGCCTTTAGAAGGGATAACAACACATACTATTATAGGGACAGGGTGGACGACGGACACGGAGGCACCCCCCGACTCTCTTCAAAAGGAGGTAGAAGAGGATCACGAGGAGAACAGTGTGGTAGAGCCGGCGGGGATACAGCAGCTCAACACCCACGGGACTCCGATTCTATATGTAGGCGAGACAAAAACTAAGCGTATAGACAGAAGGAAAGACACCAGGCGACACAAGAGGAAACAGCTTGGTGTACGCGCTTTAGGCAAGGCACAGCGCCGACGCGCGAAATTAACAACACACTGTACCCGATACAAAAGGACAGATGGGTTGCACCGTATCTTGATTTATGACCATTCCACGGGCAAGATACACAAGATACGTAATAAGGACAAACAATGGCCAACTTTGATCCGTCGGCGGATTCAAAGATTGATTATCAGAAGAAAGAAGTGGGGAAACACTTTTTATTTCAACAGATCGAAGAAAGAAACGAAGAGATATGATGTCAGTAGGAATGGATCACTCAAGAGAAAGAAGTGGGGAAACACTTTTTATTTCAACAGATCGAAGAAGGAAACGAAGAGATTTGATGTCAATAGGAATAGGTCACTCAAAAGAAAGAAGTGGGGAAACATTGGTTATGTGGACAGAACGAAGAGAGGCACCCAGACATTTGATGTCAGTCAGAATGGGTCACTCAAGAGAAAGAAGAGGTTTAAACCTGACAAAGAATGTTACCAGGACACTAGCGCAAAAGGGTAGAGAAGGAAAAGTGCTATTTCAGGGACGGCAACTAGCGCCCGGATTCCCTCGGAACGCAACGTTGTCAATAGAGAAAGAGCGGAAGAGGAATTCGATTCCAGGCGGGAATTCGATTCGAAACTCAGTTCAAGACTGGTTAGACCAGAACAATTGAGTGATGGAACTGTGGAAATTCAGTTCACAGGTAACGGCGATCCTCCAATGATGGCGGCTATCGCCCAGACTCCCATTAAAGGCAGATGGGTCAAGGGAGAACGACGAACGGAAGTTTTAAATGATCATACATATGAAGTCATTATAGGCTACAAATATGTGGTTTTGGTAGACACTCGTCAATCAAGAGTCACAGCTGCAGGGCAGACAGGTGAACAAGCGAAGGAGAAGAGACAAGGAGACGAGTTTGACTTCCATCCGCAAGAGCTGAGACCAGCTCAAAACAACGACAAATCGGTAGAACCTTGTTTTAAGAAGAGACTGAAGGGGGACAATCCAGCGCAACCAGGAGACTGCTTTAAACAGCAAGGACAACTCCTTAGGAAAGGAGGAAAGCGCGGATATGAGTATAAGCAACAGGTATATATCCAGCACGATATAGATTTTATATCTTAGGTGTTGGACAGGCTAGTGAATCTAGTGGTCAGGTCAGACAATACATCACTACGCAAAGAATCACCCACCATTATTATGGGCAGGGAATCGCAAGGGACATGGACCAATTTATCAGATCATTCCTTGAATGCCAGAAAGGGGCATTAAATCATGAGAAAACGGAGGAAGCCACAAGTAAGGTAAACAGACCACGTATGAGGAAGAGGAAGCGTCAATGTGACGGAGAATATAATACGACTGGCTAAGTGTGAGCTAGAGTTAGGCAAACAAGTTTTACTGTTTATGCATAGCAAACAGAACAGGTTACTGATTGGATGGCACGGGCCTTACGCAATGGTCGAGAAGGCATCTCGAACCAATTATAAGTTTCCAGAGGAGAATCAGCTGGGAATATATAATATTGTTCTGCTAAAGAGATATTTAGACAGACACATAACTGAAGCGGCTAACTTCAGGACACGAGCAGCCACAAAGCATTGGAATAAGGGAAATCCGAACTCAGTACTGCAGCCCAATGCGGTTAGACAGTCATCTGCAAGCGTGCAGAATCACACAGCCAGCTCTACGAACTTAGAAGAGCAGGGGCGACAACGCTTGACTACGGTCACGATATTGAAACAGGAAATGGAGCAGCTCTTTATAGCTGATACAGGAGAAGCAACTGAGGAAGATTGCGAGAAGAATGATTTGGACGAGGAGAACGAAGATTTGAACAAGGAAGATGAAGAGGATAGTACTAGCGAGAAGATACCAATAGGGGGCAATAGGGAAAGCGAAACACCCCCTAATTCGCAATAGTTCTCCCATGCTCGAACTTGTTGGGGGGAAGCTATGTCACGAGGAGCGAATGAGTTTGTATTTCGACTTTCTATACTCATTGTCGGCACAGACATCGTTTGTCAAACAGGCATGGAACATTCACCTGAAATGTTTTCACAAACACGCAGACATTACCTCAACAAACTATTAGGAGTAAAGCAACGGACGTCGCGGGTGTGTTTACACAAAGCCAGTAATACCCAAGTATTATTTTGGTTAGTAATAGAACATATTGTGCAGTCGGCGACAGAAGGCCAAGTAATTTTACAATGCGTCTGGTGGTCAGTCGTTCAGACAAAGTAATATTGGATTAAAGGAGACACAAAGTCGGGGCGAAAGTAAATAGGAAAGAATAAATAACAACATGAAAGGAGTGTGAATACGAAATTATGACAAGACGTTAACAACACTGCACAGGCCCCAAAAGACGAACGCAGACAGATTGTCTGGTAGAGGAAAAACAAGAAAACGATAATAGCAAAATATTACCGGAAATTTTGCACAGTAATAAGGACTGAATGTCTGACGAAAGGAAAACAAACGAAATTTCACATGACACCAGAAGGGACCCGAAAATCGCCAGCGGCGATTAGGACCAAATATAACCAGGAGAAACGTATCACTCGGCATTGCAAAAAAACTGTAGTCCGCCAACATACTTGGGGGTTCTAGATTTCACAAGAAAGAATCAAGACGTGTGTCAGTGAAATTCTTATATGGAAACTAAGGTTAGTGTAATATAGTTTGTACATTATTATTATACATCTATCTTAACTTCAGTCAGATAATATATACATATTTTCCATAAATATAACACTGTAAATATCAGTCACGTTTATTATAATATTATATTTTATACTCATAAGTACAGGTTGCAATAAACACCATGAGAGAATTATGATATTTATAAAATTACACAGTTTCCAGTAACTATAACGAAGTAAATACAAGACACTTTTATTTTGCCTCTTACATTACATGTTAAACGTGCAGTAAACATCGCGCAGCCATTCATTATAGTGATAAGATTTCACATACAAGAACACACTACAGGCGTAGCATAGTTTACGGGATACTTACAAAGGGTTCATTATTTTATCCATCACAGCGGTAGAGACAGGGACCATTTGAGATACTCATCCTTCGTCTACTACGTTGTTGGCGTTAAATTACGGGACAAGCTACATGAGTAGGGCCAAACAGAAATACTGCGACGACACGCATCTCACAGATATTTTAACGGCAACAAACCTACCAACAAAGACGGGGATTTTAGAAAAGAACTTGCCAGGCGGCGGAGGGACTTTCTACTAAACAATCACCCACACAGAAAAAAGCAGAATACCGCAATTACCTAAATAAGGATGCATTAAAATGATAAAGAGCTTCTCAACGTGAATTTAATGATCTGAAGTTGGTAGTAGCCAACGGACGATTTTACAACAAGTGCCTTTGAGAAATTATGATCAGAAGTTGCAGTAGCAAACGGACGATTGTACAACAAGTGCCTTTGAGAAATTTAATGATCAGAAGTTGCAGTAGCAAACGACGATTTTTACAACAAGTGCTTTGAGAAATCTTGATCGGACGTGGCAAGAGCCGACAGACGATTTTGTAAACCAAGTGCCTACAAAATTTATCGAGATCCTAAATTACATGCAGTAATGGACAGATTCTCCCCGTAAAACTGATGCGCAAACAAATTCAACTATATACCAGATTTCACCATCATCACCACCTGATGAAAATATCTTCACCACACATGGACATCTGCATATCAGATGAAGTCCCCACCGCATAACATTGTTTCAACACAACCTATGAATAAGCCACCGCAGCCGCTCGTGGCATTGTCAACATTAGCATTGTGAAGAACAAAAGACCAGGCTATCGACACCTGACGAAAGTAAGGGGACCGTCCAATGTTATTACAGGCAGACAAAGACTTGTCCAGTGTATACAAATACCCAGAGTTTTATTGACAGTCAGTCAGAGACCCGAACAAGATATCCTTTTTGGTAGTAGTTAAGATAATTTAAATTCATCATCATCACATAGTGTTTATACTTTAGATTCAGTTGTGTATTTTGCATTAAACTAATATTCTTTCTTCACATGGATAGTTAATGTCATTCCTAGTTGCATTTGTATTAGTGTAATTGAATGTTGTTATATTACAGTACTTTAAGAAATGGTGTAGTTGTGTGTACTTTACCAACACACGTTATGACATATATAGGGAAGGAAAGAAAGTGTGCGAAAGAGACATACTGTGCTTCCTTTCTTCCTCTTCTGTTCACTCAGTGTTGTAATAGGGGAGGTGGGGGGCTCGTTAGCATTATAATATAGAGAGAGGGGGATAGAGTGGTAGGAGTTATAGTGTTTTCACGAGATCCAGAATTCACTGGGACTGTCACTGGGGGGAATTTATTCCAGAGTCTTACATTCGCCTTCTTCACTCCTGCTGCATATTCCCAACCGGTTGCCATGTCAAATCTGAGCCATTGACAAAATCCGGCACCACACCGATAAACTCTCTTTGGTTACCTTCGGATAACTCTGTGACACTAAGTAGCCAGGATATATTTGATATGGTTCAAATCAGTTTGACACTCCTTGTAGGTGAAACATAAATCACATTTTAGCTTGATGCCGCACAGATTTGCTGAGATTAAAGCATGTGAAGACCAATGTGGGTTTGCTCAGTTTCGCATGAAATCTGTTTGGCTAAAGCTGGGCCGGGTGAAAAAAATTATTTTTTTTACTAGGCCCGTCGTCGGTATTTTCGATTTGGCTCAGAGCAACAAGATATCAAGATTACCCGTCTGTGCGGACACAGTATGGGACGGACACGTAAGAAACGAATAATCATTTCCTTTTCCATGACAAATTAACCTTTGTGTAGGTAAGTAATAAGTGTTACATAGACACACTTTTAGTTCCGTGTGTGAGTTTAGCGACATGTTTGTGATTTCGTACACAGGGCAATCGGATGTTTATAGCCCATTTTCAGAAAAAGTAATGTATTTTGTAAAATTTTAGAGCACTAAGATGAGTCAAGCAATAGATAAATTCACATCATAGTTGGTCTGATCATTGTGAGCTTCAAAACTTAAACGAGAGCTGTGTAGGCACGCAGTGAATATAAACCATGTCGTTCTTATTTCATTGTTCATTTATAGCGGTTGACAAACATATTAGCATCTGAGAGACATCGGTATATGCACAAGAACAACCATACGACTTGCCAGAAAGAAAATTCAGGATTTCCATACTTTATCAGACCTGACTTTATATTGAATACACCTGTGTAAGACTTAATACAGGCCCAATGGAATTATGCCAATTTGATATGGAAGCCAAAATCTCTGTGGAAGACACTGAAGCGCATTAATATTCAAGATATGGGAGTTATTTATGTTGGGCTTAAATTAACTGTACCCCACGTACACGCGTATATGAGGCCTAACCAAGTTCCTTAAGCATATTCATCTGAGCCAAAAACGTCTGTTATGCCAAGCTTTGCCTTATTGGTGTATCCAGCAGAAAGTTACTATCTCTGGAAACCAAGTGAATGGGTAGAAGTGGGACTGACGTTGTCACGAGGACGCCGTTACTAAGAGGGGTCTCATAGACAGACGCAGGACCAGCTTGGCCGTTACTCCTTGGTACGTTCTCGGGTACCGTGCGGCGGCCTTTAACCCTTGACCAAGCGACGAGGCGTGAGCAGTGTAACAAGAACCAACCCACTAGTAAGGAGCAGAAAACCGTCATTGGCAGCTAAGTTTAATCATATATGCTGCCACCTTGAACTTCTCTCTTTTTACCAATTTACACCCCATCACAACCGTGGATGATAACTTTTTCTTTGATCCATAACTCTTTCACATTGTTTAAACCGTTAAACCTAAAGTGATTATTAAATTTTGTTATTCTTAATTATACAAATTTAACTTCGATTTAAATCATTTCTAAATGCTATTGCATGTTTGTCTCAGTAATATGTAGCTATTACACACTATTACACTGAGACTATTACCAGAAGAATAAGAATTCCCCTGAGTTAATCAGAGGTGGAGGCTTAACGAACTAACAACTAATCATTGCTTAATTTCTTTACAAAAGTGGTCGGCAGATTCTAGAATTAACGTGCAATCAGCCCAAAGCAGCACTGTGATATATATACCCCCTTTTTTTTCTGTTCGCTTATCTGAATTTCTTGTGAAGACTCCTTTTGTGATAGGAAATGTCATTACCCCCCTCTATCTACCACCTCATGTTCAAGAGTAATATTGTGAGAAGGTAGACACCTTTGAAAAACCCATATTAGTTACTCTTGAGTTTTGGCCCACTGTTCTTGCCACTACTGCAAAGCAGGGGAGGGGGGGGGGGGGGTGGGGGGGGGGGTGGGGGGGGGGGGGGGGGGGGGGGGGGGGGGGGGGGGGGGGGGGGGGGGGGGAGTGGCAAGTACCGGGTCACAGCCATTTAATTTAGATTGCCAATGACAGCTATATTGTCCCGACTGGCCTTGAAAAATTTGTTATTGTTATTGATTAGAAACTCTACAATCATTGACTCTTCGGGTAAAACCCATAGGTGTTGGTCTCCCTCGGCAATATGTCGATAGGTATGGATTGGTGATTGTTCTTGGTTCGCGTTCTGTGTGTATACACGTCTGATAACAATCCTTTCATACATTACGATCCATCCCTGCTGGACTGTTACGCTTGATGACGATTTACATTCAGTCTAAGGTCGTGTTGGATTCATTGATTGCAGGTGTCAGTCTCTGACAGGTGACCATTAATTGCCATCATTTACTCCCCCTTATCCATTATCCAGAATCCCCACTAAATAAAGTTTAAGAAAACTTAAATTATATTACACTTGTACTGCAGACACCCTGCTTCGCCAGATTAGAGGTTTTAGCGCAGGGCGGACACTCCTGTCTATGTAATAAACAGAAATTCAAGGTTTACGGAAACTGGCAAACAAATGAACACAAACGTTGGCTTGAAGACCCATGGACATTCCGGAGGTCTGAAGCTCGAATGACTGGCCAGCTAGGTGTCATCGCCTGTCTAGGTCAGCCACCCTAGTCCCGAAACACAAACTTCCTGATCGCATCTATCCAGTGACTACACGATCTCAGCATTATGGATCATGTCCGGAACTCAACAGCGCATCATCCGCCTGGCAACGGGACTCACTGCAAACAGATCACATGGAACTGCAGACAAAACCTACGGTCCCCCCCCCCCCCCCCCCCCCCCCCCCCCCCCCCCCCCCCCCCCCCACCCACAAAACCACCCCCAATACCAACCCAAATCAATATAACATTAACCCCCCCCCCCCTTTTCTCACAACTAATCCACCTTCTACTCATCACTATCCACAACTTACAGACCTCACCCTCAACTCCACTCCACTACCCTATCTATGAGTATATATATAGATACGAGATAAATAAGACTAGCAAATTCCACCATTTCCCCACCCCTCCAATCTCAATTTTAGTATACCTCTCCCCCTAACCCCTATACCTACTAAAAATAAGAGTTGTCCCCGTACCATCTCCTAAATGAAAAATAAAAAAACATCCCCAAAATCCTGTCTTTTATTCAATATATACAACCTAAAATCCAAACTAAAATGCCAAAAAAAAAAATTGTAAATAAGCGTATTCCCTAGAATATATCTTCCCCTAATCAACTTCAATCTCAAAAAAAACGCCAACATGGCTACCTATAATCCAAACTAAACCTCCCATAACTCAATTACCACCACATGGAAACCTACTGTTATACTCCAATAAAGCTTGTCCCCTGGTCCCCTTACAATCACATCCCATCCACATCCACCCCCCACGTACCATTACCACCCCCCACCCCCCCCACCCTTTCACCATACCCCAAAAACATTTTTGTGCCCACAAAACCCCCCCCGTTTTGTCCTCCAAATATTGTAACACTACAAACACCCTCAACTTCCCTCTGTACCTACTGAAACCCCCCAACACCCCCAATCCCCACCCCAACCCGCTCCCCCCACCCCATAATCGTGGGGTGTCCACCATCAGAAGAAGATAAACCAATACCAGATACATTAATCATAACATACCCCTATGCTCCCCACCCAATCAACTGTACAATTTTCCGACGGGATGTACATCATTTTAACCTAAAACACCACCCCATCACACGCACTCCCTGTAACTTCACCCTAAAAAGCGTCATTTAACGGCCAATAATCACCATCTACAACCACCCATTGTACCAGGGGAATCTACTCTCACAACACTACTCTCCCCGGGTGAAGGGGGGGGGTATAACACTTAGGAACTTATCTCTCAAACAGGGGGTGGGACACCGCTACCAGTTGGGGGGGTCTATCTGCCCCCGGGGACCCGCCTATAAAGTGGGGGGGGACTCCTCTTCTAACTGTTCTGTTAAAATGGGTAGGGGTATCTAAAAAACATCCTCCCCCCCCTCTACACCTCATTTATAATAATTGTGGGTAGGGGGGGTTCATCACATGCAATGTGTTGGTGTTTGGTGGATCTACTGACACCTAATTTTTACAGTAGGGTTTTTACCAGTTTGTGATCCTCATTATACCGACTAGATGTAAAAAAAGTCCCTCCAACCCTAGGCAAACCTCCTATTGATTTCAAATAAACTAAAATACACCTGCAACCACCAATATCTCCATAACCCCCCCACCATTGGCCCCCAACCCAGCTGAATTCCCAACCAGCTTCCTTCTTTTAGTCCTGTCCCCCCGACTCCCCCGTCCCAACGACCTATCCCCCGCCATAGACATTGCTATCCTTACATACACGTAAGACACTAAATACCAAGAATCAGCCCCGCTCCCTCGCCGACCGTTTTGGCACCGCCTCTCGAATGAAATCACGCACTCCTCCTTGTCTATGATTTCTTTAATATAGTTATAAGTTCCTGCTTGTATTTCGTGGACATGTCTGTAGTGTGCACGTTTGTAATAAGGAATGTTAACGCCCATTTGAGACCTGCAAAACCCACAGGACACTATAGAAAATACTCCATGTGTGCCCCATAGAAAAGTTAAACCGCCATCTCCTCACAGTGCCTTTCGCCACACCCCACCCCCACCCAACAGACGATAACATCCCTACAGCATGCAGTTCACATCACCCATGTGCTAGATTCCATTTCTGTCCCCCCAACCACTTGCTATTCTATGAACGTCCCTACACCTACCCAAACCCACTCCCTAGCGATATTTGCGTTCAATCACCCTCTCAGCGGTTAAACCTCACCCATCTACCCCTTAACCCACCCAACTTCCCCATTAAATGTGATGGTTGAACTTTTGCTACAAGGCATGTTACCTACAACATACGCTAAGTCCCCGGTAAAAAATGCACTGTAAGATCATGACTGTGGGCCTGATGATACTAACCCCCATCCCCCCGTGGAAAAACAGTCACTTATTGCCTCGGCTTTATCAGGACACCCCCTCTGAAAAATAGTACGTCGATCCACGAAGCGCTGGCTCAGGGAACAAAGGGATCGGGATAAGTCAAGAAAATACAAAAACTCTACTTTTAAATGTTAATCAAACGCCCACCTACCTGGGGGTGAAACTAGTTCCTTTATCTGTTGGGTTATCATTCACCCCTACCCTAGAGGTGTCTCTCAAGAAAAGATAAAATCTGTCCGCATGGGGTTTGGGGGAATCCCCCAGACAGATAGGGCCACTACTAAGATACACTTATTCCCATTTCATTTCAGAAAAAAGCCACTCACCAATAATTTCAACACTAGCCCTTACACGGGAACGTGGAAAAGGGCCTCGACTTAATACCCCCGTCCCCTCCAACATTTTTTACCGCCCCCACTATGGTTTTCCCCGCCCACCAAACCACCCAACCATTACCCCTCCCCCTCACCCCAAAAAAATAAAAAAAATCCCCCCCCTCCCTCCCGGATTATTCAAAGTTGTCTCCTAGTAATCAAAAGTATTTTAATACATCTATTAAAAAAAAAAAAAATTTCCCCCACTGCAAAATAAAAAAGAAAAAATAAACATCGACTGTAAAAAAAAAAAAAAAAAAAAAAAAAAAAAAAAAAAATTTTCACATAACTACTAGTCTGCACAACTCACAGTGGACCATAGTCCCACAAACCTGACAAATATCCACTAACTTTAACTCACCACATTACATAATCAACTTCCACAACCTAATGCACAACCTCCGACTCACTCAAACACAAACCCATGCTTACACCAATCTCCATCCTTCATCACAAAATCCTATACCTCGTATTACAACCAATCCACATTACCAAGTTCACTTCTCCACATACTACTCTATTCTCGCATGTATCCCACTAAATCAACTAAATCCCCAGCACAATACTGTGTACAAATACTATGCATAGATTCCTTTCCCACCACCATACCACCCATTGCCTCCAACCCTCACAAAAAAAAAAATTCATGGCAAACATTCCTCCAAATCTTACTCTTACTAATCTTGCCTCATCCTCCAAAACATTTACAATACTGATCATCAACAGGATCAATAAAACTTATATAGCATAATACATCCTGTCATCACAATTTGCAACAACCAACTAGATAAAAAAATGATAACACGGTGCATCCCATCCCCATACTTATCTTAATTACGCTCTGGTCACCCTCTAGATCTTATGATAAACGTACTCAATAAAACCTAAGTATCTTAGAGATACTAGAGGGCATCCCCACAACTGTGAGTAGTAACTCCATACAGTGCTCCTAGCTGAGCTACATACAAAAAAAATAAAATTCTCCTATTTGCACGCTTTTAGTCGGCACCCCAATCACCACGTCACAAAAACTGCTGACAAGTCACTTCAACTCCCCATTCCTAAGAAGTACATATCATCCCACACCTATAAAACATGATAATAAGCAAATCAACATAATTACAAATAATAAAAGGATTAAACCCCCCCCCTTATACGTGTACCACACTTATCTCCCTGATAACAACTTATGTTCACTATTACTTGCTAACGATCCATATGACTGAGACCCTGGCTGTGAAGAAAAAGATTCCTGTAGGACCAAATCAGGACCCCCGCGCCCCCATTCGCAAACGTTGCATATAATTATACCAGCCGCCCCCCACCGCTACCGTCGACCACCTAACCTAAATTATTTTGTTTTTTTATTTTAATTTTAGACGGCGTGCCGTCCTACATATATTTTACCTTATCGCTATGTGGTGGGGACCATTGTCTAAAAAAAGCATTCATTATATGATATTACTGATTACCCTCTCGATCCTGCAAACATACATGCATGAAAAGACATCGTGACACCATGTGTGCAGTGGTTAGAAAATAATGCCTGTATTCCCAATGGCTTGTCAATCAATTGCTTCTTGGTTGATCTTGTCTTGGGTCCATGATCATGATTTTATAATGTTCGCGCCAAATAAAGGCTACAGAGACTCACGGGGGTATTGATGTCTTCAGATCAGTTTCGCGAGGCTTCAAGTGGTCACAGACACTGTTGACGAGTATACATTGTAGACAGCCTGGATACAAACCTTTCCACATGTCCGTACCTGTAAAGTGCATTACATGCCCGATTATTCTAGTGCGGTACTAATGACAGAGATATTAAACAGATTCTAGAAAAAGTTTACCTATGTTCAATGAAGACAAAACCACTGATGGCATTATGATGCTACTTTTTATAAGTCCGAAATAGTCTGTATTCATTATCCAGTCAGAATCTGTATTTCGTTGTCTACACCCCATATGTAAACAATGGTGTATCGAGCATAGACAAATCAATTGACATAGGACAGGGTCGAATTTGTTGTTACGGTCAACAAACAATTTAGCATTCAAGGTTAGAGACGCTGGCGATATTTTTTACTAAAGAAACGATGTTTCGAGTAACATCGTATGCTCCCTACAAAGTCTCTCTCTCTCTCCCTGATATCCATGTCCACTGGTGCTATGCACCAACATGGAAGTAGTACAATATTGTGTCACTATAAACGAGGGGTTCATGACTTTTGTTATTCCCTGTAACATATGGCGGGCTACTTTACGAAATATTTCCCTTAGTCTGGAAACAGTTAGTTATCAGCCCACTAGATTCGTAATGTTTACTCGTTGGCAGACGGCTTCTCAGTGCACCCGAATGGAAAATACGTGCAGGGGCTGGTGAACCCCGGGCAGAGTTTTCATCAACCGTAGGAAGTAAGATTCAACTGTCGACTATACTTCGTCATAAGTAAGTAAATAATAAGTAACTTAATAAATTACTTTAAAGGCACCAAACACACGGCGCATGATATGCGGATTGATTAACCAGTGCTATCCAGATGTTCGTATGTGCAGCGCAGCGACGCGTAGATGATTTGGCAAATAAACTGTATGGCCCATACGTATGTGTGTGTTTAGTCAATGTATATTAATTATTTATCCGCATTAAGGGATATTAATTATACTGTAAATTATTAGTATATCGCCATAAGGAATAACTCTAAATATTACTGGTATATTATTACGTTATCCACATAAGGGATAGTATATAATCTACTGTATTACCTGAGTACTATAGACATTAGGATATATAATTCTACTGTTTATATCAATATCTGGTGGTAACGTAGGATAGAAATAAATATTTATAGGGGACTTAGTGTACTGACTGAGATCAGCTGTGAAGGTATCTGTATCTAATAAGTGTGGTGTATTACAGATAACCTTACTTGCTACCACATTTATACCTCAGTCAGAATTATTCTGGAAGATTGTGATGACTACGTTGAATGTCTAGGGTTATGAAAGTGATGAAGTGTATGTTCGCAACAAACAACAGACAGATAAACAATTTAATTTATTCAACAACACTTTACAACACTGTGACACTCACACACATAGAACACTCTATAAAGACTATCTTAATAAGTCAAGTTTTAACTTTAAAATATGTATTAATTTCTTTCAATAATAGATATCCTGATTTCAACTTTCCACAAAGTGAACCAGGAATTCACAATCAAATGTAATTTACAAGTTGTATGTACACTATTTATAGATATGATCTTTGTATTGACATATATTTATTATTATTATCCGATATGTGTGTGGGTTGTGATGTGTTACTATGAGGTAATACTGGTTTGTTCAGGCTTTGTTGTTGTTTGCCATCATGACTTCAAGTGTTTGTTTCTGGTGGAAATAGTATTGGGAAAAGTTCACAGTTCCTGTCATTTGAAACAATTTATTGTCCCTCTTTATTTAATATACGGTCAATTTTAGAGGGGGGGTAATAAGATTGAGCTGCTCTGGCCAACGAATCACTTATCTTCTGTGAGGGCGGCAGGAAACAGTCTCCTCTGCTAGCCCTTGCTTCTCACTCGTTATTCTGTGAGACAATCAACACTGGTCGCTATCTTGACCAAGGAGTATGCTATATCAGCCTCTGGATTCAGCAAATAACTCAGACAGGTGCTGCTTTAATAGTTTAGTACCACCTGTTACAAACAACTGAAACAAGAAGGTCGTACACTCCATACTTCAGAACTATTTATAATCTATTTCCACACTGAAACACAATACCATAACAAAATCACCGAGTTTCAGCGCGGTAGGCCAATCACAACATGCTAGCTTCATCTGAAAACAATTTACACCAGTATTCCTCTCCCTAATGGTATAAACGCCTCTGCAATTCCAGCATTAATTTCCTTCTATTCAATAATGATAGGTGTTCATAGTACTATTTGGCAATATCCCATGCAGTTTCCACTCCTCTGGCGACAAGTTTTGTTCATGTTGGAGCAATATCTAGGTTTTGCCTTTTGTTTATTATGAACCACACGCATCATACAGACATAACATTATCAATTCACATTCAATTTTCATCAAAAAGATATCAAATGTCTAGACTTACCCACAATTCATGGAAATTAGATAAACAAATACGTTGACTGGCGATGAAATATGGCACAATTCCGATCTGCATCTCTGTCCCAGGCTTTTATTTAGAAAAAATATGAGCTGGATCTCAACGCACTTGCTTTACTACAAATTGGATTTTTCAAAAAATGTGGCACTGAAACTGACGCTCCTAATTGACTATATCAAATGGTCTAGCCAATGGGACCATGTTTACAAAAAGCATTTGAAAAAAAATGTACTCTTCCTATCGTTTCTCTTAACAACAACAAATAGTATTTGCAATCGACTAATCATGCTTGCGCCTTACATATTAAGTTTCTAGCCAATCAAAGTCGGACTTATAACATAGGTGGGCCTCATTGTTTTTCTTTGTGCGCTAAAGCCAGTGTCCAAATACACGCCATTTATGAGCAAAATAATGTATCCTCCGGCGTGTTGTCTGACAACACTCACTCATAGTATTATGGCTTTACGTATTGACTTTAATATTAGGACTAATTGCTTAACAACAAAACATATTGTCTTGTGTCAGCAAAGTCCTAAGGCACCCATAAACTATATAAGTGTGTTTAAAGGGAAGCTATGTGGCGTGCGTTCCTCAATAGATATGTATTTCTCTTCTAGGATTAGTCGTTGGGCTGGGGGGGGTTACCACGCTCCATCACTTCCATAAGTATGGGGTGTCTTTTGTCTTCCTGTTACTGTATCAGATCTAAATGTCAGGATGTTTTTGGACCATAAAACAGTTAGAATGTCGTTGTTTCGATATAATAAGGCTCATTGTAAACAGCTTTTGTTTTCGAAAAACCTAACCGTGTTGATTTGGTAGTGTTTTTTTTTCACTAGTTTAATTGAAAAAAAATAAATCAAGCCTTCATTGCCTTTTCGCTTTGGGGTGGTGGCATTGATTTTTATTAGTCGCCGAGAATGCGATGTCGTCGTTAGTGTTGCATGCGTTCCCTCAGAGTACAATCTCTCTCTCTCTTCTACTATTCCTGTATGTAAGTCTGTCCTTGTTTAGTGTTAACGTTTAGTGTGTATATAATTGTAATAATGCTGAGTATTTTGTGTATGTTCTTAGGTCCATTCAAGCAGTCTTGCGTATCTAGTCAAGGTTTTCTGAAGAACACACTAGTGACTAGTTGTAATGTTTTAGTAGAACAACGCGTGTAAGTTTTATGATTAGAACGGAGCAGAAAAACGGGGTTCGCGTGGTTCGCAGCCATTAGGCGTTCTACAACGTAGGGTTGTTACGTATTGGAAAGCCAGGTCTTTTACCCATTTCTTCTTTTCTTTAGTAATTTACTTTTTATTTATATATGTGGATTTAGAATGTTTCACGACAATATCCACATAGGAAATAAATTCTACTGTTTATTTACATATCAACATAAGAAATAAAAATTCGAAATGTTACTATAATATCCCCATAAAGAAATAAACAAGCATATTTATTAATTTTTCATAAAGAAATCTCTATTTGTTACATATACATATTTTTTTGTATCAAGGAGTTCTTAATATTTATCAGAATACAGTCAGATAAATTAGGAATGCCCTTTGATTTTTTCTTTCCAACCAGTAGTTATATCTTGCTTCAGCTTTTGAAAGAAATGCCCACATATATGGCCAGCCTCCGGGCTGGGGGTTCTCTGATGTTGTGAATAGAGAGAATGCTGCGCTCTCAGGCATCCGTGCAAGGCGACTATATGAAGGTGTACACGAATGTGGAAACCGCATGATGACAACATATTGCGGGGGGATACAGAAACCACCGCTACAAGAGGGAAACATGAATGTTTGTTGCAGGTTTCTCAAGAAAGAATAGCTTCAGTAGCTGCCGTGCTCATAAGGAACGAAAAGGAAAAATTATGTTCAGCCTCAACATTGTTGGGATCTGACTGAGGATTAACGTTTTTCTCAACTTTATTAACTAACACAACTTACTGTAGGAATATGTCAATAAGTTAAACAGTTATTTACCAATGTTCACTGTATCCTCTTGACAACCTTATTATACCCACTTGGGCGTACGTAGTACCCATTTTAGGACCCATGTCGCAAACACTCTCATCAATTGGTTAGAAGTTTTGGAATTTTGGTTTAATTTTTTTTTTTGTCAAACAGCCTTAACTCTGCTGTGTTTGAAAGCTCTGCTTGCTGCAGAAAAAACTGGACTGAATTCACGTGAGGAAATAAACTGAACTTCAAGTAGGAAAATGTTTTCTGTTTGAAAATTAATTTGCCGTGTGGAAAGTGTTTACAAGAGTTTCGGAAGTTGGGAAAACGAAAAAAAACATTACAGTGTGGTGATGTATGAACCGGTATGGTCTGGTAGAAGTCGTTTGGCTGGTATATATAAGGACAAAAAGTAACAGGGGTGAGGGTACAGGAAAAGTTGAGTCGAGGATGCGGGAGTAAAAAGCAGCATAATTTCCCTGATTCACATTTGATAAATACCCACAAGGGAAGGTACTTATTCAAGAAGAGTGAGTAATGTTTGTTTTCGTGTCACATACGAACATTAAAAGGGAAGGCAGATGACACATAACAAAACTTTGGAAGTCTAAACACCCCTCTTATCATTCACCTTCAGCTCTGCGTCTGGCACTGATTGCCTCCCTGCTTTGCTAGTAGTGCTGGGTTAACAATGGCCAACAAAATCAGAGTATTAACTGAGTGTTCAAAGGGTCTACCTTCGCACAAGATTACTCTTGGCAGAGATGTTGTTGAAGTGTATAGTGGCGCTTCTATCCGAAGCGAGTATTCACAGATAATTCAGAAGTCAGAACCATGCGTGCATAGAAAACTTAGATCTGTCCGTTGCCTTTTTTGAAGGATTTAAGCAA
>JAMPIV010003442.1:290000-319511 GCA_024509875.1 Oreohelix idahoensis | reverse complement strand
TGGAAGTAATTTCAAAGGAAACGTACCCATCCAAATTATCGTTTGAAACAGAAGATTTTAACTTTCAAGTCACCAACATCTCGAACTTGGAACCCAGTGGGATAAGAAATCAGATTCAACTTACGTTTACCAAGGTCAAGGTCTTCAATCAACCTCCACGTCAAGTTTCACAGTGACTGATTACTTGGAGATCATCTCTTCATCATTATTGCGTGCGAGCTGTAATCTAGAGAAGCAGAACGAAGTATTTTATCTGTAGACGTACATCCACGGAGACGAGGCACATTGATTTTTTACCTGCACGCGAGATGAGTATAACGTGTTTCCGTTGTACACTTTATTACGCTTAGTTGTGCCTTCCGTGATATGTCCACATTCATATTTTTCGTGTTAAGTGTTATATGTTGTGTATTCTTCGTGGGAGGTAGGGAGGTTGACTTAGGACGAAATTACCATTTCCCACAGGTCCGTCTTAAGTGTTCTGTAGGACATTATTTTGCAGACTTCCCGCAGTGGAATGTTCCTATGCGTGAGCATAGAAGGATCTTTGGTCCACTGTGTCTGGTAGTCTGTGACACCTGACTGTTTTAGCTGTTTCGTCAAGTTTTAATTGTTGTTTTTGGTAGTTATTTTTACTTGTACCTTATTTTCATGATGTATTTTGTATGTGATTATTGTCCATCTTACCTGACTGTCGTTCAGTTTTTTTACAAAGCATATGTTTTTACACTGTGTTGTCAATTGTCTTGTGCATTATTTGATCGTAGATGTCATCGTAATTTTTTACGACATTCTATTTTAGTTCCACATTTTATTTTATTTGATTTCTACGACTGTAGTCATTTGTCTTGATTATCGTGTCGTGTCAGTATTGTGCTATTGTCTGTCACGTTATTGCTTTCACACCATTTCATGTTATAAATTACATTATTAATTATTAATATTATTGCCTATTATATAAATTGATTTTACCGTTCTAGAACAGGAACGAAAACCACTAGTTGTAGTAACAATTTTAAGTAGTATTATTACATAATAAAATTGAATAATGGCTACCTTAGACTATTTCATTAAGCAAGCAAAAGCTCTTCAGATGGCTCCTGAGGAAGCAAAAGCATTTGCACTTGCAGAATATAAGAAAGCTCAAGAAATAGAAGCTGATCAGAGAAGGTTAGAAACTTTACGTTTGGAAAATTTGAAATTTGAGGCAGATCAAAAAAGGATTGAGGCTGAGGAGAATGAAAAGAAGAGGAAATTTATAGCTGAGGAAGAGGAGAAAAAAATGAGATTAACTGCTGAGGAGGATGAAAAGAAGAGGAAATTTATAGCTGAGGAAGAGGAGAAAAAAATGAGATTAGCCGCTGAATTAGAAGAGAAACGATTTCAGCGAGAGGCAGAACAGAAGCAAAGGGAGGCTGAAGATAGAAGAAAAAAGATTAATAGCTGAAAAAGAAATGGAAGTTAAACAAAAAGAAATGCAAGAAAGAAGATTAATAGCTGAACAAAACACAAAACGACTTCAGCTTGAGATGGAAGAGAATGAAAGAAAACGACAGCATGAACTGAAATTAGCAGAGTCAGAATATGAGAGACTTAGGTTAACTCAGGAAGCTAATTCTCAGAGAACTTTTGAAAGCCAAACTTCATCCAGACATGATAATTTTAAGGAAATTCACCTTAAATTACCAAAATTTAATCCCCCGTCTGATGACGTGATATTCTTCCTAGATAGGTTTGAGGCCACTTGTGTGTCTTATAACGTGGATAAAGCTCTATACTGTACATATTTATCCAGATTACTTACAGGGGACGCATTAGCAGTTTATCATACCACCAGCATTGGTGAGAAAAATGACTATAATGCTCTTAGAGCGGCACTTCTGCAAAAATTCCAAATGACAGAAGACCAATATCGATCAAGATTTCATACATTACTACCTCAATCTAGCAGAAATTTTAGTGATTTTCTGTCACAAATACGACTAACATTAGAAAGATGGATCGAATTATCCAAAATTGAAAAGTCGTATGAAGGTCTCTTCGATTTACTGATGCGCGATAAGGTACTTTCGTCTGTAAATCCTACATTTCTCGCATTTTTACACGAACGGAAACCTTTATCTATGAAAGACTTAGAACAGCATGCTAAAAATTTTTGCACTGCTCACCCAAACATGGATCTAAGTAATGCACAGATTAAGAATGAATTGCCTGTTGCTTTTGCAGCACAACAAAACAATTTTTCACGCAATCGTTCTTTTAGTGCTGACAGATATGTCAATAAGGGAAATAATGACAATTTTAACAATGGTAATTTTTACAAAGGGAAGCAATTTCAACAATCTGCTCCATTTAATGTTTCTTGGAACCAGGCTCACAGATCGCGAGATTTTGGTAACAATAATTTTAAAAATAATCAAGGACATTATAATAAACAAAACTGGAGATCAAGATCTCAGGGTCCGCAAAACAAACAATTTTTTGGAAATAAACCATTTTACCAACATCATAACGATAATTATACAAATTATCGGACTCATCCAAATTTTAACTCTAGCAGAAACTACAATTATGGCAATTTTAATGACAAAAATCAAAATCGATCGCGTCGACGAGATAGATCGTTGAGTAATACGAATAGACATTCTAATGTCGCTTTTAGTGATACACAGGCTAACATTGAACAGGGTAAAGGAGCTGAAACTCATAATGCTATGTGTTGTTCTCTTGATTGTACCCAAGTCAAAGATTGTTCAGAATGCTCTACTCTTTTCCAGCCCAGGGCGATCACGACGCTGCGTTGCGGACATACCTTGCCTAGTCTACCTGCAGTCTGTACGGCCACTGCTGCGTCAGTACACCAGGGACAGGGCTCTCTTAAGTTTAACAAGGGATTTGTCAACAATATTTCATGCTCTCTCCTATTTGACTCAGGTTGCAGCACAGTCGGCGTCCGGACTTCGCTGATCAACCCAAGTTGTGCCACGGGCCGGGTTGTCAAATGTGTAACGTTTGGTGGCACAATTGAAACATTTGCCACTGCTATTATTGATCTTAATACACCATTTTTTTCAGGAAAGATTCAAGCTTGTCTCCTTCCGAATCCAATTTGTGATTTAATACTTGGTCGCATACATGGTATTAAAGAGTGTACACCACAGCAAATTGCTGAATGGGAAGAGCGACATATTCAAACTGCAAATGCAGTAGTGACTAGAGCGCAAGCTACTAATATGTCGCATGATACACCTATGGAACCTACAGTTCATACCACTTGTGATGATGATGCTCCTATTTCACGGGAGTTGTTTGCAACATTGCAAAAGAATGATGATTCATTAAAAAAATTTTTTCAGTATGTGAACAAAAATAATACCAGCAACAAACTTGCAAAATCTAGACATGACTTTATACTTAAAAATGGGATTTTGGTTAGAGTAATACGAGAAAAGGATTCATCCTTATGTTCTCAGATTATAGTCCCATCCTGTATGAGATCTCGTATATTACGACATGCGCATGACTCGCAATGTGCGGGCCATATGGGTTTTTCGCGTACCAAATCCAGAGTGCTTTCGGCATTCTACTGGCCAGGCGTCCATAAGGACATCACTCTCTATTGTCGGTCCTGTTTGATATGTCAAGAAGTTAAGGTACGGGGTCCATTTCATGCGGCTCCTATTCAAGCTGCGGACATCCCGATTAGACCATTTGATAAAATGGCTATAGACATTATTGGTCCTATGCTACCATCTGCTAGAGGGCATACGCATATTCTTACGTGCATTGATATGTGCACTCGCTGGCCTGAAGCCATCCCTCTCAAGAACACTTCATCTGCCAGTGTAGCAGAGGCATTGATGTTAATCTTCTCACGCATTGGTTTTCCACGGAAAATCTTGTCGGATCATGGGGTTCAGTTCATTTCTGAATCCATGTCTCAAGTTATGAAGACATTAGGTATAGACAGATCTCTAAGTTCTATTTATCATCCGATGTCAAATGGGTTAATTGAGCGTCTAAATAGGACACTCAAGCAGTTGTTGGGTAAGATGACTCAAGACCATCCCCAAGACTGGGATCGGGTCCTACCCGCTTGTCTCTTTGCGTATCGCGAAGTACAAAATCAAGCAACGGGGTTTTCTCCATTTCAACTTGTTTTCGGCATGCAACCACGCGGTCCGATGTCGTTAATCCACGACTTATTGGTTGACGAGAATATTGAAGAGGAAACTCAATCCTCTTATGAGTATGTGATCTCTCTGAGAAAGAGAATCATAGATGCTTGTAGATTAGCTACTGCATCATCCGAACAAGCCAAAGAAAAAGCTCGTCTATTTGCAAACAAGTATAGACGTCTTCGCCAGCTCATACCTGGTGATGAAGCTTTTGTATTACTCCCTGCGCATAATAATCGTCTTTTAATTACCTGGAGAGGTCCTTTCAGGATCATCTCAAGAATATCCGATGTCGACTACATCGTTGATGTTAATGGTAAACATAAAACCTTCCACATTAATATGTTGAAGGAATATTACTCACGTCCTGATTATCTACAATCAGTGTTCCAAGCAACTGACGATCCTACACCTCCTATTCAACACTATTCTAGTTTGTCAGTCATCCAAGAAGAGGAATCTTCTTTCGATGATGTACAACTACCAATACCAGTTGTACCACTCCATTCCACTGAGAAATGGAATGATGTTACTATCTCATCTACTCTTACTGATGATCAACGTCAGCAAGTCTCTAATATTCTACACACGTATGAGGATGTCCTCACTGACATCCCAGGTCATACGTCAGTCATCCAACATGACATTATTCTGACTGACGATACACCGATTCGAGTTCGCCCATATCCTATTCCTTTACACTTTCGTGATAAGGTTGATAAGGAATTGGATGAGATGCTTCAATTAAATATAATTGAACCATCTTCATCACCATATTCTTCTTCTATGGTAATCATTAGGAAGAAGGACAACAATATACGTCTTTGCGTAGATTACAGGAAATTAAACAAAGTTACAAAATTCGATGCGGAACCATTACCTCTTTTAGACGACTTATTAGAGAAATTATCTCATGCCACATTCTTTTCGAAATTTGACCTTTCAAAGGGTTATTGGCAAGTGCCATTAACCCCTAAAGCAAAGCCATTCACCGCTTTCTCGACGCCACGGGGTCTTTTTCAATGGAATTTTATGCCATTCGGTCTAATGAATGCGCCAGCTACCTTTGTACGCATGATGCGCCGCATATTGTCTCATCGTCCCGATGTCATTACTTATATAGATGACATCTGTCTTTTCAGTGACTCTTGGGATGAACATATTCAGGGTTTAAAATCTTTACTTTCTACCTTACGGGATTATAACTTAACAGCGAAACCTTCAAAGGCTTTTGTCGGTTTTCATGACATCTCATTTCTTGGTCACCGTATAGGTCGCGGTTTAATGTATACAGAAGACAGTAACGTCTCTAAAATTTTAAACATCTCAGCACCTAAGACAAAAAAACAAGTGAGGTCGCTCTTAGGACTAATACAGTTCTATTCTAAATTCATCCCTCATTTGTCTACTATAACTGCACCTCTTTCTTCGTTACTGAAGAAAGGCACATCTAATGTAATAAAGTGGTCGCAGGATCATCAAACGGCTTTAGATTATATAAAACAATTTTTTTCAAATAAGCCTTTTTTAAGGTTGCCTAACAAAGATCTCACCTTTGTTCTTCGCAGTGATGCTTCTTCCTACGCTATCGCGGCAGTTTTGATGCAGGAATACGGAGGCACCTTATTTCCGGTTATGTACGTATCCAGAAAGCTTACGACGAGCGAGATGAAGTATTCCGTTCTAGATAAAGAGCTCCTCGCTCTTGTCTGGTCAATCACAAAACTGGATCGTTATCTCCTCGGATCACACTTTGTGGTGGAATCCGACCAGAAAGCTCTTACAGCACTGAACACAGGGAACGTGAAGTCATCAAAGTCAGCGCGTTACGCTATTGCGCTTCAACCGTTCCATTTTGAGATACGAGCTATTCCTGGAGTACAGAATGTGTTTGCAGACTGTCTTTCAAGATGCCCTAGTGAACATGTCGAAATTAAACCACTTCCAGATGGTGAAACGTCCTCACAGAAACATGAATAACTTTGTACATGGTCACTGATTATACATCTGTGGAGACTATGTGTAGTTCTGCAGTATTCGTATATATATAACTTTCAGAATATACTTACGTATGGATTATAACATTATTTCTTGTGAAGTAACGTTTTGTTAGAACGGGAACAGTGATATTAAAGTAACTTTTTTTTTTAGTATGGAAACATTGGTAAATGCGACAAATAGACATTCACTATTGTTATGGAACAGATTACACTACATATCGTGTTCGTAAACTTATTTCAGGCATGGTACATTGAGAACATATTCTTGTCGATTTAACTAGTTCTAAAAGAATATTAACAATGAGTGAAATTGAAATCACTTAGAATAAATTAGTAATTAGTTATTTTTTCATAAATTAAGTACTACTAATTAGTATAATTCAATTTAATCAATTTGATTGATTATAAATCACACATCTACTAACTTTATTAGTGTTTCGCAATACGTGTATTCACGTATCCAACTACATGATATCTCACTTTTAGATAACTAGTCAAACTTACTAGTGTTAGGAAATAGTAAGTGCGTTGCTTCTTAAAGTGTTTAATTATGCTTTGTTTCATTTTGCATGTTGTATTTTAAAATTTTCTGTTTTATTGATTCTTTCATCATTGATCATCATCAGTGTTGCTGTTCATTTTCATTTTTGAAATCATATGTTTCAAATTTCTCTTAAAAAAAAAAATTTGGTTGAATTTTATTATCATCTTTTTTTTATGGTTTCTTCATTTTCATTTTTCAACTTGTTTTATATTACCACATCGTTCCAAAGTAGGTCGATGGTGGATGTGTGCTTTAATGCATACTATCATTTAGTTATATTGTTTTCATTTAATATTCTTTTCTTAATATGATATAATTTTATGCATGTCATAAATCTTGTTGTAGTTTTGACTCACCTCTCTCGAGTAATTAGTTCGAAAAAAATTAATAGAATTAATTTTTTTAAGGGGAGGTGATAAGGGAGCTGTTACGTACATTTATTACCTACGGGGGTAGTCTTCGGTCCTGCCAAATGTACGCACCAGTTTTATATAGTTATATTATTTGTGCGTTCGATTGATTCACGCACTGACGTGCACAATGCAGTGTGAGTTGCTTTGGACGCACGTGTAACCTAGTTGAGTAGTTTCTGACGTCATGTAAGGGGCAGCTCGGACCATATTTATGTCCGCTGTGTTATCCCTTGATTTTTGGCAAATGTGAAATAGCCATCAGTTGTATTCGTATCTATTGATCTTCATGGCGAAGTCAATAGTGGAAGTATAAAGTAAGTGTCGCCCCATTTCTTATGGCATGTTTATTTACGTACATTAAAGTATCAGGCCGCTCCTATTAATGGTCTAGCGGGAATTCATCGTAGATGACATTCCTAGAATTGGACACACGGAGTCGATAGCCTTTGAATCTTTTCGTAGAGGGAGAATACCTACAAGAAATCAAGTTAATGAATTTATGTGCTTCACATGTTTAATATGCTTTCACTACAATGCCAGAAGCGTGGCATAGAATGGGAGAGGTTAGTCAACTGGAATCTCTAACCTGTTCGTATTATCATGTATGACTTTGTTTGAAAACTATATACTATATATAACGGGATGTATGGAGAAAGTCTGGGATTGTGAAGTATGATATCCAAGAATTTTATCCTGGAGTATGAATACGTTACCATGATGGACGTCCTTGAAGGAAGGTCAATGGACTTGAATGAGCGGAATATTATATGGTAACAGTTTTGTGATCCTCAGTCACTTGAGTCAGAGGACTTTATTAGTAGAGAATCTTCAGGAACTTTAAAAGTAATTATCAACATGTTGACGTATGATTTCTGCGCCTGTGACGATGTTAGTCTTGTCCACTCCGTATGTGCTGTGTTGAATAAAATCTATGTACAGTCACCACCGACTCCTGTACTGCCAGTACTTGCCCAGTTCACCCAGTTCAATACTACTTGTTGAAGTTCGTTTGAAGAATATTGTTGACATTCGTTCATTTTAACCATTCGCGTTTTAAGCTACCTCTTCACCAGAATAAACTGAAATCAACGATAAAACGGACTCAACAGCCACCTTTTGGATGATGGTACCTATTTTTTCATGGTCCCCATCTGGTTTCACATGTAGGCTCCTTATTAATTCTGCCCTATATCTTTTAGGAAGTACCAGCTGTCCCTGACCTTTGGATCTAGCTCCAGTCTTCCTATACATCAACTTGTTTTTCATGTAAAAATCTCCCTTGCCTGGAGTTGTATGACAAGTTGACAATTTCCTGAAACAAGGCTTGAGGGTCTTATCCCCAGCCTGTGCCTTCCTCATCTCTTCTGGAGTGGTATCTAACAGAATATCCTCCTCCTTTCTTGAGGTCGACCTGACCTGAAGGGTGGCCATAACTATAGGGTTCCTTCTGCAACGGTCAGTGTCATGATTGTTCATCTTACAATTTTTACACCACCTTTTCCTTTGGTTGAAAGATTTTCTTTCATCATATTTCCTTTCATCGAATTGTGGGATTTTATTTTTATTGTCATACCGTGGCCTATCAAATTGGTGCTTACCTTTGTTTTGATCTCTAGGATCAAATTTATTAAAGTTCTGTGGTGCCCTAAAATTATCCACCTGTTTCTTCTTATTACCTGATACCTCTGCCTGAGCTGCTTGATACCTTTCAGCAACATTTAGCAACTCACCCAGCCTCTCTGCACCTTGTTCCATGAGAAACTTTCTCAGGTCTGGAGCCATGGACTCTCTTAATTGTTCTATAAGGACCATTTCCTTAAGATCTTGGGTTTTCCCCAGAGAAGTCCATTTCTCCAAGTATGTCTCTAACCGTGCAGAGAACTGGTGATAGGTTTCCCTGACAGTAGTTTAGCATTCCTAAATTTTTTCCTATAAAATTCTGCGTTCTTTTCATATCTTAACAAAAGAGCCTGCTTTAGCATGTCATAATTTTCCTGATCACCTCTGCTCATTTTGGCAAAAACTTCATAAGCTGCCCCACGAAGCCCTTGAGATAACTTTAAGCTCCACCTTTCTCTCTCTAACCCATATGTGGTAGCTAATAGTTCATATCTATTTAGATAGCTCTCAATATCATCGTCTTTCTCAACAAAATGATCTAAATGAAAAATCATAGCTGAGGTTGAGGCTCCCTGGCTAGCAGTGACATCAGAGGTAAAGGGACTGGCACCATTTTCAGGAGCATGGCCTTGAAACTCAAACTCACTTAATCGTAACTCATGTTCCCTTTGTAATCTCTTCTCCTCCTTTTCTGCTTCCCTTTCTGCAGCTAATCGCTTGTCTTCCCTTTCTGCAGCCAATCTTTTGTCTTCTCTTTCTGCCTCCAATTTCTTAGCCTCAGCCTCAATCTGCAACCTCTTAATCTCTTTTTCAGCCTCTATTCTCTTATCTTCGGCCAATCTTTCAGATTCTAATTTTCTTTCGGCCTCTTTTTCTAATCTTCTTTCTTCCCGTTCAATATATTTGTCACATTCAGCAGTGACATAAGCAATCATAATTTGCCCGTCCATTCCTAACTCTTTCGCAATCTGTACAGCAGCAGATCGAAATTTTGCCAAGTCGGCCATTGTCTAACATGCAAATGTAACAATTCAATCTTTCAATAATTATCTAAGGACACTACAGGCACTGAGAGCTCAACGTTATTTATTTTCACCCAAGGATAGTTTTTGATTCTTGTTATTCCCTGAAGTGAATTACCCCCAATATTTTTAATAAATGAAAGATTCAAAATCCCGAGAGCGAGACCCCAATATATGTGGTAAAGTGGGATGTTATAAATTTTTATAGGGGACTTAGTGTACTGACTGAGATCAGCTGTGAAGGTATCTGTATCTAATAGGTGTAGTGTTTTACAGATAACCTTACTTGCTACCACATTATGCCTCAGTCAGAATTATTCTGGAATATTGTGATGACTACGTTAAATGTCTAGGGTATGTATATGATGAAGTGTAAGTCACAACAACAACAGACAGATAAACAATTTAATTTATTCCACAAAACTTGACAACACTGTGACACTCACACACATATAACATTCTATAAGACTATCTTAAATGAGTCACTGGTAAATTTTCAAATATCAATATGTATTAAGTACCTTCATTAATATATATGTCCTGATTCAACTACAAAGTGAACCAGGAATCACAATCAATTTTAATTACAATTTATATGTACAGGATTTATCAATATGAAACTTGTAGTGACATATTTTATTAATATTATCCTATGTGTGTCAGTTGTGTAGTAGTAATATGAGGTAATACTGGTTTTGTTTTTTCAAGCTATGTTGTTATTTGTCATCATGACTTCAAGTGTTTGTTTATCTTGTAAGTAGTATGGGGAAAAGTTCACAGTCCCTATCAATTTAAACACTGTATTTTCCCTCTGGTTTATTGTAAAGTCAGATTTTGAGGGGGGGGGGCATAATGTTGAGCTCCACTGGCCACATAGGCTTATCTTTCGTGATGGCGGCAGGATAAGACTCCTCTGCTCGATAGCCTCCCTGTGTTCTGGAGACACCTCACTGGTCACTATCTGGACCCAGGAGTATGCTGTGAGCCTCTAAGTTCAGCAAAGCTCAGACCAGGTGCTGCTCAATAACTTTTGGACCACGGTCCCACAATTCATGGAATAATACACAGTTACGTTGAATGGCAATGAATATAGCACAACTTCGATCTGCCGATGTCCCAGGCTTTTATTTAGAAAAATATGCACTGGTGCTCAACGCACTGGTTCTGTAGTAAGTTTATTTGAACATGTGGTGGTGACCTGACGCCTCTGATTGACTATATTCGCGGGTCTAACCAATCGTGCCATGTTTACCCAATCGTTTGAAAAAAAGTACTCCTACTCCCGTTTCCCCTGACAACAAAAGATAGTATTTATAGCCCGACTAATCGTGTTTAGCCTTACATTTATTGCGCTCCAATCAAATCGGATTTAACATGGAGACCCATTTCCCGTACAATGGTGGGGTGAAAATCTGCCACTGAGCGATTCTGATTTTGGGTGTTGTCTGACATCCCTCACTATTTCTTTTGGCTATAATTTGGTAATTCCTAGACTATTTGCGTAACATTTAACATATTCTTTGTCAGCAAGTCCTAAGGAACCCAAATATACAAATTTAAAGGAGCTAAGTGGCTGCGTTCAAAATATGCATTTTCTTCTACCTCCTGTTTACTTCGAATACGATGTGGTGTCTGGGTACTGTAATGTTTTCAAACGTAAACCAGTATAATGTCATGTTTCCTAATAAGCGTTTTGTGAGTTTTTAAAAACTAACTCTCGTGTGTGTAGTGTTTTTTATCACTGTCGATTTGAAAAAAGCTAGTGCTTGTGGCCTTACACGCGTGATGGTAGTAATTGTATAGCGAGACGCGTGTTTAGTGTTGCACGCGTTCCTGCTTCCAACCCCTCCCTTTCTTTCTATCTTTAGTCCATCTGTCTTTCGTTTTTTGGTAACGTAGTGTATAAAATGACATGAATGGAATTTTAAATCTAGGTCAGATTGCGTATCTCAAGGTTTTTCTTAGAAATGGAGTACACATTTTATTGTGTTGGGGAAACGCGTGTATGCTGCAGAAGGCTTTTACTATCAACGTGAAACGTTACAATTTGCAGACGCAGGAGAAAACAAGGGGGATTTCGAGTACAGTCATTGTGACAGCACTGTTCTTTACCATTCTTCTTTCCTTTTATTGAATTTATGTGTTAGGCTTTACATTTACCTGATAATTTATATATGTGGATTAGAATTTCTCACGACACTGACCTTCCGTGTCATACGTCTTTAATCTCTCATGACATCATTCTAACAGACGATCATCCTATTAAGATAAGACCTTACCCTATTTCGTTACATCATAAGGACAGGGTTGAAAGGGAGCTAAAGGATATGATAAAATTGGGAGTTATATCTCCATCAGAATCTCCTTATGCTTTTCCGATGGTTATTGTGAAAAAGAAAGATGGGTCGCTCCGTATTTGTATTGACATCAGACGTCTTAACCGTATCACAATTACTGATGCTGAACCAATGCATTTGTTGGACGACCTACTTTCGCAAGTTTCACAGGCCACTTATTTTAGTAAACTAGATCTGTCTAAAGGCTATTGGCAGATACCACTTACTGAACATGCCAAGCCTTTCACTGCCTTCACTACTCCATTTGGGTTATTCCAATGGAATTACATGTGCTTCGGCCTTGTAAACGCGCCTGCGACATTTGTGCGCATGATGCGCCACCTTCTGGGCGATAGAAAAGATGTCATCACATACATCGATGACATCTGTCTATTTCACAACTCATGGGAAGACCATATTACGGGTTTGTCGTCTCTTCTCTTTCCACTACGACAACATGGTTTGACTGTAAGACCTTCTAAGGTCCAGATAGGTTGTCAGGAGATTACTTTTCTGGGTCACCGCATAGGTAACCATAGATTACATCCTGATGACAATACAGTCAAGCGCATACTGGAGATTGCTATTCCATCATCTAAGAAACAAGTAAGAAGTTTACTTGGGCTGGTTAACTATTACCATAAATTTATACCACGCTTTGCACAGATTTCTGCTCCTTTGTCCGGATTGTTGGCCAAAGGTAGTCCAAAAAAAAAATATTATGGACACCGCAGTGCGAAGAGGCTCTGATTATGATAAAGAATTTATTTAAGAATCCTCCTATCCTGTTATTGCCAAACATACATTTACCATTCTTGATTCAAACAGATGCATCCAGTTCCGGAATTGCAGGATGTTTGCTTCAATGCTATGAAGGGATACTCCATCCATGCTTGTTTGTCTCAAGCAAGCTTACTCCTGCGGAACCAAAATACGCAACAGGAGAGCGCGAACTGCTCGCGGTGGTGTGATGCTTAGAAAAACTGTCTAAGTACTTGATAGGGAGAAAGTTCTTTATTTACACAGACCACAGTCCGCTCACGTTTATCACTTCAAGAACTATGAAGAACGCAAGAATTCACAGATGGTTTCTGTTACTACAAGAATTCGCTTTTACAATCATACCGATTTCAGGAACTGGTAATAACCTCGCTGACTTGTTATCTAGAAACTTTACGTCACAGGATTGAGATAACTATCTTGTCTTGATGTTGACAACGGACATAATTTTATAATTGATATTTCTAATTGTGTATATTAATTTCATTATATCATTCTTGACGATAGATAACATGCATAGATTATAGTCGGTCTCATCTTCGCCACCACTCTTTCACGTGCCACGAGTGTCACGTTTGAGAGCGGGGGGGGGGATGATGTTGAGGACTGTTTCACGGCTTGCAAACATGTGAATGGTTGCAAACATTCGCATGCGTGCACCACGAGACACCTCAATTGAAATGATACCAGAAATCGCGCAGATCGATGTATGACGCGTCAAGCCTAGTTACATTTAGTCTATGTATGGCCATTGAGCCGAATGGCAGTGTTGGAATGTGTGGTAAAGCCACTTAAGGATTGTGTTTTAATGTGTGGTAAAGCCACTGACTAAGTATATATGTGGAACGGTCGATCCACGGGAAAGTGTAAAATAGCGTAAGAATCCGTATAAAATTGAATATAGGACCAGATAGAGTCCAGATTAGAATCGCGAATAACGCAGATTACGTTCACCTTGAACTTATATATATGGCAGTTAAAGCCTGGCGAGGTAAGCCAAAGATGTTGAATAATGATACATAGACAGGATCTATAGATTTACGGATAACGTACTCACTAGCATTGTGAAGGGATAATAATTCCAAGGATCGGATTCAGTAGGAGTTGGTTGCACACTCTATTACGCTATAGACTTAACGGTTAACACAGACGAGCTAAGTCTGTGAGAGGAACATTGTGTAGAGCTTAGTACTATGTGAAAGCCAAGTTGATGTGTGAGAAATGTGTTACGCTCATTGTGCAAAAGTATATATATTAAATTGTTCAGTCGTCAATGGAACTTGTTGATTGCCTGAATTATTCAAGTTCTCACTCTGTGCTGTGACTGTTGTTAATCCTTGCAAGGTCAGTCCAGATTACACTGACAAACAACATTTTTCTTTCTTATATAAGAATAAGTGTTCTTAGGTCAGTTTCTTGCACTGATTTCAAATTTGAAATCCGTTTATCTCTATCACGTCGGGTTCTTAAGATATTTGTGAATAAATATATTTTTCGGAAACCGTTATTTGCTCCGTTTCATTTTTACTATATAACTTTTTAATAATTAATAAAATGCAAAATAATTCTACTTTTTATACTGCTAAAAGATGCATGACATATGTTACGTTATATTTCAAATAGTTACTGTATTTTGAAATAATTCTGAGTGAAATATGGCTTCTAGAAGTTGTAGAAATTCGGCTGATCTGTTCTGTTACGTGTGCGGATATTTTACCGATCGTGTTCACCAGAAAAACTTTACACCATTGCTAAAGAAAGCATATGAACTTTATTTCGATTCGAAAGTTGATGATGCAAATAAATCTTGGAAGCCAAATGCAGTTTGTTCGACTTGTGCAAATACATTGGCAGGTTGGTTACGAAAATCGCCGAAGCATAAGTCGATGCCTTTTGGAGTGCCAGTAATATGGCGTGAACCGACAAATCACGCTACTGATTGTTACTTCTGCTTGACAAATATCTATGGTTTCACTTTTAAAACTAGAAAGTCTGTGGTTTATCCAAATATTGAATCGGTTTCGAAACCAGTGCCTCATGATCCAATCACGTGTCCGATCCCAGTTCCACCAGAACAATATCCGTTGGACGTGAATGAACCATCAGAAAGTGATAGTTTACCTGCTTTAGAAACTAATTCTGACTCGGATTATATACCGGTGAATGATGGTGTTCACTTAATTAACCATTCAGAACTTTCAGATCTAATACGTGATCTCGCTCTTACCAAAGGACATGCGGAATTACTCGGTTCGCGACTCAAAGAATGGAATCTTTTAGCGCCCAATACTCCGATATCTAAATTTCGTCATAGACACAGAGAACTTGTTCAATACTTTGAGATGGATGATGACATTTGCTATTGCAAAGATGTAAAAGGTCTAATGGTGCACCTCGGTCATGAGCACATAGTCAACGAATGGCGACTTTTCATCGACTCTTCCAAGACTAGTCTAAAAGCCGTGTTATTGCATAATGGAAATTTATTTTCATCAATTCCAGTCGCCTACTCTGTTCATATGAAAGAAACTTATGACAATATGGCTATACTTTTGGCAAAAATAAAGTACAATGACTACCAATGGCGGATTTGTGGAGACCTAAAGGTCATTGCAATTCTCACGGGCATGCAGACTGGGTATACTAAATTTTGTTGCTTCCTATGTGAATGGGACAGCCGCAACAGACAGGAACATTATGCAAGAAAGGTGTGGCCTATCAGGGATCGTATGCAGCTCGGGCATAAAAATGTAATACACGAGCCATTAGTTAACAAAGACAGCGTCATTTTACCACCGTTACATATAAAGTTGGGGCTCATGAAGAATTTCGTAAAAGCGTTAGATAAAACGAGCAAAGCTTTCACTTATCTTCGAGAAAAGTTTCCGCAAATTAGCGATGCAAAGATAAAGGAAGGTATCTTTGTAGGACCTCAGATTAGGAAAGTTATTGCAGACAAACAATTCGAGAACTTGTTACATGGTAGTGAACTTCGCGCATGGATGGCATTCAAATCGATCGGCGATAACTTTCTGGGAAATCACAAATCTGTCGACTATGTGCATATTGTTAAGCAGTGCATAGATGCATACAGAATTATGGGCTGTAACATGTCCCTCAAAATCCATTTGCTCGATTCGCATCTTGACTTTTTCCCTGACAACCTTGGCGAAGTCAGCGATGAACATGGAGAACGATTCCATCAAGATATCGCCGTAATGGAGTCACGTTATCAAGGACGGTGGAGTGTGACCATGCTTGCCGATTATTGTTGGATGCTTCATCGCGATGTACCACATGCCATTCACCGACGAAAGTCGACTGCAAAGAAATTCAAGCCTACATAACTGTTATACTTCTTGTACAAATGATGTTGTAATACTGTATGCGTTGTTAAAAAACTTCAATTGCATATTTCTAGAGATCCCGACCTGATAGAGAAAAACGGTTTGCAGATTTAAAAACAGCGCATTAAAATTGACCAGAAAAACATAGAAATGTTAGAGAAAGAAAAAAAAAATTTTTTTTTGTTAGTCAGTGTTATCAGAGGTATTCATAAGACTAACTATAATATAACCAACACTGCTGGAGAATTTATTAAACAATAACGACACTGAATATAATAATAATTTAATCACACAATAATGGCTTAAAACTGCAATCGAACTATAAGCTGGAATTAGAATAGATGAATCATAATATCTGAAATATTGACAAGCAACCCAATAAACTCACGTCCAACGGTGCTGAATCTTTTAACAACAACTAGCAAGAAGAGATACAGCAGGACCGTAACAGGTACCATTTTCTATTTATCTTCCTTTTTTTTTGTCATTTTAATATTTCTCTTAATTTATGTTTCTTAATATTTTTTCATCTATATCATTCCACATCTTATTTCTCTTTCCTCCTTTATTTCTCCTTTAGTTCCACCCTTTTTACCTTTTGTTTTATTTGTTTCATCTTTTTTCCGTTTATTCGCCTTTTTATTCTGTTATCATTGTCAGGCAAACGAAGGTGTTCCATGCAGTGCCTTCCCTCTGGTCCCCGGCTACAGCAAGTCGGAGTTATGTAACTTGACACTGGTCAATGGTTCTCCATGGTACTGTGGCCGTCCAAGCAAGTCTCAGCTCAACTGTTCTGACTATCAGCTCACGCGATACGTTTATAAGTGGACAGAGCCAGTTGTTTCACCAGTAGAGAATGACTTGCTGAAAAAGCAGAAGAATAACCAGTAAGAATTCGTCTATTTATATATATGTATGTACACACATGGAGCCGCGGTGGCATAGTGGTTAGTGCACTGGCTTCCTAGCGCAGTGGTCTATGGTTCGATCCCCAGATGAGGCGGAAAAATTTTTAGGCCACAAACGGCTCCTGGGTCGACCCAGCCCCAAATGGGTACCAGAGCTACTCTGGGAAGGTTAAGGCGGCCGGCGTGATGCCGACCACATCACCCCTCGTGTGCCGACGGTCAAGATAATATGGGCCTAACACCATATTCCCAATATGCCTCAATGGGCGTGTAACGGGTTCCTTTACCTTTTTCCTTTTATGTACACACATGTGGAGCCGCGGTAGCACAATGGTTAGTGCACTGGCTTCCTATCTCGGTGGTCCATGGTTCGCAAACGGCTCCGGGGTCGACCCAGCCTCATGAATTTGGTACCACAGCAACTCTGGGAAGGTTAAGGCGGCGACCACTATTGTGCTTAACACCATATTCCCAATATGCCTCAATGAGCATGTAACGGGATCCTTTACCTTTACCTTTTAATCACATAAACGCGTTTGAAGATACACAGAGTGCAAACATGAATATGTATGATTGAAAGTATCCATGTATGTGCATGTTCATTTACATAGGGACTATTTTTCAGAGTGGTTAGAGTGCTTGCTTCTCGAGACAAAAGGAGCTGGTTCGAAACCAGTTCGCAATCATGCTCCAGTTCATCCAGCTGTAAAAATGGTAACCTGATTTTCTTGAGCTAGTGAAGAAAGAAGAAGGCAACGGGGAAGGGAACTGATCACCCCTCACATCATACAGCTGAGACCAGATAAGTGAAGTCTCTAACACTTCACACCCTTACGACAATATCAGCTACGAGACTACCTTTATGCTCTATTAGTGGTACAACTATTTCGTATTTCCCAAGTGCTCAATAATTCCAAGTCTGGAAGTAATAGTGTAACAAAAGACTAGGAGATTATATAACATACAGAGAGAATCAAATGTAGAATCAAGGAGTCTTAACGCAGACATCAGAATATTCCAAGACACAAGATAGCACTCACTCCCGCTCATGGGATCATGCAGGAAAGAATGTATGCCAACATAACTGAGCAGAGAAGAAGGCCCAAATTATAATATCAATTAAGTCGAGGAAGTCCAAAAAGTCTGTTAGCCGAGAACAGCTTGAGAACCGTCTTATCCACCTCATGGGGTGTCTAAAACCAGCTGGTCTTAACACTCTACACACCTTTGTCTGAGGTCACCCTTTCTTCTCTTTTTCTATTTTGACTCTTTCCACTCTTATCCTATTTTTCTATTTTTCTGCCGCCCTCTAATAATATGTATGAATATTTAATACACTGTTTTTAATATGTCTTGATTTTTTATTTTCACATTTATTGATCTCTAACTCATTCTGTCCTCTTCTATTTCCAGTCCCCATTAATATTACGTTTGGGTTCAGTTTCGTTTTTTAGTTTCTTAGTATGTATTGTGTACATCCGGTGGTGGCAGTCATTTCCTTTTCCGGGCACGCTCGTCCGTTCGCGGGCAGCAAAAGTGGTAGGACTTCGATGCCTTCAGGGAAGTACCTAGGTTTAATATTTATATTTATTTAGGTTCTTATGTGTCCTATCTAGCCTTCACTTTCTTTCCTTTCCCTGACGAAGGCCTTGTGGTCGTAACGTTGCCTATTTTCTTTGTCTTTTGTCCTCGTAAGACGAATCACCTTTTTTCGATTTTTTTTTCACACCCATCCATTAATATCAATTAAGTAACGTACAGTTTCGCCCCAGGAAAGGTACAATATGCACGGACGCTTTGTCCTCATAGATTTGTGTATTTTTCTTCAAGTTAAGTTTATCGGGAGCCGCGATAGCGGAGTGGTTAGTGCACTGGCTTCCTATCTCGGTGGTCCATGGTTCAATCCCTAGTTAAGGTGGGATTTTTTAGACGGCAAACGGCTCCGGGGTCGACCCAGCCTCATGAATTGGGTACCAGAGCAACTCTCGGAAGGTTAAGGCGGCCGGAGTGATAGTAGTATATCAGGCACAAAACGATTAGGATTCTGGAGGTGGCGCGTGACTTTTATATAGTAAAATATACCGATCGATTCCGGAAGTGGCGCGTGATTTTTATATAGGGAAACATACCGATCAATAATAGCGGCGTGTGTTAGTAAGTAGGATGTATTGTATATGACTCATCAGTGTGTTGTTATGTTTCTTTATTCATAAAACACACACACACACACACACACACATATATATATATATATATATATATATATATATATATATATATATATATATATATATATATATATATATATATATTATAACATGTAGACAATATTTATACAAAGGTCAATGATTTTTACGTTTATATATATATATATATATATATATATATATATATATGAGAGAGCAGAGGTCAAGGAGGAATTCTTCGAGCTGCTTCAAAGGACAGTGGATGACTGCCTAGATGAAGTTGTCATGCTCGGAGATTTTAATGCAAGAGTTGGAAATGACCATGCTAGATGGGGTGGAGTTATTGGAAGATATGGAGAACATCACAGCGGATTGATCAACCGCTTGCTTGTCACATTGATTACGGAAACAACAATATATATTCTGTTGTACCAATAAACGCCTTTAGGCGTAACGGAACAACGGATAATTTCTTGTTGCCCTGAGACGCCGCAAGGCGTAATGGCCACTGACTGCTTGGTCGGTCTTTGGCTAAGGATGGAAGAAGAAGAAGAATATATATATATATATATATATATATATATATATATATATATATATATATATATATATAATATATATATATATATATATATATATTATATAATAGCCCCTTCAGTCATAACTAACTATGGGAATGCGCCCCTGAGGTGACAGCCCTCAGCTGCTTATTTTCCTGGTGCTCCTTTCGACGTTTTCTCCTCACCTCTGCTTCTTGTGTGAGCCTCTCTTCGCCCAATCTGAGGTGGCGCCGTAAATAGCATCGCCACTTAGTGCGATCGGCAGCTTCATCCTCCCAGTTGCTGGATCCATGTCCAGTGCCCTCATATCTCTCTTGCACACATCTTTGAACCTCAGCTGTGGTCGCCCAACTGTTCTCTTGCCACCTGCTAATTGTCCGTAGAAGATATCTTTTGGGATGCGACCATCTTCCATGCGGCGAACATGGCCAAGCCAGCGAAGTCTGCGCTGTCTAAGAAGCGTATACATACTTTGAAGGCCAGCACGTGACTGTCGCGTGGTGAGTACTGGGGCAACTACAACAGTAGTTTTGCCAGGAATAGTCTATGAGATATAGATATAAGGTCTCTAGAAATTGGCTCGTTAAGAAATAATAAAGACCTATTCGAGATAGGGACAATAAGACAGGAATGCGAATGCATTCCACTAGACAGTGTTTTCTAATTAATTATGGAAAGAGTTCTGTTTCCCCACGACCTTAGCTTCTGCCCTTAGATCCCGTAAAGAAAAAGCCCCCAACCTCATCTGAGTAGAGAAAGGTTCCTATAGGTGAATATGTAACACCGACAGCACGAGTGATACATTAACAAACTCTTGATAATGATCAACCGATCGTTGGGTTTATTAATGAAATATCCACACATATAGGGTTAGTAATGGTTAGAACGTGATGATGGTGAAAGACGATTAAAACAAAACACACAGATGAGATAATAAAATTACAGTTAATTAAGTAATAGTTAATTAAGAATGAACTGGTGTAAAGTGAAATGATGATGTGATATGATACGTGTTACCAAAATGGTGAGTACTCTACACAGTCCATGTGTCTCTAAATGCTTCTCCTAGATATGAGGATTCACATGTATGCATAAAATGTCCCAAGTTGTTATACGTTATGTCGAATGGGGTATCTCTAAGCTGAGGACGTTCTGATGAATACTGTTGTCGTACGGAGAACGCTGACGAGATATCTATGTATATTCCTTCACTGTTTGAGTATATCTCTGTAGTGTTGATCAACAGTTAATAGTTGTCATATGAACAAAAGGTCTGTTGTCTAATCTCCCGACGGTACTGGTCAGACTGGATATCTTCACGAAATGTTAGTGATGTGTAGACTCATAATCTTGCGTATGTAGTCGTGATTCATATACTTTCGAGTCTGCTTCATAAAATGCGCTTAAGAGTGTGTTGCACGTGGTATAAATATGCGATTCCTCTTTTGAGCTCTTTTGCTTGACTTCAGATAATAATGATCTTTCGAGTGATTAGAATTTATGATGACTCTGTATTGAACTTGTGATAACGATGTATTGAACTTGTGAGCAAGCAGTATATGGTGACGAAAAATGCTGCGTCCACCTTCTGACTTGTGGGTGAGACAATATTCCTTCTTAATTGAGGAATGAAAGATGTCCTATGGCGAATTCTGCTAGCCAAATGTCCGTTTTTAATAACTTATTTCTGGTTAGACGTCAGACACGTTGCGTGTAGACTCAGACTTCTGATGAACTTCTTTTCCCTTCGCAAAATCCTTTAAGAACACAATTAATCACAGAAATGAATTATCATCCACTCTGAATAAACACATGTATTAGGCTATGCGTTTTGGGTTTAATCTCTTCCTCACAAGATAAAAAACTTGACTGCCTCACTCTAGTAGATTATGCGGTATTATATATTTCTGCTAGTCCAATATGCGTTTCTGGATCCGACATCTAGCTCCGCCCATATCAACCAATCCTTAATGGCCCCTCTGGTCACTCATTCACAGGATCGCTCTTGTCCCCTGTCAGTTCAAACGTGGGTGTAGTTTGACTTCTGATTGTTTATTGTTCACCTGGCCAAGATGGGCGTCCAATGTGGTAAACCAACGCTTGTCTGGACCGCGGCCGACTAAAGATAACACCATTACAGCATGAGACGTTTTCCCCTGGCCAATGTTTGATTCGGATGACCATATGTGTTGTTACCAGATTTATCACGATGCAATGTGGGCTTCAAACGATAATGTCGGGCATGTGGACTCAATCAAAGGATTTTATTTCCCCCGATGAAAGAACAAATGTGGTTCTCTAGATACTGGTCTCGAGTAATCACAACGATGAAATAACAAATGTGGATCGCATAGGTTGCATGAAAGAGCAAATGTCGAAGAAAATACAATACGAAAGATGTAGGAAAAGATAGAGCAATAAGGCCTTTGCGCTCGTTTATCACAGTGACAACACCTCGACATTCGTCACTTTATCTTTCCACGAGATGCCGAGGATGCGGCGTAGACACCGCAGATGGAAGGTATTGAGCCTTCTTTCTTGCTTAGCATAGGTCGTCCAGGTCTCGCTGCCATATAGGAGTGTGCTGGTGACGCAGGCATTATATACCGCAGCTTTGGTCTTCATTGGGAGTTTAGAGTTTCCCCAAACACGCGATGTGAGGCGGGCAAAGGTAGTTGCAGCTTTGCCAATGCGGCTGTCGATTTCTGTATCCAGTGAGAGTTTGTCATTGATGGTAGACCCTAGGTATGTGAAGTGGTGCACCACTGCCAATTCATAGTTATCGATAGTGATAACTGGTGCAGCACCCACATCCTGACTCAGCACATTCGTTTTCTTTAGACTTATTGTGAGGCCAAAGTCCTTGCATGCTTTAGTGAAGCGATTCATCAAGCTCTGAAGCTCCTGTTGGCTTTGAGTGACGACTGCAGCATCATCAGCGAACAACAAGTCTCTTATAGTGACCCTTTTCATTTTTGTTTTTGCCTTCAGCCTTGAAAGATTAAACAGACGGCCATCTGACCTAGTGTGAAGGCATATTCCTTCAGTTGCATCTCTGAATGCATGTTTCAAGAGTAAGGCAAAGAAGATTCCGAAGAGGGTCGGAGCCAGAACACAGCCTTGTTTAACGCCACTTCGTATATCAAAGGGCTGTGACGTGCTTCTAGCATATTGGACTGTTCCCTTCATGCCGTCATGGAATGACTTTATCATTTCCAGCATTTTAGAAGGGCAGCCTATTTTCAGGAGGATTTTAAAGAGTCCATCCCTACTAACCAGGTCGAATGCTTTTGTGAGGTCTATTAAGGCGATATATAATGGTCTTTTCTGCTCTCTTGATTTTTCCTGAAGCTGGCGGAGAGAGAAGATCATGTCTGTTGTTGATCTGCCAGCTCGGAATCCACACTGTGACTCTGGATATATGCGCTCAGCTAACTTGTGTAGTCGCATTAAGATGACTTTGGCAAAAACCTTACCAACAAAACTAAGAAGAGAGATGCCTCTGTAGTTATTGCAATCACTTCTGTCTCCTTTATTTTTATACAGTGTTACAATCTTGGCATCTCGTATGTCTTGAGGAATAGTTGTCTCTTCCCAGCACTGGCACAGCATCCTATGCAGGGGATGTAATAGCGTGCTCTTACAGCATTTGATTAAATCAGGAGGAATCCCATCACTGCCTGGTGCGTTGCCAGAGGCCAAGCTATCAATGGCCTTGCTGAGTTCCTCTAATGTTGGTTCGGCATCCAGCTCCTCCATAGTTGGCAGACTGTTGACACCATCAAGGGCTGCAGGCGTAACGGTATTGTCTCTAGCGTAAAGCTCAGAGTAGTGCTCGACCCACCTCTCCATCTGCTTACCCTTATCGGTTAGCTTCTCTCCGCTGATGGTTTTTAGCGGTGCCGTCTTACTTTTATGGGGGCCAAGTGCTTTCTTTATACCGTCATACATTTGTCTAATGTTGCCTGTTTGCGCTGCGATCTGGATGCTCTCACTGAGCTGGAGCCAGTAGTCATTTGCACAGCGTCGAGCAGTTTGATGAACTTTGCTTCTCGTAGTGTATATATATATATATATATATATATATATATATATATATATATATATATATATATATATATATATATAATATTATATATATACACATATATATATACATATATATATATTATATATAAGAGTTATCTCAGCAATAAAGATCACAGACACAAGGTAGGATAAGCAGAAAGACTAGATATTGAGGGGAGATGTGGTGACATTGTCGAAGTTTGTGTGTAGGTATTGATGAGAATATCGGGGTGAGAGAAAAAACCAATGGGTTTATATAAGGAAATATGACGTCAAAAACATAAAAGGGGGGAACTAAGGCTAATTATTGTCGTTAGTTGGTCGGTGGGGTTTTAATGGAGAGTCTATTGATGTTGACTGGCGGGGGTGATGATTCATGGATGTATTGGCGTGGGAGTAAGACAATGTATAAGCACGCACATTCAGATATATTATATACGACAGCTAAAGCAAACAGAGCTTACATATTTTTTAAGAAAAAAAGTGAGTTTTTTTTAATGAATGCGAGCGTTATTGAAGGATCCCCCATTGGCGTGTAGCTGGCAGCCGGATTATGGTATGGTGTTGATTTTGTTTTTGGCTGGTGTTTTGTGTGTAGGTATTGATGAGAATATAGGGGTGAGAGGAAAAAAAAACCATGTAAGTTGTCGTTAGGTGGTCGGTGGGGTTTTTTAATGGAGAGTGTGCGGGGGGTATTGATGATGACTCATAGGCATGTGTTGGCGTGAGGAAAAAATGACGTCAACAACTCGATAAAATCCTGCACTCTTGAGATAAAGAGGAAAATATAAAAAATTGATCAATTTTATAGAGGAACAAGGCTAATGAGCGTGGTGTGGTGTGGGTGATTTTGGTTTTGTCTGGTGCTTTGTGTGTAGGTATTGATGAGAATATAGGAGGGGTGAGAGGTGAAGTGGTGTAATTATCGTCGTATACCTGTCTTTTTATGTAAAAATAGGACAGGGAATTTCCGTTGTTGGGTGAATGTAATTATATATTGATACGGGTTCTGGTCCACGGGTTAGTTTTCTTTATTATTTATATTACACTGGTATACACACATTTTGGTGCCTTAAATTTTATAGCTGTTCTTGGGTAATTTTGGGTTGCTGATTCCAAAAATGTAATCACATTTTTTCTATTAGCTCTAGTTTTTTAGATAACTAAGAATGACCATATTAGTAGGGCAATTGTTATGTACAATCCTAGAGTTAGGTGCTGTCAGTGGCATTTTGACTTTAGTCTGCATTCATATTATATGTAATTACTGTGCATATATTACCAAAAATGTAATAAAACTTTATCACTAGCACTTGTTTAGTCAACACGCAAAAAGGATCTTTTCAAGGACTTCCTGGAATGTGATATGCCCGGACAGTCACGCTTAAGGGTCCAACAGTAATCTGCCATCATGTGGGCATCCCAAAGTCCCTGGTATCTCTCTTCCATTGTTTTTATATCTTAGTGAAATCTTTCACCTTGCTCCTCACTAAAGTCGCCAAGATTCTCCGGAAATAAATGTAAATGGTTATGGAGGTAGTGCAATTTTATGCTCATGTTGCATCCAAGTTCACAAAAACTCGACAGCATGTTTCCAACTAATTCAGAATAATTGTCTGTTTTAAAGTTACCCAGAAAGTTTTGCACAACTAAAACAAATGATGACCAGGCTGTGGACTCTGTTTTGTTCATGGAATCAATAAAATTTGGATCGTTTATTAACTTTCTAATTTGATGTCCATCAAAAATTCCAGCTTTAATTTTGTCTATGCTCAATTCTGGAAACGTTCTGCATAAGTAATTAAAACATGTACCATCTTTGTTCAGTGCCTTAACAAATTGCTTCATCAAGCCAAGCTTTATATGTAATGGTGGCAGTAGAACTCTTTTTCGATCAATGAGAGGCTTATTGACAATATTTTTTTCTCCAACTTTAAATTCATCCCTCAACGGCAACTGTTTCTTTGTCCAGTTCATATTTTTTGCACTGCTATCCCACAAACATATAAAGCATGGATATTTGGTGAATCCCATTTGCTGGCCAAGCAAGAAATTCATCATTTTAAGATCTACACAAATCATCCAGTTATGTTCTAAATACTTCAATTTTTCCAGAACTGTGCTTATTGTAGCATACTCCTCCTTCATTGTAGTAGAATGAGCAATTGGAATTGAGCCATATTTGTTACCATTGTGTAAGAGAACACCCTTCAAACTACGTTTAGAGCTGTCAATGAAAAGTCGCCACTCATCTGGTGTATAACTTACACCCATTTTGTTAACAAGACCTCCTACATTAGTACAAAACACAAGGTTGTTTTCTTTACAAAAGAATGGATTAAAATTTTGCTCTCTGCTGCGATAAAATGTAACCTTTGTTTCAGCAGTCAGTAATTTTTTTTCTTTCAATCTTGAAGCCAAAAGTTCTGAAGATTCCTTGCAGGGATATAGATCTCGGATTAGATCATTTAGTTCAAGCTGGTCGAAGCGTTGAGCATCTGAAAAATCGTTTTCGTAATCACTATCACTGTCACTTGTCGTTCCACATGCCACTGCTGTCTCATCTTCTTGCAGGGAATCCGAAATCTGACTGAAAGTTGGAATTGGTATGTCATCTCCATGTGGAACAGGTCGCCTAGCAGAATCTAAATCTGGATATTTCCACTTTTTGTAATTTTTTCCATTAATTCCCTTAATATTCACAACACAGAAATAACAGTCATCATAGTGGTTCTTGGGCTCTCTCCAAATCATTGGAATTCCACATTTTAAACATTTTCTTTGCCCACAAGTCCACTGTCGCAGGTGTTCAACACATGTTTTGCAAACAATATGAGGAGCCCAAGACTTGTCCTGGTCACCTAGTTTTACTTTAAAGTAAGCAAAGTATGCCTTTTTCACAAAAAACAGTAATATGCTTCCTATGTTCTTCTTTGAAAGTGTACTCTCCACAAATATAACAAAATAAATGCGGTGAAAGAAAACATGCTCTTCTTGAAGATGATGCCATTCTCTGTTAGAAGTGTAATAAAATAAGTAGCATACTAACATGCATGCAGTGGCTTAAAATCTAAAAAAGCCATTCTGGGAAGATTCTTGGAAAACTGAAACTGAGAGTAAACAAGCAGTTTTCTTTTGTAAAGGACTAGACAGCAATAGTTTTTTTTTTTTACATAGCCTTATATAGAAAATATTGTAATAATACAGGGTGACCAAAAAAAACGGGCCCGAGCGCGTACAAAAAGTGCGCGCGCGGCCCGTTTTTTTTTTTTTTTTTTTTTTTTTTGGGGTCACCCTGTATTAATGAAATACAAAAATGTCTGTATCTCAAAAACTAGAGCTGTTACAGACAAGTAAATGTGATATTTGGATTGAGCAAGCCTCATTTATGTACAATCAAGAGTAAAATTTTTGGCACCAAAAAAATTCTTTTTTTGTAGGGCTGTGTTATATCATGAGTAATAAGTCTACTCAGGCCAATGTCCATCTAGTGGTATGTAAGTGACCCCGCAAACAGCCGTATTCTCCAACATAAAAAATACTGTCAAAGGCCAGGCTGGACAATTCCAAATAGGCAGTTTTATTGAACACAATGAGGCTCCGTAGAGATATATGTCATATGCAAACTAGATTATGGCGTGTTTTTGTCTAATGTGTTGTGATGTTTATTGAGTTCTTTCTTGCTAGTCTTATCGTACTCGCCGAAACAGTGTTAAGTTTTACGACATAAAGATACCATCCCCCTACCTTCGTATTCTAGTCCCGGGGGTTCTCTTATCAAATAATTTCACCTCGCCACAGTTATTACAACGACTGTTTTACACGTTGATCTTAGCCAAAAGGCCGAGAAACGATAACAGATTTTCTGCTGCAGTTCCATGCCTTCTCCTTAATATCGTAAGATTTCACAGTGAAGTAATATTTAACAGATTAAAAATATATTAATTGCTAAATGTTAAAGTGGGGGAAAACTTAATAATTATTGTAAATTTATAAACAGCCAAATATGTTTAATACTGCTGTGACACATATCTTTTTGTAGTTTAAAGAAAGTTTCTTTAGGACGTACGGTTATTTAAATTACAAGTGTGCCTAATTAATGCCCCGTGCAACATTGGTTATACAATTATTTCCAATTTAAGATTAAGGGACGTTAAAATAATAAATTGATTTTCATAGTTAGCTCTCTTAGAACACACGAAGCGTTCTTAATGTTACAAGGGAAAACGTTCTTTGCTATTTCAAAATATTACAGCTTTCCCCCCTAATTTACGGGCTCCAAACGATTTAACAGACAGTATGGATATATATATATATATTTGTACCTATAGACCTATTACAAAAATATTAATTTATAAATGGGCCAGTTATATCAAGCTCGAAGCAATTCTACGGTCCAGCCTGGAAATTTACGTCCGTTACTGCAGAGGTCATGTCTCCCAAATATGGAATGAAAACATCCGATCCTCTCTCTTCAATGTTTACAAATAGCTACTTTGTTAGTTATCAAACGGTTATCTACTTTTTTGGCCTGCAATTTTCAAACTTTAGTGAAACGTTTTCTTCCAATCAGCAAAGATGGTCCCAAAATTTTCTCCCAGTCCTGCTCAAATGTTCCAGCCTGTAGGTAAATTTCTATTAACCTGTTTTTAATTTTGTTATTTCTTACAGTTGTCAAATATTTCTAACAGTTGTCAAATATTTCTTACAGTTGTCAAATATTTCTTACAGTTATCAAATATTTATGCAAATGTTTTTTCCCAATAGTCAAATATTTCTTACAGTTGTAAAATATTTCTTCAAATTTTTTTTTCTAGTTGTCAAATATTTCTTCAAATGTTTTTTTCCAGTTGTCAAACATTTCTTCAAACGTTTTTTCAAGTTGTAAAATATTTCTTCAAATGTTTTTTTCTTGTTGTCAAATATTTCGTCAAACGTTTTTTCCAGTTGTAAAATATTTCTTCAAATGTTTTTCCAGTTGTCAAATATTTCTGTAAATGTGTTTTGCAGTTGTCAAATATTTATGCAAATGTTTTTTTTTCTAGTCGCCAACTATATTTCTTCAGATATTTCTTTAAATATTTCTTCAAATGTTTTTGCCAATTGTCAAATATTTCTTCAAACGTTTTTTCCAGTTGTCAAATATTTCTTCAAATGTTTTTTTCTAATTGCCAAATATTTCTTCAAACGTTTATTCAAGTTGTCAAATATTTCTTCAAATGTTTTTTTTCCAGTTGTCAAATATTTCTTCAAATGTTTTTCCAGTTGTCAAATATTTCTTCAAACGTATCTTCCAGGTGTCAAATATTTCTTCAAATGTTTTTCCACTTGTCAAATATTTCTTCAAACGTATCTTCCATGTGTCAAATATTTCTTCAAATGTTTTTTCTAGTTGTCAAATATTTCCTCAAATGTTTCTTCCAACAGTCAAATATTTCTTCAAATGTTTTTTTTCCAGTTGTCAAATATTTCTTCAAATGTTTTTTCAAGTTGTCAAATATTTCTTCAAATGTTTTTTTCCAATTGTCAAATATTTCTTCAAACGTTTT
>JAMPIV010003442.1:0-282500 GCA_024509875.1 Oreohelix idahoensis | reverse complement strand
GCGAGGTGAAATGCTGAGAAAACTACAGATGCCACCATAAGAGATAGAAGAAGAAACGGCGAGATTATGAAATTACTGGAACAAAACCACGCACGAACTACACAGATAAAAGTATCAATACATTTCGTCAGAATGCAGTAAAATCACCTACCATCACAAGTTTTCAAAACGGCGGAAAAGAAGGGAATATCCAAGAGCAAGGTTTTCCCTTGTGTAAATAAATAAACAAACAACACACAAAGGTATGTTATCAGGCACTCAGTGAGAAATAAAGAAGTAGAAAACTAGACAACAGAAAAATAACAGAAGTGATAGGCTTACCGGGAATCGAACCAGGGCCTTCCGAACGGCACCCCCGCCTAGTTACGGGAGCGAATCGCTACTATCCTCTATGCCAGGTGGGCACTTTTCCCTTGTGTTACACAGCCCTGAAAGGTTAGCAAAGAAGAGTCAAAGTGTTCCCTACACACTTCTTGTAAAAAGCGACTAAGGAGGGTTGGGCATGTGGCCGGTGTCTTCCATCCTGTAAAAAAATGTTAAACCACAAAAACTGCAACAAGTATGGAAAGGTCAACTAAGGAAAATTAAACTCAGCCAATCAAGACATGAGGTCCTCTGGCAGGGAAGCGAATGATGAAACGCCAAGAAAGCCGGAAGCAGTCTGTGTTGCTGATTAACCTTCTTTCTTCTATGAGCCTCCAGATTTGGCACATGGAATGTTGTAGTGGATTTGATGGTATTGTATGATGGTGATATTACTAAGTGTGATGCATGAGGTCAACTGTGAAGGCTCCTGAGATAAAATGTAGCTGTGAATTGTCAGAAGGCCCTTCGTGCTACCACTACGACCTCACACCTATATTTTTTTTATCTAATGAATGTGGCTACGTTAAATGTCTAGGGTAATGATATGTAATGTGTTGTGGTAGTTTACACACACACACACACACACAGATATTTAATAAGTTTAATAATATTAATAAAAATGTTATAATACACTGAACTAACTCAAGTTGTGTAAAATTTGGATAGTAATTTTCTTTAAATTTATTTGTTCTGAACCAAGGTTTTATTTTGGCCAGAACATATGAAAGGTTTTGCAATTATAAAAGAAATGCATGAATATGACATAATAAATGCAAGGTGTGTACATATGTATGTTACTATACTAGTTAATATTACTACTGTTTATACTTGTAATCTATTTGGGAGAACATTTAATGGATGTGCTGTTGGGGTGACCTCATCACTCCCTGTCTATGGTGACTACACAATGTCCAGTTATTTGATGAAAATTTTATGGGTGTGTTAGGAAATAAGTTGAGTTGGTGAATTCTCAGCAGACCAGTCGCTCACGTAGCTTGAATGTGTAGCTCTGGTGCTGAGATCTGGTGGCCCCACCTCTCCGTGCTTGGGGGCAATATCAGAAGTCTGGTGGCCCCACCTCTCCGTGCTTGGGGCAATATCAGAAGTCTGGTGGCCCCACCTCTCCGTGCTTGGGGGCTATAATAGGCTGCTCTGACAAAATGTTACTGCACGGGTCCACTCTTGTAATATTCATCAACTCATTTGACACCGCATTGGTGCCAACTGAAACTCACAGTTCTGCAATCAAAGTATTAGTCATGTGTCAGAATTCCATCCTCTAACCATTTCTGGACACAACACTACACAACAACAACACCACATAGACGGGTCAGATCTTTCTGACCAAACAACACATCTTACCAAGTTGGTTTCACATAGGATAAGTTCTCCCAGACTACATATTCTGAAATATGTTCATTAGCTTCCTGCCATAGAATAGGATAGGTGATATGTTCCACTGATCTCAACACTTGATCTGTCCTTCATAATCCTTACTGGAGTTTATGTATTTTATTTGTCTCTAGACCCTGAACTGGGGCGGGGGGTCTAGAGCGAATCCTTACTTGTTGTAAGGGACAGATTATGCTATTGCAGTATCAAATCACTCGAAACCTTAAACAAATATTAAAATGTACAAAGAAATAATTTCAGTCTTACCAGAATTATGAATATAGAACACAGTTAAATGCTAGCAAAACTCAGCTGAGCTGCTGGCCTTATGATGGCGTCCCTCTAAATATTTCAATAGCTTCTGGGAATTACACCACTTAATAATTCACTGTGTCTACTAGGACAACTTATAATGAATGGCACAAAATGCGCGTCTGAGCGCCGATAATATATTCATCTATGGCCAATCACTGCCTTTTCTTTTTTCAAATTCAAATATCCTACCAAAAAGTCATTTCAGTCATACCTCAGTCAAGTATGCCTTATTGTCTGTTGGTCCGTCCGTCTCTACTTGCGTTTCACAAAAAAAACACACTTGTTTTTTGAACCAACTCTGCCTTCCCCTACACAATTTTGCCCTTAAAGTTATTTTTAGCCACAATTCTCCAGCCCACCCCGTCTCTTCATTCCAACTAGATTTTAGCACTTGCGTCTTCAAGGCCACAATTTTTTGAAAATTAGTGACATGTTTTATTTCAATGCAGTCGATCGTTGATATGAACAACACAGTCTTTTGTCAATATCTTTCTTATTATCTATCCGTCTGTATAAATGAAAGCATATTATTTCACTACTCAAGATGGGCCATCCGGCCAGCTAGGTTTTATATTCCTAACATTATTATTAAGAAAAGTTACTTTTCAAATATTTCTAGAATCTTCTGGAATGCGTTCATCACTGCATTCAAATAAACGGACTAAGTTATCGCAAAAGCGTCCAAGAAATGACTGTGGCGTATAATATCCAAGGTCCCTTTTGTCGATTTCTTTACTTTATGTCAACTTGGGGAACGTGACTTTTTCCTCCTTTCCCCACCAATTTGCGTCCTTTTAGCCTTGCTAGTTTCAAGCACGCGTTCAGTCAGATTTTTCCCTTTGATCTCCGTTCTCATCCCGTTCCGTTTTGCCTTCAAGTCTAACAATTTAATTTCCATGGCGGGTGATGACCCGCGGCGTGGGCGATCATGTATTCTAGTAGCTTACGCATTAGTTTTTATCCTTACGTTGTATCATTGGAGATATTTTAACGTTGTATCACGGTTAATTTTGTGACACATCTCCCCACTTGAAAACATGCCTACGGCAAGTTCTAAAACCAGTGATACACATAGATAAAATCTCTCCTCACGCCTGCCATTACTCTAATTTTGATCACAGGGGTGCCGACTGAGGAAATCTGCACCGACATTCAATTTGCCTGGGATATATTGGATACTAAACTGATAAGGTTGAAGCAATAAAGACCACCTCAGCAATCTTGCGTTTTCATGCTTAGCCTGAGATAAGAATACGAGAGGCTGATGGTCCGTCTCGACCACAAAAGTCCTACCATACAGATAGATTTGAAACTTCTTTATTGCCCAGATTAACGCTAAACATTCTTTTTCGCTTGTGGAGTATCCTTGTTCCGCCTTATTCAATTTGCGGCTTGCATAAGCGACTGGTTTCAGTTCCCCATCAGGTGAAGATGATCTTTGCAACAAAGCCGCTCCGAGTCCTACATTACTTGCATCGGTTCTTAAGACAAAGTCCTGTGTCAAATCAGGCAGTTTGAGAATAGGCTTGCTAGTGAGTTTTTCCTTTAAGTCTTGGAACGCTAATTCACTTTGCGCAGTCCAATTAATTTTATCTGGAAGTCCCTTGCGAGTCAGATCAGTCAGAGGAGCACAAATAGAGTTAAAATCTTTGATATATTTTTGATAAAATCCGCATAACGACACGAATGATCGCACGTCCTTTTTTGTTTGTGGTCTAGGTGCTCTCTGCAGTTTTTCCAAGTTCTTGGGATCAGGGGTCATGTTACCCTGATATACAGTGTGTCCCAAGAATTCCAACTCTTTGCATCCAATGCAACATTTTGTTGGCCTAGCAGTTAAGTTCGCCTCCCTAAGCCTATTAAATAACATTTCTAGAGCTTCAATGTGTTCTTCAAATGTCTCTGTGGCGACGAGAATATCATCCATGAAATTCGTGATACATGGGTTATTCAGGGGATCCAACAATTTGCGCATCATCCTTGAAAATACACTCGGAGCATTTTTCAGTCCGAATGGTAGCATGTTGAATTCATAATGTCCATCCGAAGTGCTAAAAGCCAAATAAGGTCTCACTTCAGGCTTCACTGGGATCTGGTAATAGCCTTTACTAAGATCCACCTTTGAAAAGTATTTTGCCTTGTTCAGTCTGGCAAATAACTGTTTTGTGTCTGGTAATGGATCCACTTGTCCTTCTGTGACAGCATTCAGTTTCCTGTAATCTATGCACAGTCTGTGTTCCCCAGACGGTTTTCTCAACAAAACGACACTAGAACTAAAAGATGATTCACTGTGTGAAATAATCCCCTCCTTCAACAAATAATCTATTTCTTCCTTCAATGCCTTCTCCTTCGCGAACGGAATAGAATAGGCTCTCATACAGATTGGGTTTGAGTCTACCAGTTTCATGTCATACTGTAGCAAATTTGTATGGCCTGGTTTATCTGTTAATACATCTGTATGTTCCTCCAGAACCTGTTGAACTCTCTCCCTCTGGTTTTTAGTCAGGTGCTTACTGACTTTTACCTGTGCTGCTGTTTCACAAGGATGTAATGGGTATTCATGTGAGGTGAGTGGTTCCTTTTGCATTTGAGTTGCGATAGCTAAGGTCAGTAAGGGGGTGCTTTCCTGGAGTGGTCTGTCCAGATACTTCTTTAACAGGTTTACATGATAAACTTTCTCCTTCCCCTTTTTGTCAATTTTATAGTTTGTTCTAGACACCTTCTCTAGAACCGTATATGGACCTTGCCATCCAATTTGTAATTTATTCTGGCTACCGGGTAGTAGAAGCAGCACCTTCTCTCCCACTGCCAGTTCTCTGTCCTTTGCCTTCCTATTAAAATATGCTGCATGTTTCTTCCTGGCTTGTTTCAAATTATCATTTGCCAGTTTCCATCCAGCTTTCAAACGAGTGGTCAGTTCGTTCACGTATTGATAAGATGAGGTAACAGTCTCTTCCGCCTTCTCATCTGTCCAGGTCCTTAATAGGGCTTCTAATGGACCTTTTATTGGCCTCCCAAATAGCAGAGTTGCGGGAGCCATCCCGGTTGAACTATGTGGTACCTCCCGATACGCAAACAATGCGGCGGGCAGGAATTGATCCCACAGATCCGGTTTTTCGTGTGCCAGCTTTCTCAGGATAGAAATGAGAGTCCCGTTGAACCTCTCTACCTGGCCGTTCCCTTGTGGATGGTACGGACTACAATGAAAGTGTCTGGCTTGAAATAGCTTAAAAACTTCCGTTAGTTTCCCCTTGAACTGAGAGCCATTATCCGTCAAGATTTGATGCGGGAATCCTAATCGGGTAAATATTGTAAGTAGTGCCTCTGCTACATGTTTTGAATCAATTGATGGCAGGGCTACCGCCTCTCCCCACATAGAACAAGTGTCCACCAGAGTAAGGATGTAACTGTTCCTCCTCTTGGTCCGAGTGAGAGGTCCTACAATATCCACTGCAACCCTCTCAAAAGGTGTTCCCACTATGGGCATTTCCCCTAGAGTTGCAGGAGCAGTCCAGTGCTTTGGAGCTACCCTTTGACATTCTGGGCAGGATTTGACATATCTTTTTATATCCTCCGTTATCCCTGGCCAGAAGTAATGACAAGCTATACGCTGTCCTGTGGCGCTGATCCCCATGTGACCACTGAAGGGAATCGCATGCCCGAGTTCCATCACTTTATCCCTATATGAAGTGGGAAGAACCAGCTGGTTGTGACCATTTGTTCCAGTTCCGGCCTTCCTGTATAAGAGTTTGTTCTTCATAAAATATTCCCCCTTGCTCGGAGGTGTGTGGCATTTGGGCAATTTTTTAAAACATGGCTTGAGTGTCCTATCCTCAGCCTGCGCCTTCCTCATCTCCTCTGGATGAGCATTTATAGGTTCACCTTCTTTCTCCTTCTTCTGTGACCTGGTCTGCACTGTCGCCATGATCACAGGTCTCTCGGGATTCCCCAAGAAGACGTATCTACACCCCAATATCAGAGGGTAGATTGGTTCATCTATCACTGCTGCTCTGATTTCTCCTTCCACATAGCGAGTTTTCACCGTTATCCTTGCGATGGGAAGTGTCATGAGTGGTATGTCCTTAGTTGCCCCTTGTATTTCCACTGTTTCTGTGGTATACTGACTTGGGTCCACTAGGCTAGACTTCACAACTGAATCATAATCCAAACCTGTATCATAAAGGCACCTTATGGTGACCCCATTACAAATAACATCCTCACAAACTGGGGGGTGATAAGGTTCCTGCTGTCCCTTAGGATTAACCTTTAATCTTTGCGTCCCCGACTTCATTGCAGCAATGTTTGAAGGTTTCCTTCTACAAAATTCGGTGTTATGGTTATCTTTCTTGCACCATTTACACCATCTTTTTCCTTGGTTAAACGGTTTTCTTTCATTGGATTTTTGGTCATTGAACTGTGAGTTTCTGTCTCGGTAGTCATTTCTTGGCCGTTCAAAGTTTGTCCTACCTTTATTTCCCTGCTCTCTATTATCAAATTTATTAAATTGCTGTGGAGCTTTAAAATTGTCTATGTGCTTCTTTTTAGCACCACTTACCTCTGCCTGGGCTGCCTGATACCTCTCAGCGACATTTAAAACCTCCCCCAACTTCTCTGCACCTTGTTCCATGAGAAATTTTCTCATGTCTGGAGCCATGGACTCTCTCAATTGCTCAATCATGATCATTTCTTTAAGATCTTGGGTCTTCCCCAGAGCAGTCCATTTCTCCAAATAGGTTTCCAGTCTGGCAGAGAATTGGTGGTATGTCTCCCCAGACAACAGTTTGGCATTTCTAAATTTCTTACGATAAAATTCCCCATTTTTTTCGTACCTCAATAACAAAGCCTGCTTTAACATGTCATAATTGTCCTGGTCTTCTCTGTTCATTTTTGCGAAGACTTCATAAGAAGTACCTCTCAGTCCCTGTGATAGCTTTAAACTCCACCTCTCTCTCTCTCTAACCCATATGTAGTAGCTAATAACTCAAAACGTCCTAGGTACCCCTCTATGTCATCGTCTTTTTCAACAAAATGGTCTAAATGAAACCCCATAGCTGAGTTTGAGGCTCCCAGACTGGGCGTAGCATCTGAGGCAAAAGGGCTGGCACCATTTTCAGGAGCCTGGCCTTGTAGCTCCAGCTCCCTTAGTCGTAATTCGTGCTCCCTTTGCAACCTTCTATCTTCTGCCTCCCTTTCGGCAGTCAACCTTTTATCTTCTGCCTCCCTTTGCTGTCGTTTTTCTTCTGCCTCCAATGCTTTAGCCTCTTTGTCAGCCTCAATTTGTAACCTCTTAGTCTCAGCCTCAATTTGTAACCTCTTCTCTTCAGCCAACCTTTCAGACTCTAATTTTCTTTCAGCCTCTTTTTCTAATCTTCTTTCTTCCCTTTCAATATACTTATCACATTCAGCCGTTACATATTGAATTAAAATCTGACCATCCATTCCCATCTCCTTTGCCGTCAGCACAGCAGCTGATCTGAATTTGGCCAGCTCCGCCATACTTTTTAAACAAATCTAGCAATGTGCAAAATAAAATTTCCAACCACTAAAGTACTTCTAATTACTCTAGTCTAAAATAATTCTAATTAATTAATTAACTACCACTGGCTGTGAAGATTCACCAACTTTTATTTTCAGGGACACTTTTAATTTTAAGGGACACTTTTAATTTTTATAATGTGTTCCCCTAATCTAATTCTCCCCCCAGGAGATCCTAATATACTTAATGGGCTAATTATCCCGGGACAAAGAGACCCCAATATATGTAGTGGATTTGATGGTATTGTATGATGGTGATATTACTAAGTGTGATGCATGAGGTCAGCTGTGAAGGCTCCTGAGATAAAATGTAGCTGTGAATTGTCAGAAGGCCCTTCTTGCTACCACTACGACCTCACACCTATCTTTTTTTTTATCTAATGAATGTGGCTACGTTAAATGTCTAGGGTAATGATATGTAATGTGTTGTGGTAGTTTACACACACACACACACACAGATATTTAATGAGTTTAATAATATTAATAAAAATGTTATAATACACTGAACTAACTCAAGTTGTGTAAAATTTGGATAGTAATTTTCTTTAAATTTATTTGTTCTGAACCAAGGTTTTATTTTGGCCAGAACATATGAAAGGTTTTGCAATTATGAAAGAAATGCATGAATATTACATAATAAATGCAAGGTGTGTACATATATATGTTACTAGACTAGTTAATATTACTACTGTTTATAGTTGTAATCTATTTGGGAGAACATTTAATGGATGTGCTGTTGGGGTGGCCTCATCACTCCCTGTCTATGGTGACTACACATTGTCCAGTTATTTGATGGAAATTTTATGGGTGTGTTAGGAAATAAGTTGAGTTGGTGAATTCTCAGCAGACCAGTCGCTCACGTAGCTTGAATGTGTAGCTCTGGTGCTGAGATCTGGTGGCCCCACCTCTCCGTGCTTGGGGGCAATATCAGAAGTCTGGTGGCCCCACCTCTCCGTGCTTGGGGCAATATCAGAAGTCTGGTGGCCCCACCTCTCCGTGCTTGGGGGCTATAATAGGCTGCTCTGACAAAATGTTACTGCACGGGTCCACTCTTGTAATATTCAACAACTCATTTGACACCGCATTGGTGCCAACTGAAACTCACAGTTCTGCAATCAAAGTATTAGTCATGTGTCAGAATTCCATCCTCTAACCATTTCTGGACACAACACTACACAACAACAACACCACATAGACGGGTCAGATCTTTCTGACCAAACAACACATCTTACCAAGTTGGTTTCACATAGGATAAGTTCTCCCAGACTACATATTCTGAAATATGTTCATTAGCTTCCTGCCATAGAATAGGATAGGTGATATGTTCCACTGATCTCAACACTTGATCTGTCCTTCATAATCCTTGCTGGAGTTTATGTATTTTATTTGTCTCTAGACCCTGAACTGGGGCGGGGGGTCTAGAGCGAATCCTTACTTGTTGTAAGGGACAGATTATGCTATTGCAGTATCAAATCACTCGAAACCTTAAACAAATATTAAAATGTACAAAGAAATAATTTCAGTCTTACCAGAATTATGAATATAGAACACAGTTAAATGCTAGCAAAACTCAGCTGAGCTGCTGGCCTTATGATGGCGTCCCTCTAAATATTTCAATAGCTTCTGGGAATTACACCACTTAATAATTCACTGTGTCTACTAGGACAACTTATAATGAATGGCACAAAATGCGCGTCTGAGCGCCGATAATATATTCATCTATGGCCAATCACTGCCTTTTCTTTTTTCAAATTCAAATATCCTACCAAAAAGTCATTTCAGTCATACCTCAGTCAAGTATGCCTTATTGTCTGTTGGTCCGTCCGTCTCTACTTGCGTTTCACAAAAAAACACACTTGTTTTTTGAACCAACTCTGCCTTCCCCTACACAATTTTGCCCTTAAAGTTATTTTTAGCCACAATTCTCCATCCCACCCCGTCTCTTCATTCCAACTAGATTTTAGCACTTGCGTCTTCAAGGCCACAATTTTTTGAAAATTAGTGACATGTTTTATTTCAATGCAGTCGATCGTTGATATGAACAACACAGTCTTTTGTCAATATCTTTCTTATTATCTATCCGTCTGTATAAATGAAAGCATATTATTTCACTACTCAAGATGGGCCATCCGGCCAGCTAGGTTTTATATTCCTAACATTATTATTAAGAAAAGTTACTTTTCAAATATTTCTAGAATCTTCTGGAATGCGTTCATCACTGCATTCAAATAAACGGACTAAGTTATCGCAAAAGCGTCCAAGAAATGACTGTGGCGTATAATATCCAAGGTCCCTTTTGTCGATTTCTTTACTTTATGTCAACTTGGGGAACGTGACTTTTTCCTCCTTTCCCCACCAATTTGCGTCCTTTTAGCCTTGCTAGTTTCAAGCACGCGTTCAGTCAGATTTTTCCCTTTGATCTCCGTTCTCATCCCATTCCGTTTTGCCTTCAAGTCTAACAATTTAATTTCCATGGCGGGTGATGACCCGCGGCGTGGGCGATCATGTATTCTAGTAGCTTACGCATTAGTTTTTATCCTTAGGTTGTATCATTGGAGATATTTTAATGTTGTATCACGGTTAATTTTGTGACACATCTCCCCACTTGAAAACATGCCTACGGCAAGTTCTAAAACCAGTGATACACATAGATAAAATCTCTCCTCACGCCTGCAATTACTCTAATTTTGATCACAGGGGTGCCGACTGAGGAAATCTGCACCGACATTCAATTTGCCTGGGATATATTGGATACTAAACTGATAAGGTTGAAGCAATAAAGACCACCTCAGCAATCATGCGTTTTCATGCTTGGCCTGAGATAAGAATACGAGAGGCTGATGGTCCGTCTCGACCACAAAAGTCCTACCATACAGATAGATTTGAAACTTCTTTATGGCCCAGATTAACGCTAAACATTCTTTTTCGCTTGTGGAGTATCCTTGTTCCGCCTTATTCAATTTGCGGCTTGCATAAGCGACTGGTTTCAGTTCCCCATCAGGTGAAGATGATCTTTGCAACAAAGCCGCTCCGAGTCCTACATTACTTGCATCGGTTCTTAAGACAAAGTCCTGTGTCAAATCAGGTAGTTTGAGAATAGGCTTGCTAGTGAGTTTTTCCTTTAAGTCTTGGAACGCTAATTCACTTTGCGCAGTCCAATTAATTTTATCTGGAAGTCCCTTGCGAGTCAGATCAGTCAGAGGAGCACAAATAGAGTTAAAATCTTTGATATATTTTTGATAAAATCCGCATAACGACACGAATGATCGCACATCCTTTTTTGTTTGTGGTCTAGGTGCTCTCTGCAGTTTTTCCAAGTTCTTGGGATCAGGGGTCATGTTACCCTGATATACAGTGTGTCCCAAGAATTCCAACTCTTTGCATCCAATGCAACATTTTGTTGGCCTAGCAGTCAAGTTCGCCTCCCTAAGCCTATTAAATAACATTTCTAGAGCTTCAATGTGTTCTTCAAATGTCTCTGTGGCGACGAGAATATCATCCATGAAATTCGTGATACATGGGTTATTCAGGGGATCCAACAATTTGCGCATCATCCTTGAAAATACACTCGGAGCATTTTTCAGTCCGAATGGTAGCATGTTGAATTCATAATGTCCATCCGAAGTGCTAAAAGCCAAATAAGGTCTCACTTCAGGCTTCACTGGGATCTGGTAATAGCCTTTACTAAGATCCACCTTTGAAAAGTATTTTGCCTTGTTCAGTCTGGCAAATAACTGTTTTGTGTCTGGTAATGGATCCACTTGTCCTTCTGTGACAGCATTCAGTTTCCTGTAATCTATGCACAGTCTGTGTTCCCCAGACGGTTTTCTCAACAAAACGACACTAGAACTAAAAGATGATTCACTGTGTGAAATAATCCCCTCCTTCAACAAATAATCTATTTCTTCCTTCAATGCCTTCTCCTTCGCGAACGGAATAGAATAGGCTCTCATACAGATTGGGTTTGAGTCTACCAGTTTCATGTCATACTGTAGCAAATTTGTATGGCCTGGTTTATCTGTTAATACATCTGTATGTTCCTCCAGAACCTGTTGAACTCTCTCCCTCTGGTTTTTAGTCAGGTGCTTACTGACTTTTACCTGTGCTGCTGTTTCACAAGGATGTAATGGGTATTCATGTGAGGTGAGTGGTTCCTTTTGCATTTGAGTTGCGATAGCTAAGGTCAGTAAGGGGGTGCTTTCCTGGAGTGGTCTGTCCAGATACTTCTTTAACAGGTTTACATGATAAACTTTCTCCTTCCCCTTTTTGTCAATTTTATAGTTTGTTCTAGACACCTTCTCTAGAACCGTATATGGACCTTGCCATCCAATTTGTAATTTATTCTGGCTACCGGGTAGTAGAAGCAGCACCTTCTCTCCCACTGCCAGTTCTCTGTCCTTTGCCTTCCTATTAAAATATGCTGCATGTTTCTTCCTGGCTTGTTTCAAATTATCATTTGCCAGTTTCCATCCAGCTTTCAAACGAGTGGTCAGTTCGTTCACGTATTGATAAGATGAGGTAACAGTCTCTTCCGCCTTCTCATCTGTCCAGGTCCTTAATAGGGCTTCTAATGGACCTTTTATTGGCCTCCCAAATAGCAGAGTTGCGGGAGCCATCCCGGTTGAACTATGTGGTACCTCCCGATACGCAAACAATGCGGCGGGCAGGAATTGATCCCACAGATCCGGTTTTTCGTGTGCCAGCTTTCTCAGGATAGAAATGAGAGTCCCGTTGAACCTCTCTACCTGGCCGTTCCCTTGCGGATGGTACGGACTACAATGAAAGTGTCTGGCTTGAAATAGCTTAAAAACTTCCGTTAGTTTCCCCGTGAACTGAGAGCCATTATCCGTCAAGATTTGATGCGGGAATCCTAATCGGGTAAATATTGTAAGTAGTGCCTCTGCTACATGTTTTGAATCAATTGATGGCAGGGCTACCGCCTCTCCCCACATAGAACAAGTGTCCACCAGAGTAAGGATGTAACTGTTCCTCCTCTTGGTCCGAGTGAGAGGTCCTACAATATCCACTGCAACCCTCTCAAAAGGTGTTCCCACTATGGGCATTTCCCCTAGAGTTGCAGGAGCAGTCCAGTGCTTTGGAGCTACCCTTTGACATTCTGGGCAGGATTTGACATATCTTTTTATATCCTCCGTTATCCCTGGCCAGAAGTAATGACAAGCTATATGCTGTCCTGTGGCGCTGATCCCCATGTGACCACTGAAGGGAATCGCATGCCCGAGTTCCATCACTTTATCCCTATATGAAGTGGGAAGAACCAGCTGGTTGTGACCATTTGTTCCAGTTCCGGCCTTCCTGTATAAGAGTTTGTTCTTCATGAAATATTCTCCCTTGCTCGGAGGTGTGTGGCATTTGGGCAATTTTTTAAAACATGGCTTGAGTGTCCTATCCTCAGCCTGCGCCTTCCTCATCTCCTCTGGATGAGCATTTATAGGTTCACCTTCTTCCTCCTTCTTCTGTGACCTGGTCTGCACTGTCGCCATGATCACAGGTCTCTCGGGATTCCCCAAGAAGACGTATCTACACCCCAATATCAGAGGGTAGATTGGTTCATCTATCACTGCTGCTCTGATTTCTCCTTCCACATAGCGAGTTTTCACCGTTATCCTTGCGATGGGAAGTGTCATGAGTGGTATGTCCTTAGTTGCCCCTTGTATTTCCACTGTTTCTGTGGTATACTGACTTGGGTCCACTAGGCTAGACTTCACAACTGAATCATAATCCAAACCTGTATCATAAAGGCACCTTATGGTGACCCCATTACAAATAACATCCTCACAAACTGGGGGGTGATAAGGTTCCTGCTGTCCCTTAGGATTAACCTTTAATCTTTGCGTCCCCGACTTCATTGCAGCAATGTTTGAAGGTTTCCTTCTACAAAATTCGGTGTTATGGTTATCTTTCTTGCACCATTTACACCATCTTTTTCCTTGGTTAAACGGTTTTCTTTCATTGGATTTTTGGTCATTGAACTGTGAGTTTCTGTCTCGGTAGTCATTTCTTGGCCGTTCAAAGTTTGTCCTACCTTTATTTCCCTGTTCTCTATTATCAAATTTATTAAATTGCTGTGGAGCTTTAAAATTGTCTATGTGCTTCTTTTTAGCACCACTTACCTCTGCCTGGGCTGCCTGATACCTCTCAGCGACATTTAAAACCTCCCCCAACTTCTCTGCACCTTGTTCCATGAGAAATTTTCTCATGTCTGGAGCCATGGACTCTCTCAATTGCTCAATCATGATCATTTCTTTAAGATCTTGGGTCTTCCCCAGAGCAGTCCATTTCTCCAAATAGGTTTCCAGTCTGGCAGAGAATTGGTGGTATGTCTCCCCAGACAACAGTTTGGCATTTCTAAATTTCTTACGATAAAATTCCCCATTTTTTTCGTACCTCAATAACAAAGCCTGCTTTAACATGTCATAATTCTCCTGGTCTTCTCTGTTCATTTTTGCGAAGACTTCGTAAGAAGTACCTCTCAGTCCCTGTGATAGCTTTAAACTCCACCTCTCTCTCTCTCTAACCCATATGTAGTAGCTAATAACTCAAAACGTCCTAGGTACCCCTCTATGTCATCGTCTTTTTCAACAAAATGGTCTAAATGAAACCCCATAGCTGAGTTTGAGGCTCCCAGACTGGGCGTAGCATCTGAGGCAAAAGGGCTGGCACCATTTTCAGGAGCCTGGCCTTGTAGCTCCAGCTCCCTGAGTCGTAATTCGTGCTCCCTTTGCAGCTTTCTATCTTCTGCCTCCCTTTCGGCAGTCAACCTTTTATCTTCTGCCTCCCTTTGCTGTCGTTTTTCTTCTGCCTCCAATGCTTTAGCCTCTTTGTCAGCCTCAATTTGTAACCTCTTAGTCTCAGCCTCAATTTGTAACCTCTTCTCTTCAGCCAACCTTTCAGACTCTAATTTTCTTTCAGCCTCTTTTTCTAATCTTCTTTGTTCTCTTTCAATATACTTATCACATTCAGCCGTTACATATTGAATTAAAATCTGACCATCCATTCCCATCTCCTTTGCCGTCAGCACAGCAGCTGATCTGAATTTGGCCAGCTCCGCCATACTTTTTAAACAAATCTAGCAATGTGCAAAATAAAATTTCCAACTACTAAAGTACTTCTAATTACTCTAGTCTAAAATAATTCTAATTAATTAATCAACTACCACTGGCTGTGAAGATTCACCAACTTTTATTTTCAGGGACACTTTTAATTTTAAGGGACACTTTTAATTTTTATAATGTGTTCCCCTAATCTAATTCTCCCCCCAGGAGATCCTAATATACTTAATGGGCTAATTATCCCGGGACAAAGAGACCCCAATATATGTAGTGGATTTGATGGTATTGTATGATGGTGATATTACTAAGTGTGATGCATGAGGTCAGCTGTGAAGGCTCCTGAGATAAAATGTAGCTGTGAATTGTCAGAAGGCCCTTCGTGCTACCACTACGACCTCACACCTATCTTTTTTTTTATCTAATGAATGTGGCTACGTTAAATGTCTAGGGTAATGATATGTAATGTGTTGTGGTAGTTTACACACACACACACACAGATATTTAATGAGTTTAATAATATTAATAAAAATGTTATAATACACTGAACTAACTCAAGTTGTGTAAAATTTGGATAGTAATTTTCTTTAAATTTATTTGTTCTGAACCAAGGTTTTATTTTGGCCAGAACATATGAAAGGTTTTGCAATTATAAAAGAAATGCATGAATATGACATAATAAATGCAAGGTGTGTACATATATATGTTACTATACTAGTTAATATTACTACTGTTTATACTTGTAATCTATTTGGGAGAACATTTAATGGATGTGCTGTTGGGGTGACCTCATCACTCCCTGTCTATGGTGACTACACATTGTCCAGTTATTTGATGGAAATTTTATGGGTGTGTTAGGAAATAAGTTGAGTTGGTGAATTCTCAGCAGACCAGTCGCTCACGTAGCTTGAATGTGTAGCTCTGGTGCTGAGATCTGGTGGCCCCACCTCTCCGTGCTTGGGGGCAATATCAGAAGTCTGGTGGCCCCACCTCTCCGTGCTTGGGGCAATATCAGAAGTCTGGTGGCCCCACCTCTCCGTGCTTGGGGGCTATAATAGGCTGCTCTGACAAAATGTTACTGCACGGGTCCACTCTTGTAATATTCATCAACTCATTTGACACCGCATTGGTGCCAACTGAAACTCACAGTTCTGCAATCAAAGTATTAGTCATGTGTCAGAATTCCATCCTCTAACCATTTCTGGACACAACACTACACAACAACAACACCACATAGACGGGTCAGATCTTTCTGACCAAACAACACATCTTACCAAGTTGGTTTCACATAGGATAAGTTCTCCCAGACTACATATTCTGAAATATGTTCATTAGCTTCCTGCCATAGAATAGGATAGGTGATATGTTCCACTGATCTCAACACTTGATCTATCCTTCATAATCCTTACTGGAGTTTATGTATTTTATTTGTCTCTAGACCCTGAACTGGGGCGGGGGGGTCTAGAGCGAATCCTTACTTGTTGTAAGGGACAGATTTTGCTATTGCAGTATCAAATCACTCGAAACCTTAAACAAATATTAAAATGTACAAAGAAATAATTTCAGTCTTACCAGAATTATGAATATAGAACACAGTTAAATGCTAGCAAAACTCAGCTGAGCTGCTGGCCTTATGATGGCGTCCCTCTAAATATTTCAATAGCTTCTGGGAATTACACCACTTAATAATTCACTGTGTCTACTAGGACAACTTATAATGAATGGCACAAAATGCGCGTCTGAGCGCCGATAATATATTCATCTATGGCCAATCACTGCCTTTTCTTTTTTCAAATTCAAATATCCTACCAAAAAGTCATTTCAGTCATATCTCAGTCAAGTATGCCTTATTGTCTGTTGGTCCGTCCGTCTCTACTTGCGTTTCACAAAAAAACACACTTGTTTTTTGAACCAACTCTGCCTTCCCCTACACAATTTTGCCCTTAAAGTTATTTTTAGCCACAATTCTCCAACCCACCCCGTCTCTTCATTCCAACTAGATTTTAGCACTTGCGTCTTCAAGGCCACAATTTTTTGAAAATTAGTGACATGTTTTATTTCAATGCAGTCGATCGTTGATATGAACAACACAGTCTTTTGTCAATATCTTTCTTATTATCTATCCGTCTGTATAAATGAAAGCATATTATTTCACTACTCAAGATGGGCCATCCGGCCAGCTAGGTTTTATATTCCTAACATTATTATTAAGAAAAGTTACTTTTCAAATATTTCTAGAATCTTCTGGAATGCGTTCATCACTGCATTCAAATAAACGGACTAAGTTATCGCAAAAGCGTCCAAGAAATGACTGTGGCGTATAATATCCAAGGTCCCTTTTGTCGATTTCTTTACTTTATGTCAACTTGGGGAACGTGACTTTTTCCTCCTTTCCCCGCCAATTTGCGTCCTTTTAGCCTTGCTAGTTTCAAGCATGCGTTCAGTCAGATTTTTCCCTTTGATCTCCGTTCTCATCCCGTTCCGTTTTGCCTTCAAGTCTAACAATTTAATTTCCATGGCGGGTGATGACCCGCGGCGTGGGCGATCATGTATTCTAGTAGCTTACGCATTAAAGAGGGACTATATGATCGATGTCCTGGGACTGTGCAAAACAAGGTGAAGGGGAGTAGACAGGATGAAACTCAGCACAGGACAAAGCAGTCCTTGTTCTGGAATTTCCAGGGTATGAGAGACAAAGATAGACCAACGAACACACGGGAAAGAGAATTTGAGACAGAAGTGAAAATCATGAGGGAAACGTGGAAAGAGCTTGAGCTGACGGCACGTGACAGGTGGAATTGGCATGTGTATGTTGAAGGCTTATGCTGCGTGAGGAGCTAACGGGTATTGATTGACGAGCGAGATTGATCGTCTTGTCATGTCTTGTCTTGTCTTGCCGCGGCTGAATCCTGACTATCAATGTCCTATTACTTTTTGTTGGTCCAGTCTTGCCGTTACAGCTCGTGGTCAGCTGAGATTTCTGTTCAATGGCCATCTGTATTGTTGATGAGACAGAGAAAGAATCGGACTAATCTCCCTCCAGCATGTCGTAATATGAGGTTGTGCATGAGCGTTCGATTAGCGGAGTGGTTAGAGCGCTTGCCTCTCGCGGTAACAGTATCGGGTTCGAAACAGTGGCGTCGAACGACAGTCTACCCAACTGTAAATGGGTATCTGACTTCTCGCTTGAGCTAGGGAAAGTAAAGGCAGCGGAAAAGGCAACTGGTCACCCCACCTCTTTAAGCTGGATCTAGTATAATGAAGTCTCTAACACTTCTGTTAAGCCAGTTATTAGGGCTATATTTCAAGTACTAGTCAAGCGCAATTTTTGCAAAGCGCATTTCAATTTATATTAATAATTTTTGATTAAACACGATACTACACTAGCTTTGAACAGTGTATGTATCTAGGGGGGGGGGGGGGGGACATCATTAATCTTCCGCACGAGTTGCTATACGACCATTGGTCGTGGCCATTTGCCATATGAATATAGTCCCAGATGGACGTTTGTTTATGAGTTCCCGGTTATGGGACATTTTAATAGTAACTAATAATCGCAGCCAGTGTTTGGCTTTCAGATGAACCCGTTGGCCATTATCTATGATTTATTAGCCACGTCAGGCAATAAGTACGTACGGTGCGTGTTAGCCACCAGTTATATTTATTAATTCTAATACGGGCCACGGATATATAAGTTTTTGTCTGACCGCATACTTAAACTAGGGCATACGATGCCTAGTTGCTAGTCTTAATCGGCCAAGACCAGTTTGAAGTCTATTTTTAAATATGTATGCTGATCGTCACTTGTATGAAATGCCATGTCTGTGATATGCTGATTTCAATCGTGAAGACGTTTAATAAATGTGGTCAAACTTGTCGATAAGCGTCACCTGCAGTTATTGACCAGTTCCAATGTTCTATACTGTCACAGCGTTATTTCGCAGTGCATCTTATGTCTTGTGTTCGGCGATAAACCAGTCGGAAAGGCTGAGGTTAGCCGAACTGGTGGGTCACGTGACTACCGGAAGTCGGGTGCAAAATTAGTCAGTGAGAAACTAGCCTTCGTCCAGGAAGGGCGGATTTTCCATTATGCCAGCGAGATCGCTGTGTGGTTTATATTGTAGACTGTAAACTGAGTGCCTCCCATATTTTCGGACCTTTGTGATAATTACGTTGTTAAGTCTAGAGCAGTGTGGGGTCTAAATCGTATTATCTACAGGTCGTAGTTTAATAAGATGTCGATGATTTGAGTGTGTCATTGTCATAGTTTTGCCGCTCAGTTGAGCGATATTTATAGCAGCTATATTGTATAGTTTGTACCTTCGTGTGTGGAGGTGATAGTTTAAGCTGCTAAAGCAAGTTTACAGTGGTTTTCTCATTATTGTATTTGATGCGTTTGATTGCCATGTGAGGCCTTATTGTGTGTGTAGATTATTAAAGGGAAGTACCTGTTGAAGGTGTTTATTACTTTTGTCAGCCATTGTTGTGTGGTCATACTCTTAGAAGGGCGAGCCTATATTTGTTATTATAAACACACAAAGCAGTGGTGTAACCCGTGGAGTGTTCTCCATGATAAGTGGTTCCTGACATATACCGCTGTTGGTATCTGTATACACTGAAGACGAACCGTATCACGACATTCGTTATAATATTACACTGGACAACAGCCAAAATGTATCCGAGACAAAAGTAGCTATTTTTAACTAATTTGGACATGCTGATCACGAATATGAACTTAAAAATCGCAAATTAGCTCTAGTTTTCAAGATCCGGGGAAAGGGGGAGGGGGGGGGGAGGGGTTAAATAAAGCTTACAGCCTTTATTTTGGTTGTGAGATCGGTGACCAGGACCGGTATTGGGCCCTACACATATGTTGTCAATCCTGTGTAACGAATCTGCGCTGCTGGTTGAACCGAAAAGGACGATCGATGCGTTTTGCAGTTCCAATGGTGTGGAGGGAACCGACAAACCATTTTAATGATTGTTACTTTTGCATGACTCCTCCAATTGGACATGGTATTTCTAAGAAGAAAAAGCGACCTGTGGCCTATTCGAATATTCCCTCTGCTATGCGGCCAGTGCCTCACGGGGAAGGACTTCCTGTTCCTGACCCACCAGAATCTTATACTCTGGATGATGAAGAAGATAATAAGGCCAGTGGACATCCGTCCCTCGTGAAAGCATCTACATCAAGAGATCCTGATTTCGTGCCTATTGAAGAGTCTGTACAGCCACATACAATTACCCAGAGTGAATTGAATGATCTAGTGAGAGATTTGGGAATTGCCAAAAAATAAAGCAGAGCTGTTGGGGTCCAGACTGCAGCAATGGAATCTTCTAGAAGAGAATGTGCATGTGTCTGTATTTCGTGCTCGGCAAAAAGGTCTGCTTCCATATTTTAAAATAACAGATAACCTCATTGCTTGCGTTGGTATACTGGGTCTGATGGCAGCACTGCACATCAACTACAAAGACGACGATTGGAGGCTGTTCATTGATTCGTCCAAGTTGAGCTTAAATGCTGTGCTGCTGCATAATGGTAACATTTTACCACAAGATCTTGATCTCTCCTCTCTACATCAAACTTGGACTGGGACCCCAAGATGCAGCAATAGTGAAGGCAGTCAGCGACCCATAGCTGTACTGCTTGCATCAGGACCAGTGAACCAGAGCTGGTCAAGACCGCACTCCATCTCCACGTGGTGGTCCTGGAAACAGTGTGCAGCAGTGCAGTCTGGCTGAGCGAGTGCGGATCGCAATGGGAAGGCAAACCCGGTCCCTAAAAAATGCCGTGCTGAAGTCGGATGTGTCGACCGAAAGGTGCAGATATCACAGCTTAGGCGTAAACAGACACAACGCAACCACCGTCCTTTTCAGGGCGAACGAGGAAGAGGAAGAAGAAGAAACTTGGACTAATGACGAATTTTGTAAAGGCCATGGATCGAAATGGGGCAGGATTTTTATACCTTCTGATAAATTTCCCAGACTTAGTGAGGCCAAAATCAAGGAAGGTGTATTTGTCGGTTCACAGATACGTCAGCTCTTCAGAGATCAGCGTTTTGATGATATCCTCACAGGTGATGAAAAGTTAGCTTGGAATGCTTTCCAGCAAGTGGCCACAAACTTTCTAGGAAACATTAAGGCTGATAATTACCAGGAGCTTGTAGAAACCCTCTTGCAGCGCTACGAGAGACTAGGGTGCAACATGTCTTTGAAATTACACTTTTTACACTCTCATCGTGATTTCTTCCCTGCTAACTGCGGTGCTGTCAGTGACGAGCATGGGGAACGATTTCATCAGGACATTACTACCATCGAAAAAAGGTACCAATGGAAATGGAATGCAGCAATGCTAGCAGACTATTGTTGGAACCATGTGAGAGTGAGCCAGAAACTCATTACAAGCGACAGGCAAAAAGGCGTCGCTGTGAATCATTTCCGCTATGAGCATTATTATCATATGGTATGTATATGCAAATGTGTAAAACTTGTTTTACAGATATTTAAAAAAACTAGAGCTAATCTGATGTTTTAACGGCCATTTTCATATTCAGCAGCCCAAACAACATAAAGGTAACTTAGTTTAATCTCAGATACAAACAAAAAGTCAAAATTTATTGTCCAGTGTTATTAGTCAAGTCAACTACCACAGTCTTCATCATGCCAGTGACACACAATTTGACAGTAACGACTTCACTACCCTTAGGCAATGAACACTTACTATAACCAAATGGACGTGCTAGGTAAGCCATTGGGAAAATAATGTACTGTACCCATATCTACCGTAATACTTATATCCTTACTCTGGAGTCAGACAAACTCATCATCTACATGAATGCTTAGTGCAGGCTCCCTGCAAGGAGATCAGCTTCAATCGTGGCTCTATGCTCCATATGGAGCGAAAAAAATAATGACCATTACCAGCTTCTGGATGGCCAATGTTAAATAAATCGTGGAGTGACAGCTCATGACACTGACCAACATTGTACAAGAATAGAAAGTGTTTCTTCCCACGTGACCGGTACAATCAATCAAGCAGTAAAAACCTGTCAGGTTCTTAACAAAAACGTGACAAGTCTTCATTTTCTGTGTCATCCGTTCAAGGTCTTTCCATGTCTACTTTCCCCTGTTCACATCTGTGTTTAGTTATCTTCTCCATGTTTGTGTGGCTGTTTCTCTTTCCCTATGGATTCCAGAATAGGAACTGGCTTGTAAAGCTATCATCTGGATTTTTTTTTCCTTAATGTGCGTCCCATTCAATGCCATGCTGACCTCCTGTTTCTTTCGTGTTTGTCTGGTTCTTTCAATTAGTACATGTCGACAGAAAAAAGAAAATTGATGTCTTTATTGGTGGTAATTGTATTATGACGATGTTGATGACGATGATGTTATTAATGATTACGATGTGGTGGTGATTTTGTTAAATGGTTTATTTATTTATTTATTTTTAACACAGATTCAAATATCTTCAAGGAATCAAGAATATCATGCTGAATGTGCGCCCACGTAAGTAACTGTCGTAGTCGATGATAGCGAAACTATAGTCTGTCATTTCTGTGGTTAAAATATTATCTTATGCATTATCTCTTAGTGTTCAACGCGCTTTTTTAAGGATTTATCCATGTGTCTAAATTTATGCAAGTTTTTCTCCACAATTTATGTTTATAACAAACAGTAAACATATAGCATTGCCAGTACCCATTTGCTCCCAACAAGCATCGGCCTTCAACAACCGTATACTAAGTCCTAGTGTCCCGTGCGATCAGCTCAAAGTATTTATATGTATTCCTCGTCCCTTTCTATCTCCTATTCTCTTCTCCAAAGTTTTTATTTATATTTTTCTATTTCTCTTGCCCTGGGGATCTCAGAATAAGGCCTACCTTGTAACGCTACCTACAGGTTTCCTCAGCGTGTGTCCTATCCACTGATAGCGTTATATATATATATATATATATATATATATATATATATATATATATATATATATATATATATATATTAAGCCTCACATGTAGCCTCATATGGACTTAAGACGCGTCAACAGTGAGGAATGCAGTTAGCGAACCATAGCTTGACTGCTTGCGTCAGGGTCAGCGAATCAGAGCTGACCAAGACCCTATTCCACCTCCAAGTTGTGGTCCTGGAAACAGGCTGCATCACTGCAGTCTGGCTGAATGAGTTGGGATCGAAGAGGGAAGGCTAACCCGGTCCCAAAAATGCCGTGCTGAAGTCGGATGTGTCGGCCGAAAGGCGCAAATATCGCAGCTCCGCTGTAAACGGACACAACGCAACCAACGTCCTTTTCAGGACGAACAAAGAAAAAGAAGAAGTTATGTAGCATATAATTTGCAGCCAAATTATATAAAGGAAGTTCTATATATTTGAATGAAAATGGTTTGTTTTATAATATTTATAAATACGTTCTAAATTTTCCCAAATGAATATTGTGAAGTGCCGTAAGCGTATAATCGATAAATAAGTTTGTTTTTATAAAGCAATGTTTCTCAAGTGTGAGGCACGTACCTCAAAAGATAGCGCGAAAGAGTTTCAGGGAGTACTTCTTATTGTATTTATTCACCATGTATATCAGCTGTCCTGTCAGAATGTTTGTCTATTGTTATTATTACTTCTGTTACTTTAATTAATTTTTTTTAAATTTCGATATATGATAACTATTGAAAGTTTAAATAAATATTTATATATGTGTGAGTGTGTGTGTGAGTGTGTGTGTGCGTGTGTTAATAAATCAATAGCACATATATATTGCGCTAGTATAGATAAAATAGTATTACTATGTGGCCGTTGGTGATGACGCTGATGATTATTTACTATTCCCTACTTCTTTATTTTGGCTTGTTGTTGATCGTATAGGGTTCGTATCACTGCCCTGGACAGTATCTAGGTTATTGGTTGATGGTGTTACGACAACAGTTCACAACAGGCAAACAATGACTGATCTCGATGAATGGTGATTGACTTTACTCCGACAGCAGTAGGACATAACGGTGAAACTTTATTTACACAAAATAAAGTGGCGAATGTGATATGATGAGCCCAACCTTCACCTAAGGTTGGCAGTTTGGTACAGCAACAAATTCAATTCAATTATTTTTACAAATGTCTTGCTCTCTCGTTCTCTCATGCTGCTTCAGTAGTTCTAGCTGTCTCTATTGTACTATGGTGGTCACGACTAGGAAAACACTACTGCTGTCAATATTTTTCTGCCCTCTATATTCTTCATATAGCAACATTGTCTTTTCAAAATGTTCTGATATTTTTCTAGTTCAACTTGGTATACCTTAGATGATACTGGCCTGACCGCCTGGGATGAAAATTTACCAATGTCTATTATTTCCTACTTCGCAGGACTAGCTGCTGTCTCTAATTCTTGTCATGTACTAAACGTTTATCATTTGTTGGTAAAACTCAACGTACCTGGTTGTCTTCAGAAATCACATATTTATCTTGTACTGGCGACACTGTTTTCTTGTCCTCAGAATAGACCACAGAACTGCCATTTGTGATATATAGGCGATCGAGCGTCTGGGGAATAGTTATAAACTTTTCTGTCACCACAGAAGCAAGCCAACTCATATGGACTTATACCCGATAATAACTCTCGATTGCCCCAATCACTTATAAAATGCTATCTTTTACAAACACTCGGGACAGAGCCCATTCTACTGAACCTTCGCTTCCCGCGTTCTAAATGTGACTGACTATATTTTGCAGAACGATTTTCAACGATAACTATTTCCCGAACATTCTAGAACAAAACAGGTCACTCGAAAAATAAATATCCCGTTGTTGTTTCATAAGACAAGATGGCTAATTTAGATTACTTTATCCAGCAAGGGTTAACCCTTGGTAAATCTGGTAAAGAATTGGAAGAATATTCATCTGCTCAATTTGCCATTGCATTAAAATCAGAAGAGAAAAAACAAAAAGATGAGAATAAATGGAAAGCAGAAATTGAACAAAAGAAGATAGATGCTGAGAATTTCAGATTGCAGATGCAAGCTGAGGAGAAAAAAGCTGCTGCTGAGGAGAAAAAAGCTGCTGCTGAGGAGAAAAAAAGCTGCTGCTGAGGAGAGAAAACTTCTAATAGAAGAAAAAAAATTAGAAGCTGCTGCTGAGGAGAGAAAAGAAATAAGAGAACATGAACATCAGAAAGAACTTTTAGCATTTGAGTTAGAAAAAATGAAATTGACAAATATGAGTAATGTTAATCAATCATCTGGTGGTAATGGTAAACCCTTTAATTACAAGGTCAAGGTACCAGCGTTCAACTCTGCCAGTGATGACATAGCATTCTGGCTTGATAGATTTGAACGCGCTTGTCGAGCTCATAATGTGGATAAACCACAATATGCTAATCAGTTGTCTGAGAATCTAAAAGGTGATTCTCTGACGAGTTTATGTTTTTATCAGTGGTAGGCCAGATCCCTGGGTTTAATGTAACCAGACCATTCCTGACGCCATATACGACACACAAACACGGATTTACAGGTTGACAGTACAACTACACAGTCGAAGTCAGCATGACCTGTCTTATCAAGTGAATACAGAATCTAGGTCAGCGCTTGATGACATTTTGCAGTACAGGCAGTAATTAGGCCAGCGTTGTGTAGTCATTCTTTCACAGATCAGCACTTTGTGACATGTTGTGGTACAGACTTTATTTATGTCAAGTAGACATTGCTACACAAATAAAAAGTTCACCATATTAACAGGAAGGCCATAAACTGTTCTGTTGATGCAGTAATATTGAGAAGTTAACATATTTCTTCGGTGGATCTTCTATATACTCATTGTTGAACTTTGTAATAAATTAGTTCAAGAATTTAAGAACTTATTAAAAGTGGAAAATTATTTTTGATTAAAAGCTAAGCCTTCTCTATAACACATTCTTTCCACAACACATCTAATTAATTAATGTATGCATTTATGCAATTAATGTTTACATGTTATTTGTGTATATGTATAGAGAGAAGATAAACACCTATGCAGGCCACCAAGAACCACTTTTGGTTTGGGCATGTAACTCGTCATGACTCCCTTTCGAAAACGATCCTTCAGGGAACAGTCGAAGGTAAACGGAGAAGAGGAAGGCAGAGAAAATCCTGGGCTGATAACATCAAAGAATGGGCAGGACACGGTTTTTCCACACTTGTACGCATTGCTGAGGATAGAGAGCAGTGGAGGACCCTGTCTGCTGATGCTTCCACCATGGCACCCCTACGACCCATGACGGGTTACGGGCTGAGATGAGATGATGATAGTTGTTTATATGTCCGTGGGCGGTTGGTGAGGTGACTAGCACAAGAAATACCGAGTAATATTGGTCTTGTACTAGTGTTCCATAGGGAGCAAATTTCTTAATTGAAATCTGCATGCAACATCTGTTGCTATTTTTGTTAGCTGTGGTGATTTGTCCCATTGTTGTTTTTGTAATATTTTTTCTGTTCTTTATTTTTGTTTGATTTGTTTGTATAATTGTAGGTCTTATCTTTCCTTTCATTTAGTTCATTACACCCTTATGTTTATACTCTGTGACGTCATTTGTTTTGTTTAGTCCATTGCAGTGATTATTTACTTACTTCAGTTCCTTATATTTAATTTAATTTGATTTCTGCAATTGTTTTCATATTGTCTTTTATGCTTGTCCTTTGTTAATGTCTTTGGTTGACAGATAATAGGAGGTATATTTGAATACACTTATATGATAGTACTTTATTATTATTATTACTGTACAAGGAAGTATACAAGACCTGTTTAAGGCTTGTCTCCCACATTGATTGGGATAGAAAGATATTATTTTCCACAGGTTCTCATGTGATCATTTGTTTCATTATAAACAAGATAACCATATAAGGTCTTTGACTAAGACTAAGAGAGTGAAATAAAATAAAGTGAGTATACAAGTCTATAGCACAGACTTGTCTCCCATTAAATTGGGATAAGGTAATTTGTTGAATTTTTCAGGTTACTGATCTCACATTATCAGACATAATGTCAGACATGATGGATATTGTACATCATTTTCTTCAGGATGGAAGAAAAAAATTACATTTATTTGGTGAAGACTGTGAGGATTATGCCACAGAGCATTTCCTACTTCAGGCGAGTGAGGGTTGTGGTGAAGTGGGATGTTATAAATATTTATAGGGGGACTTAGTGTACTGACTGAGATCAGCTGTGAAGGTATCTATATCTAATGAGAGTAGTGTATTATAGATAACCTTACTTGCTGCCACATATGTATACCTCAGTCAGAATTATTCTGGAATAGAGTGATGACTACGTTATATGTCTAGGGTATGTGTATGATGAAGTGTAAGTCATAACAACAACAGACAGATAAACAATTTAATTTATTCCACCACACTTGACAACACTGTGACACTCACATACATAAAACACTCTACGAGGATATCTTAAAGGAGTCACTGATAACTTTTCAAATAACAATATGTATTCAGTGCTGTCATGAATGTATATGTGTCCTGATTCAAATACAAAGGGAACTAGGAATCACAATCAATTTTAATTACAAGTTATATATACAGAATTTATCAATATGAATCTTGTAGTGACATATATTATTAATAGTATCCTATGTGTGTCAGTTGTGTAGTGGTAATATGAGGTAATACTGGTTTTGTTTTGTTCAAGCTCTGTTGGTATTTGTCATCATGACTTCAATAGTTTGTCTTTATTGGAACTAGTATTGGAGATGTTCTCAGTTCCTGATATTAAAACAATTGAATTCCCCTCTTAATTTTATTTTACACTGTCATTTTAAGATGGGGTACATAATGTTGAGCTCCATGGCCACACTCTCTTATCTTTCGTGATGACTGCAGTAAAGGCCTCCTCTGCTCGATTACTTTAATGAGTTCTGGAGCCACCCCACTGGTTGCTATATGGACCAAGGAGTATGCTGTCCACCTCTGGCTTCAGCAAAGCTCTGACCAGGTGCTGCTCAATAACTTTAAGACCACGGTCCCTGAAACAAGAAGGATGTACCTTCTACGTCAAAACTAATTTATACTCTCTTTCTACACTGAGCACAATACATCACAAACATTGAGTTCAGAGCGTTAGGCCAACTGTCAGCTTCATCTGAAATACTTTATACCAGTATTTCCCTCCCTAATGGTTACTACGCCTCTGCAATTCCAGCATTATTTCTTTCTAGTCAATCATCTAGGTGTCAGTGTACTGTTTGGCCATTCCATGCAGTTTTACTTTCCTCCGACACCTTCTGTTCAGGCTGGAGCATTATAGGCTTTACATCATGTTTGCTACTGAACTACACATATATACAGACATAAATTATCAATTTACATTCAATTTTCATTAAAAGATATTGCATATTTCAAGCTTACCACAATTCATAGAATAATAAACAGTTTCGTTGACTGGCAATGAATATAGCACAACTCCGATCTGCCGATGTCCCAGGCTTTATTTTATAAAAAATATACACTGGTGCTCAACGCACTGCTTCTTAGTAGGTTTATTACAAGATGTGGCAATGAACAGACGCTCTGAATCGAGTATATTCGCAGCTCTACCCAATGAAACCATGTCTACACATCTTTTCAAAAAAGTACTCCTTTTCACGTTCCCCCTGACAACACAAGATAGTATTTATAGCCCGACCAATCGTGTTTAGTCTTACATTTGTTGCGCTCCAATCAAATAGGAGTTAACATGGTAGGCTATTTCCGTAACGTAATGTTTTTTCAAACACGTTATAAAAAAAATTTATGAGCAGAAATGATTTCATGCTTTCAGGCACCCCCACTATTTTATTTTGGTTATAATTTGGTAATTCCTAGACTATTTGCGTAACGTTTTACATATTCTTTGTCAGCAAGCCCTAAGGAACCCAAATATACAAATTTAAAAGAGCTAAGTGGCTGCGTTCAAAATATGCAATTTCTTCTACCTCCTGTTTCGAAGATGTGCTGTCTGGGTACTGTAATGTTTTCAAACGTAAACCCATCTAATGTCATCTTTTCTAATAAGCGTTTTCCATGTTTTTTTAAAACCTAACTCTGGGAAGGTTAGTGTTTTTATCACTGTCCGTCTGAAAAAAAGTTAGTGCATGTGGCCTTACACGCGTGATGGCAGCAATTGTGTATCGCGCGACGCGTGTTTAGTATTGCATGCTTCCTGCCTTCATTCGCCCCTCTCTCTCTCCTGCTTTATCTGTCTTTTAGTTACGCCGTGTATGGAATGAATGAAATATTAAATCTAGGTCATTGATCAGCTTGCGTATCCCAAGGTAAGTACACGTTTCATTGAAGAAAGCGGGTAATAATACAGTAGGCTTTTACTATCAACGTGAAAGCGTTACAATTTGCAGACGAAGCAGAAAACAAGGGGATTTCGAGTACAGTCATTGTGACAGCACTGTTCTTTTACCATTGCTCTTTTCTTTATTAAATGTATTTGTTAGGCTTCATATTTACCTGATAATTTATATATGTGGATTAGAATATTCCACGACAAGGGTCTTAGAGAATATGCTATATGTAATTATAGAAATGGCTATTCTAAAGATAGAGTATTTAGACTTTCTAAATCACTATCCACCCTCTTTTATGATGAAGGTAATGTTGTTGAGTTGAATGCGTTGAAGGAAACGATAAGTGATCTTCAGGTTAACAAGAAAGCTATTACTGATGAGCTACAACAGTCAAAAAGGCAGAATGAGAAACAGTTCTCAGAAATGAATTGTGAAAATGCTACATTGAAGGGTAAGGTGACGGAATTGATAGCGGATAATAAGAAATTTGGTGAATTCTCCCTTAGACAAAAGAAGGAGTTAGAAGATGAGATAACTCTTTTGAAAGAAAAGATTACTAAGCAAATTACGATGGAGCAGAACATGAAAGTTCTGGATAAAAGAGTAACAGAGCTTGATCGGGGTAATCAAGGACTCAGAAAGGTTCTGTGTCAACAGGAGAAAGTGACTGAGGAAAAACAAAAAAATATTGAAAGATTACTCATTGAGAAAAAAGAGCTGGAAGATGAAGTGAGCTCAATGAAGAACAATCTTCTTGGTAAAGAACAGTCTCTTAATAGTGAGCTAAAGCAAGTCAAAATGGACTGTGAGATGTTAAAGGTTCAGGCTCAGGAACGGGAAAAGTCCTATAATAAAACACTTCTTCGTCTCTTGCATGATAATAGTAATCTCGAGAGCCAACTTAAAGAAAAGAATGCAATATTCCCTGAGAAGGATATGGTTGTTCCTGAAAGGATTGAAGCTAAGAGACATGAAGATGACTTACATAAAGCAAACTTAGAACTTGCTAGTGCGCAAGAAATGTGTCGCAAAGTACAACTTCAGGCCGGACAAGACAAGAAGTCTTATGAAGAAACAATTCTGGAACTAAATAATGAGGTGGATCTTCTGCGAAGTACTGCTATAAAGAAGAGTATGGAATCTCTGGAGGAGATGAAGATGTTTAAGAATAGGAAGGATACTGAGATTCAGTCACTGCAACTGGAGTTAACACAGTTGACAGCGAACAAAGAAAAAGATAAGAAAATTGATGAACTTAGGTCTACTCATCATAGTGCTATGGAAGCACTCAGACTTGAACTTGTTCAAGAAGAGGCTAAGGTTTTAGAAGCTACAGCTCAGATGACAATATTAAGAAAGGATCTTAAAGACAGTATTGTTAAGGAGAAGACTTTGGCTTCTCAGTTACATGTTACAAGGTTGGATTATAACAGGGAAGTTAAAACCAATGAGAAAATGCATAGAGCTGTTTCTAGAGAGAAAGCTTTTGCGGAAGTAGAAATTGCAAAACTTCGCAACAGAATTGATGGTTTATTAGATATTGTTTTGAACAATAAAATGTTGTCTGCTACCAAGGTGAATGAAGTTAGACATAAAGCTGATGGTCAATATGTTAATGCAAAGAGTCAGCGACATGCACTCCATGCTAGCAGTAACATGAAACAATATGTGAACAAATCTTTTCGTGGCAAATATGGTTTCCCACGAAATAACGATACTGCCTCTAATGGGAGTTGGCGTGAGGCCAACAAAGGTAAATCAAGTTTAGATCACGGTGAGGACTTTAATAAGTGTCATGATAAGATTCCTCATGAAAACCATGCATCGACTTTTCAAATTCCTGATAAGTTGGTAAAAGAAAACAAAATTGTTAGTACCCATCGTACTCAGCTCAGACAGTACGATGTACCTATTAAGTACAGTAACACAGGGAAAAGTAAAAGCAATTTTGCTAAGAGAGAGTATCGTGATTGTGGACATTACCAAACGCGTCCATATGATAATAGTTCTTCTTTAAAGAACTGGAGGCAATTTAATTGTCCTCAACATTATGGTTCCACTAACTATAAGAACTTTGATAGAGGTTACCAATCTCATAATAATTATTTTTGTGGACAACAAAATCCTACTAATAGGAATTTTGATCATAAGGGTAATAACACAACTTTTCATAACTATAGTAAATGGAGTTCAAATAAGAGCAATGGGCTCAACAGAGATAAGAATTTTGATAGATCTCGTTGTGATGGCCCCTCTTTCTTGTTTGCTAAAGAAAGGGTCTCCTAATATAGTCCATTGGACTCAAGAATGTCAGTCCTCTTTGGATAAGGTTAAAACTATGTTTTCTACTTCACCTATTTTAGTGTTACCTACTAAAGATAAGACATTTATTCTTCGTAGTGACGCTTCATCCACAGAGATTGGAGCAGCACTAATGCAAGAGTACTCCAGAACTCTGCATCCTGTGATGTATATTTCTCGGAAACTAAATGCCGCAGAGAAGAATTACTCGGTCCTAGACCGTGAGTTATTGGTCAATCCTGAAACTTCAAATATTTCTTCTTGGCGCGCATTTCATTGTGGAAACTGACCAGAAAGCTCTTACGGCTATTCAGAGTAAAAATCTGAAGAGCGCAAGATCAACGCGATACGCGATTGCTCTTCAGCCTTTTCATTTTTCGGTGCGAGCTATCCGTGGTTCAGAAAATGTGATGGCAGATATCTTATCTAGATGCCCACATGATTCCACCTAACCGTTAGATCCTGATATTTTTACAGATCTAACTCTACTACACTTTTTCTATACTAAAATATGTACACATATGTAATATATAATATATTGATTGTATCACTACTTAGCGGTTCATTGATGTATATTCACCGCTGATCTTTCGATGTTTTTTTCGTCTTTGATAATCATAATGTTAAGATACCTAAGATGAAATTTTTGGATAAACTATTGTAGAAAGTGTGACATTGCCAGTATTGTAGTATGCGTTGGTGACACCTCTCTGGAAATATTTATACTTAGAGAAATACTTTCTCTAAGATCTTGAGATATATTCTCACTTGTCGTGCCATATGACGACATAGCCTCACATTAGGCGTTACTTTTGTTTGGAATGCTTATCATCTGCGCATTGTTATTCGTGCGTTGTGAGCCTGTTGTATGATGCTCCTAGATGTATTTCCAAAAAAAAGTACCATTTTTTTCCCGGGGGGTGTGGTAATCTGTTGCGCACATATTTTTGACGCACAGATTACGACATGACTAATTGATATGAAAAAGAGATTACTTTTGTTACAGTCAAGGTTAGATCACCCATGATTTAATTTATACTTTTGATTATGTGGATGATCTCCCCTTGAATATTGATTTCGCGGATGAATACCGAATTTATGTAATTTCTCATTTGTTAGGGCCAGAAAATAGATTGATCTTGTCCAATATGTTTATGGCCTGAATTTATATTATTACTTGTCTAGTACAAGAAGATTCAGTCTTATATTGTATATCTTTGTATGTTTAGGTCGGACTATATTCTTTGTGCCGAACACTGGGGCAGGTATTCGTTTTTCGAGGCATGCGTAGTGAGTCTCGATAATGCCGCCTGATATGGCTGACTGTGTTTTTCTTGGGCTGGTCCTTTTCAAGGTTGAAAAGTGATTTGTGCATGTTTTTTCAGGAGGAATTGGAATCTCTGCAAGAGTCTATTGTCAGAGATTCTCCTCATGCACTTTGTTATTAATTCGGACTCCAGGTAATACCAGACCCTTCTTTTTGATGATCTCTATGTGGTTAGGCCTAGATGGATCGTATTTCGAACATCGTTGGTCGTTGATATACCATTGAAGATGACAGGTTTCCCAACAGAGCTGATGTCTGCATGTAACAACCTTAGTAATGTGGAACTGTAGGGAAACTCTAGGAAATTATTGATATTCAAATTGTGAATTAACTTTGGCTTATCATTATCCTTCTGCTGGGTGAGTGAGCACAACTCAGGAAGGCAGCCATATTGTTTTCTTGTCATCGTTACGGATCGCTGTCAAGAGAACAGTCTATTAAACTTATTATCGGACAATGATATGGAGATCTCACTAATATGAAAACCCCTATCGTGGTTTAACTTTATTACATAAATATTTGCTATATGTCGCTGGAGAACTTAGCCAAGGAAAAGGTTCGGCCAGTGAACTCTTTGTATATTTACACACCCACACCCACTGATGCGTTCAGTCAGTTAGGGGATGTGGCCATAGGCTGCCAGAACATTGAATGATTCCTTATATCTTCCATCATATATGAATGCTGCATGAAATATGATCTACTGTTTAAATGCCTAATGATGTATACGTCAACGTGTTCCTATGACTATGTTCCGTGCTGTCCTGATGTGTGCGTCCCTATTAAACGGTGTGAAATGCCCACTGCAGTTCAAGTCGTCATTGCCTTGCATGAGAGTGTGTGAGAAATATTATCAAGTGGTCTATTACACCGAACCAGTACACCATTCGCGTTACTTGACACTCCCACTCAATGTCAACATGACAGGTTGATTTAATGGTGCAGAAGTAATCTAAAGAAGACCTGCTTCGTGATGACCAGTACACGACTCTAAAACATAACACACGCACCGCATCCAGACATTATTAGTGGTGGCATTTGTGGCTTTTATCACCCGTGCAAGCTTAACTTAGCCGAGTTCACCCAATAAGAACAGAGCTCTAAACTTGAGTCAGCATTTTTTCTCAAGGGGCGTAAACCACTACTGTTGATCCTTCTTCAGTGTATTATGGATTATCGCCCTTTGATTATAAATCTAAAAGTCATGGATTTTAGCACTTTAATTTAAATTTATAAGTCCGTTAATTTCACTCATGCAAATGTTTGAAACCGGATTTCTGACACTCGAACTCCCTGTTACAACTAAAGCTATCCCAAATTATCCTCTCTCAAGAGGGGGTACGGCGGTAAGACCTAACACTCAAAAGGGGTACTTGATTACTGAAAGTCTAGGAAACACTGTTATAAAGTATAAACTGCAGACACGAGGATAACTTACTATAACGAAATGGACGTGCTAGGTAAGCTCTTTAGGAAAGTAATGTACCTATATCTTAGCGCGCGATAGGCTCGTGGGAGAAAATAAAGTTAAGTCTAAATCAAAATGACCAGGTACTATATAAGCAATAACAAGTTTTAGGCAACATACTTTTATTTTTAAATGCACTATTGGTATTGTTATTGTTGAACAGAATCGATATCATTGCACTCCGGGCAAACCCATAGGTGCTCAGTCTCCCGCAATTTATGTCGAAGAGTGTGAATGCTAACTGTTCCTGTAGCTCGTTGGTTATATACACGCGGATGCATCCTCTCATATGTCCATCTCTGCTGGCCTTACGTTCGATGCCAAACTCCAACAGTCTTAACCTTGACAATTATCTGTTGCAGTGTCATTCTCTAACAGACGATCATTAATTGTTCTCAGTAACTCTCCCTTATCCATATCCAGTGTCCCCACTGTGCGTGCTCTTGATGCTAGTCTCTCAGCTCTCTCATTACCGCGTACCGCTGCATGACCAAGACAGTAGATTCACACCAGCTCCTGCAGATTTGAAGCTTCAATGAAAGTTTTCCATTCATGTCTTAGCCAGCCATTTTGAACCTTTCGAAGCATGGACTAAGAGTCTGACTCAATGACTGCCTTCGTTAATAAAGTTTCAGTTAGCTACCTTAAAGCTGCAGTAGCTGCCTCCACCTCCATTCTCATGCATTAAAAATGGAATTGTGTGTACTTTACCAAGTTCTGTGATCTTGTTCGCAATTTGATGTGATGTAAAGCGTCACCACGTTGTGAGATCCGCTCACAGCTGTAATCTATTAAAACTTTTAATCTTTGTATAGCGGACCCGGAACAATTCAAATTTTTACAGTTTAAAATGAACCAGGACAGAGAGTCGTATGCTTAATTTCAACACCCTAGGTCATCTGAGACCTAGTAAACAAAGGGTTCAAAGATTTGAAACATATATATAAAGTGCCTAAAATTTGTAACTAGGATGAACCAACACAGTTAAACACAAACAGCGAAATTAAAATTTAACTTTGAGAGTTCCCAGAGAGTATAGATTCAAGGAAGACAGAAAAGACACACAACCTGGGGCTATACCGATGAGAAAAAATAAGGGATGGGGAGTGCGGGAGGGGGGAGTGGGGTTTGGGCCGACCACGCACACGAACGTCGCGGATTAGGCAACACAGAAAATATTAATTCCAAGACTCTAACAAGAAGAAGTGATGTTGATGCCCTGTCATTTTGTAAGGAATTAAAGAAAATAAACACACTAACAGCTATTACCATTTTGTCTGATTGGCAGAGTGGTTAGAGCGTTGGTCTCTCGCGGCAAAGATGCTGTGTTCGATTCACGGTATCGACACGCTTCAATCTACCCAGCTATAAATGGGTACCTGACTTTGCACTTGAGTTAGGGAAGGAAAAGACAGCGAGGAAGGCAATTGATCACCCCACCTCTCGATGCTGAACCTAGTAAAGTCTCTAACATTTCACTCCCCTATGTCAGCATCTGCTATGGGACTAGGTTTTTTTACCATTGCCTTCACAGTCATCATCATCATCATCATCACCATCATCATCATCATCATTATCATCATCATCATTTCCCTTTGGTCTCATTATGAAGCATGGATCCACACAGCAGCTAGCCCCTCTTGCAGGAAGCCTGCACAAAGACATTCATGTGTTCTTGCTGCTGTGGTTTCAGCAGTAATCTGTTCTACATGATGACGTTGCAAGCCCTACACAACCTCATATTAGTCGCTTGAGGAAGCTGTAGACGTGTTGTTTCCTGATCTCCACATACAACTCCCGGGAACTATACGGGAAAATTTCATTACGTCAGATCGTTGTAATTTTCATTATCACCTTTATTTTCAGTTCATCGAACTTTATTCTAAAAAAAAAAAAATATGGATTGTAAACGTTTCTCACGTGCAGGTCAGCCTAATGTCACGAGGTTAGAAGACCCTACGACGTCGTGCAACAAAGTATCTCCACGATCTACATGGCAACAATCCAGGCCACCAGGTTACTTTTACAGGAGTGTTTGGAAGCCATTTTTATGCAGAGTTTCTGAAAAGCTTACTCCAAATTGTTTTAAAGATATACAGGTAAATGTGACAAACTTTACCAAAAGCCATTTAAGCGTAGTTGGAACACTATGTATCGAAATAATGCCGACCTGGATGACATAAGAGTATCGCTTACACAAACTGTGTCAGAAATTCAAAAGAGCTATGATGCAGTGGATTCCTTCTCACTGCAACATCCCCGGAAATGAAGAGGCTGACAGATTGGCAAAGGAAAAGGGAAGGGGGAGGGGGGGTTGCTGTCTCAACTTGACACAAGCATAATTTATGAAGAGGCCAAGAGTTTTATCAAGCACAGATACAGGAGCAAGTGGGAAGCCAGGCTACAATAAAAATGATGAGTATTAGCAGCGAACAAGTGGTAATCTTCAGACTTCGCACAGGTCACAAAAGATTGAGATACCATCTATTCAACGAGCTAAAGATAGGAACTACTGATGAGTGGAACTGTGGCACAGATATAATAACTGCTGAGCATTTACTTAAAAGATGCCCAACATATGAGGAACAGAGAAAACACATATGGCCATCACCAGTGCAATCCCTAGAAAAGCTCTATGGAGATGTCACCAGCCTCAGACTGACCATTGCTGTCTTTGAACATATTCAACATATTTGAACATATATTGACGTCTGTAGGTGAAGAAGAAGAAGAGAATAAAAACACTTTATGTTAAATAAATAAAAATAATTAAAAATATACAAGTGAATATGATAAATTCAGGTCGTATTATTTCAAAGCAAATATGTGTATCCGAAAAAGTCAACCATATTTAAACAAAGATAAATAAATCTGAAAAGATTTTAAAGCGATGCAGGATAGTATGTTCTTTGACACATTTTAATAAAAAGTTAACTCGTATTTCACGATCACAACATTGTCAAATATTTATAATTTGGTGTTTCATATGTTGTGCACAAGTTATACTGCGGCACAGTTTATGTCGTTCGTGCTTTACATGGACTAGAAAGGGGAGCTACAAATAGTAACAATGCGCCCTACAACACGTCATGGCAAGCCTTATTTATATACATAGTGCACTCTAATTAGATACACAGAACACAGTGATTTACACACTCTGTATATTGTATTTATGTACACATTTAAAGCACTATAGACACAATCATTTATACACACTATGCATTATACAGTACACACAGAAACACTATGCATTACACGCATTATTCACTTTTCTCTACACACACTTACATTTTATTTTCCTCACATGCTTTTTAAAAAAAAACAATTTCCGCAGCCTTTACATCATACTCTTCGTGCGTTACATACCATGCTTTATACACAGTCTACCTACGCCATGGTTTATACCGTCTGTACTATAAAATATAATAATAATAATAGTTGCCCATCGCATGCGAAGATGGCGACAGCTTCAGACTTGAGTTGTGACACATCTGTGCCGTGATCTCATGTGACTAATTAATCCTATTTTGGCCCTACAGGCCCTGCCACATACGGGGCACACATGGTTAGAGTCGATAGTAGTGTTGCTGTGCATTCTGGCCTTTCTTGCAGCATGCTTGCCTTCTGCCTTATCAGCTAAATTCTGTTCTGCAATGCGAGCACCTTGAGTAATGTTTGTCCGCCAGGCACAGCTATCCTGTGCGATAGTCTCCCAGGAGGAGACATCAATTTTGAAGCTGCTCAACGATGCTTTCAGTGTGTCTTTGAAGCGTTTTTTTGTCCCCCTGCTGTTCGCTTACCCGTGGAGAGTTCGCTGTACATCAACTGCTTTGGGAAACGTTTTTCGGGCATGCGAACAACATGTCCGGCCCATCTAGTTTGGGCCCTCTGCAGCAATGTGTAGATGCTTGAGATATGTGCTCTGTTGAGGACCTCAGAATTAGATACTCTATCATGCCACTTGATCCTGAGGATCCTGCGAAGACAGCTCATGTGGAAATGATTAAGCTTCTTGGCATGTCTGCTATACACTGTCCATGTTTCACAGGCATACAGGAGGGTAGTGAGTACTATTGCATGATATACTTTTATCTTGGTGGCTGCACTAATTCCTTGTCGATCCCAAACATTTACTCTTAGTCTTCCGAAAGCTGCACTTGCCTTTGCAATTCTGTTGTTGACCTCGGAGTCGATATTCGCATCTTTGGTAAGGGTACTGCCACCACTTGGAGACGTTGGTTCTTTACTGTGATATTTGGTTCACAGTAAGGTTTCCCAGGAGCAGGTTGCAACATTACTTCAGATTTCTTCGTATTGATGGTAAGGCCAAAGTCATCGCACGCTACAGAAAGCCTCCTCATATTGTTCTGCATGTCCAGTTCTGTGCAGGTGTTGAGGGCACAGTCGTCCGCAAAGACGAGGTCAGAGATCATTGTTTCATTCACCTTCGTAAAGGACTGTAATTGTCTCAAATTGAACAGATTCCCATCTGTCCTGTATCTGATGTGTATGCCGTCGCTACTGTCATGCGTAACGTTAGACAGCATGGCAGCAAATATCATACTGAATAGTGTCGGTGCGAGCACACAACCCTGTTTGACACCATTTGTGACGGGAAAGGGTTCAGAAGGTTCTCCATCATTCAATACGCGAGCCATCATACCTTCATGAAACTGGCGGACAATTGAGATGAACTTATCGGGACAGCCGAATTTCGCCATAATTTTCCATAGTCCGTCCCTATTGACAGTGTCAAAGGCCTTGGTCAAGTCAATAAATGTTGTGTATAGGTCACTGTGCTGTTCCTGACATTTCTCCTGAAGTTGGCGAGCAGCAAATATCATATCGACGATCCCGCGGCCTGCTCGGAAACCACACTGACTCTCTGGAAGTAAGTCCTGCGATTCGAGATGAACAGTCAAGCGATTGAGCAGGACTCGAGCCAGGATTTTGCCCGCAATAGATAATAGGGAGATTCCCCTATGGTTGTCACATGATTGATGATTTCCCTTTCGCTTGTATATGTGAACGATGGTGGCATCTTTTAATTCCTGTGGTGTCTGTTCTTCATCCCATACTGAGTGGAAGAGGTCTGTTAGTCTCTGCAGCAGCATGCTGCCTCCAGCTTTATAAATCTCAGCAGGAATAGCATCGGATCCAGGGGCTTTGCCGCTGGACAGTAGACTGGCTGCTTTCTTGACCTCTTCCATGCTGGGTGGAAGGTCAAGTCTGACATTGACTGTAATTTGCGGTATACTTGCAATGGCCTGGTCGTTGACGGTTGATGGACAATTTAAGATGGCGTTGAAGTGTTGTGCCCAGCGTTCCAAAATCTGCGTTTTATCAGTGAGCAATGCCATGCCATCAGCATTTAGGACCGGTGATGATTGATTCGATTGAGGGCCATAAATTGCTTTCAGGGCATCATAAAACCGCTTTGAGTCATTTATGTCTGCATACCTCTGTATCTCGTCTGCTTTATTGCTGAGCCATGCATCATGCATCTTCCTGAGCTTATTCTGGACAACTCTGCGTATATTGGTAAAGGCTGCCTTTTTGGATGTTGAGGAAGGGTTGCTTTGATAGTCTCTGTGCAAGCGATATTTTTCAGCCAGCAGTTTTAATATTTTCATCATTCTCATCAAACCAGTCAGGGTTCTTGCGTGTTGTATATCCCAAGCTCTCAGAGGCTACAGAGTACACAATGTGCTTTAAAGTGGCCCATTTTTCCTCTATAGTGGTTTGACCGAGCTCAACGTCCCTCAGACGGCTGTCCAAGTCCCTTGAGAAGCTCTCTGCGGTTGCTTCGCTTTTAAGTTTTGTGACGTTGAGCCTCTTCATGGGTTTCTGACTCTGGTGTCTTCGCTTGGGCTGTATGTTAAGGTTGTTAAGGCTGATTGTATAAAAACTCAAAACTATAAAATATACAATCTTTATTAGGGGCGATGGCCCTTGTAGCTCTCCGGGGTGCCTCTCTGGGGAGACGAAGACATATTATAACTGCTGCTTTTTCAGGCATACTGTAAAAGGCTGCTAATGTGAGGTTGTGCATGCGGTTGACAGCTTCATCACGTCAAACAAATTGCTACAGACACTACCACTGCAGGAACATTTGTTGTGATGATGGCTTCCTGCAACGGGACCAATTGCAGTTGTAGCTTCTTGTTCAATAAGGGGCAACAATTAGGTTGATGACAATCATTAAAGGCGGATTTTTAGATGTTCATTCAAATAGATTCCTCGCCAAAATGAATTGAAAGACAGAAATACAAATATATATATATATATATATATATATATATATATATATATATATATATATATATATATATATATATATATATATATATATATATATATATATATATATATATATATATATATATATATATATATATATATATATATATATATATATATATATATATATATATATATATATATATATATATATATATATATATATATATTCCATTCCATTTCAGTCCTATTGTATGGCTTTGAGACATGGAAAACAACAAAAACAACTACCAAAAAGCTACAGACTTTCATAAATGGGTGCTTGCGTAGAATAGAGGGATTAAAATGATATGACAAGGTTACCAACGTGGAACTGATGACAAGAACTAGACAAGTGCCAGTGGAACAAGAGATGAGAAGAAGACGATGGCGATGGATAGGACACACACTGAGGAAACCTGTTGATAGCATTACAAGGCAGTCGCGCTAGCGTAGTGGTTACAACACCGTTCTGGCGGCCGGGTGATTCAGGATCAAACCCGGGCGACGGCATTTGAGGATTTTTCGTCGACCGGGAATTGGACTGGATTAACTCGAGACCTGGCGAGTACATTTGAAGGAGTGTCGTCGACCAGAGACTGGCGGCTCCAGAGCCGACCCAGCTCTAATGGGTACCTCCGAAATCGGCGAGTATTTGCCTGAATGGCGAGGGACACCTATCTCTGTACAAAGAAAAGGGATACTCACGTAAAATCAATGTCAGGTTACACATTAACAATAACCTGAGATTTCGCCTCGAGTATTAGCGGGCGTACCAAAAAAAAAAAAAAAAGGCAGTCCTTGTTCTGGAACCCCCAGGGCAAGAGAAATAGAGGTAGACCAAGAAGCACATGGAGAAGAGAGCTGGAGACAGAGGTAAAAATGATAAGGAGAACGTGGAAAGAACTTGAGATGATGGCACGTGACAGGAGGACTTGGCATGTGTTTGTTGAAGGCCTATGCTCCTTTGGGAGTGGAGGGTTATAAATGAATATATATATATATATATATATATATATATATATATATATATATATATATATATATATATATATATATATATATATATATATATATATATATATATATATATATATATATACTGAAGCACATTAAAAACGCACCACTATTATATATACTGATGCCGAGAAGCTGGCAAAAAAAAGTGTGGGAATGGATTTTCCCCGTGTTTGCAATGAGGTAGAGAGCGAATGGCTGCTGGAATGGAAAGTGCAAGACTCAACCCATGGGTGTGTGTACAGACTACATGAAAACGATGAAAGTTACACGTGCAACACGATTCTCAACAGCTATGACCCTGAAAATGTGTACGCGTTGTGGCAGTATACTCAGTATAAAAAGGCCGTTGAGACAAAACACCCAGTACATGTGCTTGAAATGCCACGACTATCTGAAAACGACCGCCAACGAGCCATTGGTATGTTGGAGACCGGAATGAGCTCGCGGGCCATTGCCAGAAGGATGAATTGCCACCACAGCACTATTGTACGTCTCAATGAACGTTACGGAACCACTGGCAGTGCCCAGGATAGACTTCGGAGTGGCCAACCACGAGTTACTACCCCTGCGCAAGATCGTCATATTGTGCTGAGTCACCTAAGGAATTGACTCTCCCGGCAAGTCAAACAGCAAGAGTAATAGTGGGTAGACATGGGCAAGCCTCTCGAATGACAGTCATACGACGACTCAGAGATACAGGCCTTACTGCATGACGACCTTATGTTGGGCCAAACTTGACTCACAGACATCGTCAGCAGCGCCTGCAATGGGCAGAGCAACATATCAGATGGACTAGACTGCAGTGGAATGCTGTCCTATTCACAGAAGAGAACAGATTCAACATATCCTTTGCAGATGGACGTATGCGGATTTAGCGACGGTGTGAAGAGCGCTTTGCAGATTGCTGTGTCAACCGATTTCGAGGTGGCAGTATTCACATTTGGGGAGGATTCAGTTTTCACCATCGCTTGCCTCTTCACGTCTTCCGTGGAAATGTTAATGCTGTGACATATCGAGATGAGGTTCTGGATGCACTGGTTGCCCCTGCGTTCTTAATTTATCCAGACTTGCAGCTTCTCCAGCAGGATAACGCACGTGCATTTTTTTGTATTTTTGGTTTTCTCCCTTGCCTGCACAGAATGCAATGAATTTCATAACAATCAAATGTACAAATTAATGACCAGCATGGATTCATAGGAAAATGAATAAAGATTCCAAATATGTAAACTTGTTAACACTTATATTTACATTTCACACTCTGTTCTTGGATTATATAGGTGGTGCGTTTTTAATGTGCTTCAGTATATATCATCTCAACCCGTAACCCGTCATGGGTCGTAGGGGTGCCATGGTGGAAGCATCAGCAGACACTGCTCTCTATCCTCAGCAATGCGTACAAGTGTGGAAAACCGTGCCCTGCCCATTCTTTGATGTTATCAGCCCAGGATTTTCTTTGCCTTCCTCTTCTCCGTTTACCTTCGACTGTTCCCTGGAGGATCGTTTTCGAAAGGGAGTCATGACGAGTTACATGCCCAAACCAGGCGAGCTTTCGACGTTTCACTACTGACAAAAGTGGTTCTTGGTGGCCTGCATAGGTGTTTATTTTCTCTCTAACATAGACATTTGTTTTGTGCTCTTTATAGCAAATGCGCAAAATTCTTCTATAACCTTTATACTCGAAAGCCTGAATCCTTCGCTCCGTATCTGCAGTGAATGTCCAGCCCTCACACCCATACAAGAGAATAGATAATACAACTGATTTGTATAATTTGATCTTTACAGGAAAACTGATGTTACTTTTCCGGATCACATTCAGCCTTGTCATGGCAGCTAATGCCATCTCAAGTCTTGTCTTGATTTCTTTACTTGATCTTCCATCACTACATATAGTGGACCCCAGATATTTAAAGGTGTTAACTTCTTCTAACCTCTACACCTCACGGTAGAAGGGGAACGACTAAGTAAAGTAAGTAACTTCTTCTAACGTTTTCCCATTTAACGTAATGTTGGTCGGAACATGAGTAGTATATCAAGCACGTTTCGGTTAGTATTCCGGAGGATGCCCGTGACTTTTATATAGGGAAATATACCGATCGATAACGGAGGATGCGATTGACTTTTATATAAGGAAAAATATTAGATCAATAATGGCGGCGAGAGTTAGGGGAGATAAGTAGTTAGGTTGTATTGTGATGGTATTTTAAGAGTTGTGTATGACTGAGCAGTGTGTTGTTATGTTTCTTTATTCAGGTATTACAACATATATACAATATATACAATAAACACACACACACACATATATATATATATATATATATATATATATATATATATATATATATATATATATATATATATATATATATATATATATATATATATATATACAGTAGAACTCCATTTATCCGAACCCCATGGGACCGAGCATCGTTCGGATAATCAAATGTTCGGATAATTGGATTACATAATGTATCGAGTACATGTACACATATTTCTAAAAATAATTAACCATCACAAGGAAAATACACTATAAAACATATTTACTTGTACTGTAATAATAATACCCACACTGTATTAGATCACTGTATCACCAAAATCTTTCATTACACTGCAGTGCATGTACTACTTGTATTAATTTTTTTTTTTTTAAGAAGGAGAAATGTTTTCAAAATAACATTACAAACGATTCAAAACCAGGCGCAACTTACGTATACATGTACTTGCACAGATGTAGCCCACTATTTAAAATAATGAGGAATCCTCTTTTGCACCAAACTGGATAGTCTCCTTTTGGCTGCTAAGTCCCGCATTCTCTTCAACAGCAGAAGCTGTGTAGGACAGCTGTCATCTTCTTGCTCGTACCAAGCCATCGCTGATTCTAGTGCTATAAAGGCCTCTTCAGGACTTGGTCGACGTTTTGGGTTTTCTTCATAATCTACAAGTACATCATGTACTTCTGAGGAGTCTTCGTCATCGGTCACTACATGTATTTGGTTTTCTTCTTGCACAAAAGACAAAATTTCTTCGTCATTCAAAAACTGAAAACCAGAATCATTATCATCTTCTAGCCACATGTGTGCATCATCTTTGTCACAGTCCGAAAATCCGGGCATTGAAACAGTTCCACAACTTCATTTATACAATCATCATTTGTGTCCATTGCAGTAGTTTCATTTCCTCCTTTTTTCCCAAGCAATTTATTCCAAGCCTTGTTGAGATTATCTTGTGACAGGGTGGTCCAAGCATCAGCTAACATATAGCAGCAGTCTTTGAGATTAACTCTTTCCGTACGTAATTATTTTCAGCTCTGGACGGAATTATTTTTAAACCACAAAAATTTACACATACATAATTTACGTTTACTGACAATGTGTGTCTAATCATGAGTTAAGTATAACATATTATATATCAAATTAAAGTACATTGGATGAACAATATAAATCCATATGCTTTTCTAGCTAATTTTAAGTTATGTTTATGTTATAACAGATAACATGTACACGGAAAAAAGATAACTTGAAATTTTGAACAAAAATTTTCGACTTACGTAAGGCTTGTAACATAAATTGTTATCACAATACAGTTTCACTGCTCTCTTTGTGCAGGTAATCCATTTAGAAACACAGAAAAAGTAAGAAAGTTATGGTTGATCACACAGTTTGTTCACTGTTTACATATTAGTAACATATCCTGTGTGTTTTTCGGCCATTATGGCGATACGACAAATCACGATTAAAGATGAAGATAAATGTGAAAAAATTCCTTCAAACGCAAATAAAAGACGTTGAAGCTTCTTGAAATGTGCCCAGTTTTATGTTTACTTCCGTTCGAGATAAATTCCGGGCAGTATAAAATATCAGAATAGAAAGAAACAACGAAATAAATCAGCGTCTTTTAAAAGATCTTACGTCTACAGCGTTCGGCCTTTGCATCTATTATTAGATCTTGCGTACGGAATCAGTTAAGCTTTTTAGAAAACGCCACCACACTTTCTTCATCTTCAGCCAACAATAAACGACGCAGGACTTCCTTCTTGTACATCTTTTTAAGCTTTGCTATAACCCCCTGATCCATTGGTTGAATCAGTGCTGTTACATTGGGAGGCAGAAAAATTACTTTAAAATTTGTATCAACTGTATTCAATGTATCCTTCTCTGGATGAGATGGTGCATTGTCCAGTAGAAGAATTACTTTTCCAGTTTTCTTTTCTTGTTCTCTCAACCTCTTCACATTTGGGATGAACTGATGTGTATACCAGTCAAAAAATATTTCACTATTCATCCAAGCACTCTTCTGTGCTTTGTAGCACAATGGGACACATGTCACATTCTTTAAGCAACGTGGTTTTTTGGCTTTGCCGATCATTAGCACCGGTAAACGATGACTTCCACTGGCATTCGCGGTTACCAAAATTGTTACTCTCTCTTTGCACTTTTTAAACCCAGGGGCAGCTGCTTCGCGCTGAGATGCAAGTGATTTTTGAGGCAATGATTTCCAGTATAAGCCAGTCTCATCGGCATTATACACATCATCGGGTGAATAACCTTCTTCTTCCAAAAAAACCAAGAATGTTTCTTTAAAATTTTCAGGGGCAGTTGCATCGCTAGATAAAGATTCCCCTTGAATCTCCAGTTCTCGTATGCCATGACGAGATTTAAAGTTTCTTAACCATCCCTGACTAGCCTGAGGGAGCCGCGGTAGCATAGTGGTTAGTGCACTGGCTTCCTAACGCAGTGGTCTATGGTTCGATCCCCAGATGAGGTGGGAATGTTTTAGGCCACAAACGGCTCCTGGGTCGACCCAGCCCCAAATGGGTACCAGAGAAACTCTGGGAAGGTTAAGGCGGCCGGCGTGATGCTGACCACATCACCCCTAGTGTGCCGACGGTCAAGATAATATGGGCCTAACACCATATTCCCAATATGCCTCAATGGGCGTGTAACGGGTTCCTTTACCTTTTTTTTTTACCTGGCTAGCCTTAAAGTCAGGAGGACCGTCAAGTTGACTGTTGAACTGAAGTGACTTTTCACACAATAGAGAGCCAGAGATAGGTTCCGATTTGCTTCTTCTTTGCAGACACCATATATACAAAGCCTCTTCCAATTTCAAATATTTCGCATTTCTCATGGTTTTACGTTTCTTCGACCCATTTTCACTATCCAATTTCGATGCAAAACTCATAATTTTATCCTTGTTACTTCTGATGTCAGAGACGGTAGCTTTCCCAACATTGAAAATCCTCGAAGTGAAGACACAGTTTCACCTTTTCCTAGTCTCTTGATAATTTCTGTTTTCGTTTCAATTGACAAAACATTGCGGTTCCTTTTATATGCTTTAGGCCTACTGGAAGATGCCATATCGCACAGAGAAATACTTGTACACCAAAATTATTCTGCTGTAGAGGCAGGATAGAATTATTTTAAGTTGAACTGTCTGTTTAGCCAGTGTTCTGCCTAGAACGCACACGTACACTGGAGTGGTAAACCAGATATTAACTGACTTTATGATCTAACTGACTTCCTGTACGTAAGCGACCGACCGTTACCCCAACTCATCCTCTACAAATTGTTCGCACACATTTGAAGCTTGCCGCATGAAAAGATTCAGAAATGTAGTCTAACGTGACTGGTGGCGATTGATTTTTTTTTCTGGAAAAAGTGTTCGGATAATTGGATGTTCGGATAATTGGGGTTCGGATAAATGGAGTTCTACTGTATATATATATATATATATATATATATATATATATATATCTATATATATATATATATATATATATATATATATATATATATATATATATATATATATATATATATATATATATACACACACAACATACATACAATATATATTTATACAACATGTAGACAACATTTATACAATTGCCAAGGATTTTTTTACGTTTTTATTAATATATATTTAATGATCTCTTTTAAAAGAATACGAAATGTCAATCTATATCTCTAGTTTCAGGCGCTTTGTAGCTTTTTTCTTTTGCTTCGGTGGTGGTGGTTGTAGATTAAAGACATCATTAGCGTCCGGGTGATTGTCTATGGAATATTGGTTGATAACAACTGGAGTTGTTGTAGTGGTACAAGCGGGACTGTGGTTGTTACAAGTAATAGGACAGTAACCTGTGGGTGGTAACTGTAGTCGATCAAATTCGGCGAGGATTTCGCCTTGTAAAGCCAGAAGATGTTTAAATTCTTGGCGTGTCAACGTAATGCCGATTTTGGTAGGAAACGTTAGATATGATTCACCAAAGTATTTTCGCACATGTAGTAAAGGCTGACAAATATGACGTCAAAAACCGATAAAATGGCGGTGGAGTGAAGATAATTATTGTCGTTAGTTGGTCGGTGGGGTTTTTAATGGAGAGGGTATTGATACTGACTGGCGGGGGTGATGACTAATGGGTGTATTGGTGTGGGAGTAAGACAATGTATAAGCACGCACATACAGATATATACGACATCTAAAGCAAACAGTAGAATGGGGAGAAAAAAAACACACAAATAGTAATACGTCTTACAAGGAGAAAGGACAGGAAAAACCTACGTTGCGGCTACAAGGCCTTCGTCAGGGACAGACAAACAAGACAGGAGGGAAAGAAAGAAAATGAGAATTAAGTAGAGAACATGAAACTATAAATATAAGAGAAAATTAACTCCCTTGTGTCCAGTCACATGTCCAGTCACAGAAGCAAGATGGCTGCCACTAAACTGGAAAACGGAAGTCGAAAGTACATTAAAAACAAAAAATAAGAAATAATGAAAATAAGGACCGGAAAGAGTGAGGAAAAAATAATAATAATAATATATAAAGTGAGGGAAAAGCGATTTAGAAAAAAAAAATAAATAAATAAATAAATAAAATAAAATAAATAAATATAAATAAACAATAATAAAAATAAATAAATAAAATTTAAAAAAAAAAAAATTTTATAAAAAGAAAAAAAGAAAAAAAATTATATATATATAAACATATAAAATAAAATAAAAAATTTTTAAATAAAACAAATTAAAAAAAAAAAAAAAATTTGGTGATCACATCAAAGTAGACAGTCATAATACAATAGGGACTAGATAGAGAAAGGCGTCTCAGACAAAAGAATGTTGGGTATTCAAGCCGTGTGGTTTAAGGCAACCCATAAGATGGATGAGGCGTTGTTCCTGGCGAAACCGACTGTTGGCGTCCGAGGAACAGGATCTGATAGCTGTCACCTGGATGTCAGTGGCACCGTGGTGGTCCGGGCCATTGAAGTGGATGGCCACAGGTGTGGATTTAAACTGAGAGATGTCGTAGAGGTGTCTGCAGAATCGGTCGCTCAGTCGTGTGCCCGTTTGGCCGATGTAAGTAATGGCGCAACGTTTGCATATAATAGCATAGATGACGTTGCGTGACTCACATGTGAAGCCATGTGTGATGGTGAACTTGGCGTTAGGGAACGAGACTGAACGTGTTTCGATAACATACTGACATGTCTTACATCGTGTTCGGTTACATGGCTTGGTCCCAAAGTGGCCATCGTTGATGGTTTTCAAACGGCTGTGGACTAGGAGGTCCCTCAAATTTTTATCCCGTCTATATGCCAGCAAGGGTGGCTCATTAAACACTTCCCGCGCCTTTGGGTCAGCTTGGAGGAGAGGAAGGTGACGATACAGGATCCTTTTGACAGCAGTGTTATGAGAGTGATAGGTCATTATTAGCTTGACTCTATCAGAGGAGGTGTTATGGCGGGGTTTGAGGGCCTCTAGACGTAAGATAGGGAGAACACGCTCTAAGGCAGAGGTAAGAACATCATCTGGATACTGTCTGTTACGAAAGAAGTCCAACATTTCTTGTGCTCGGCATAGAAAGTTGTCATCATCTTGGCATAACCGACGGAGACGGAGAAGTTGTGAGAAAGGCAAGGAGTCACGACAAGGCGGAGGATGAGAGGAAGTATAAAGGAGGTAACTGTGTGCATCGGTGGGTTTGTAGTACACCGAATTGGTGAGGTATGGGGGAGTGATGGTGACAACGATGTCGAGGAAATTAACAGAGACAGTGGAGATGTGAGAGGTGAATTGGATCGCAGGGTGGAAGTTGTTAATGAAGTTAATGAACCTAGATAGGTCAACCTCTGGCATATCAGTGAGACCTATGCCATCATCTATGTATCTAAGATACATCAATGGAAAAGGTCCAGGATACTGCTGCCACACCTGATACTCCAGGTAGCCCATGAAGAGGCAGGCATAACTGGGACCCATCTTGGTGCCCATGGCGACTCCACTAATTTGGTCAAAGAACTGTCCATTGAACTCAAAGGAATTGAGTCGAAGGACACGTTTTGCAAGGCGCAGGAGAGTTACTGTAGCAATAGAGGGGTGCGTGCGCTGGTCCAGGAAAAACCGGAGAGCACGGAGACCATCAGAGTGAGGAATGGAAGTGTAAAGCGAGCAAACATCTAACAGAAATAAACGGTAGGTACAGTCTGGGGAAAGCTGGATAGAGGAAAAAGTAGTAAGAGCATGGTTTGTGTCCTTTAAGAAGGAAGGAAGCTGCTCTACAATAGGCTGGAAGATGCCATCGAGGAAGTCTGATATATGTTCAGTAGGGCAGGCACAGGCAGAGACAATGGGTCTCCCAGGGTTAGAGGGTTTGTGAATTTTGGGAAGCATATAAAACACAGGCTTACCCAGACAACTATTGTCAATACGGAGATGAGAAGCGCTAGAAGGTAAGGACTTATGAGCGATAAGACTTTTGATGGTGTCATGGACCAGACGATTGTTGAGGACTGTCGCATCATTGTCACGGCGCTGGTAGAAGGAGCTGTTGGTGAGCTGCTTATTACCTTCTTCGAGGTACAGGTCCTTGCGCCATACCGCAATGGCACATCCTTTGTCCGCTGGTTTGATAACAATGTCATCTCTGCGGCGGAGCTTCGAGAGGGCATGAGACTCATCAGAAGAAAGGTTGGAATAACGCAGGCGTTGAGGTTGGAGTTGCAAACAGAGGCGTAAAAAGTGTTTATATAGAAATTTGGGCACTCCTCCGAATACCGGTCCCAAATGAATCGAAACGGTTTGTGTTAGAAAATATCCCGTACGTGGGCCTCATTTTGACATATAATAAAAAGTAAAAAAAATATACGAGTAGACATGAATGGGAAACTACTCTTGAAACACAGAAATTGCCAATCTGATCAATGTATTGATAGAGTTATAGTTGAGCAGACAGATTGAATTTATTTTCTGCCAGCTGGAGGCAATTGTGAAAGTAACCCTTGTGATGAAAACATTTTACCGTCTAGAGTTCCATAGCCAGTTACGTGTATTTAGTACCTGACTGTACGGGTTAGATGGTAATGTCTGAATCGATAAATGGTCATTTGCTTCAGTGGGAGAGTAAAAAGGTAGTCCCATAGCAGATACTACCGTAGGGGAGTGAAGTGTTAGAGACCTCACTATACTAGGTCATGCATACAGAGGTGGGGTGACCAGTACCTTTCCTCGCTGCCTTTTCGTTCCCTAACTCAAGTGAGAAGTCAGGTACCCATTTACAGCTGGGTAGACTGAATCGGAGTTTCTTATTAATCGGTGTGTAGCAAGCCACTGTAACCATTGGAAATTGTTGTTCATTAACGTATACAAGTCACTAGGTCTGACATCTACAGCTGTTAGTTGTTGAACTGGTAGAACATTGTTGCTGATCTGTGTCGGAGCTGATGGTCTACCTGGCATTATTAATATTTTTATCTCAAATGCACAAATTCGAAAGTAAAAATTGTGGGTGTCTCAGTGTGTGCGACGGAACGAACAGAATAATTTGTCTTCTCTTTGTTACTTTCACAATTGCCTCCATGGCTGGCGGAGTTGTGGATTAAAGTTGCTACCATAAGTGAAATGGGTTCATTTTCGATACAAGACAACAGGAGGCTGAGACGCTTGGGAGTCATGACCCAAGTTGGCCCGCCCCCCTTAGAGTGTAAAGGAGTATACTGGGCCGAAACACTTGTCGGATGGGGGGACTACTTCTGATGATCAGATTGCCTCCTGTTGTATCGCTCTGTAAAGAGTTTCTTATCATCATATCAATTTATTCACAACTTTGGAAGAAAAGAAATGGTCGACTTCACTCACTGTATCGGAATATCGAAATGATAATGTTACAGCGGGAAAAAACTTGTAATTTTAGATTTTTTTTCCTCCCATTTTTAGGTCTACATTCACGTGGCTACACAATGACAGGTGTTTATAACCTGGACTGAACTTTCAATGTTCATTATTTATGAAAATATTCACAGCAGCATAAATATGAATTTTTAGTAAACAGCTCCTGGGTCGACCCAGCCCCAATTGGGTACCAGAGCAACTCTGGGAAGGTTAAGGCGGCCGGCGTGATGTTGACCACATCACCACTAGTGTGCCGATGGTCAATAAAATATGGGACTAACACCATATTTCCAAAAGGCCTATGCCTCAATGGGCGTGTAACGGTATCCTTTACCTTTTTTTTAACCTTTTTAGGTCGCCCCTGAACCAGCATTTTTAGATTTTTCCCCCCCCCCCATTTCATGTCGCCCCTGAACCGGCATTACCAAATGAGGCCCTGTAAGGGATATTTTCTAACACAAACCGTTTCGATTCATTTGGGACCGGTATTCGGAGGAGTGCCGAAATTTGTATTATCGCTGCGGAGGTTTCGAGTCGCATTTTGGGGGAGGAATTGGTTTATATAATGAAATATGACATCAAAAAACCGATAAAATGGGGGGATGAAAGGCTAATTATTGTCGTTAAGTGGTCGGTGGGGTTTTTTAATGGAGAGGACGGGGGGTAGTGATTTTGGTTTTCTCTGGTGTTTGTGTGTGTAGGTATTGATGAGAATATAGGGGTGAGAGAAAAAAAACCATGTAAGAGAGAATACAAATGAACACGAAGTGAGACACATTTTTTAAATTTATATATATAATAAGGGGGTTGTAGAGGTGGTCAGCCGGCGAGGTTAGTCTGGCTGCCATTGTTGTCGTCCATCTCGACGATGAATATAACGTATAAGGGTTCTCCCTACGACGTCTAGGGTTAGGCGGACGAGATCCTCGCGCGAAATCACCCGTAAGAGGACCTCACTAGTAATAAACTCGGATCGATGGTCGGCGCAAACTTCGCGCGGAAACCATTGATCGTATACTTTATCTAAGAAAAACATTATACGAACAGGACACATAATGGAAGAGAGCTATTTTTAGATGGAAAGAGGTGAAGTGGTTACGTTATCGTTGTCGACATGTCTTTTTATGTAAAAAAAGTACAGGGAATATATGTATTGTTCGTATGAGTAGAAGGCTGAATTGTGTGTTCTAAAACCCACATTTTTCTCGCCCTGCGCTTGTTATTTAGTGAGAACCTCCAAAAACGTGTTTTTGTCTAAGATGTTGACATGTTTATTGAGTCCTTTCGTGCTAGTCTTATCGTACTCGCCGAAACAGTGGTAAGTTTTACTACATAAAAATACCATCCCCCACCTTCGTATTCTAGTCTCGGGGGTTCTCTTATCAAATAACTTCACCTCGACACAGCTATAACAACGACTAACTGTTTTTTTTTTTTCTTGAACTGCAGCGTATTTTACGCTGTACAACCCAATGCCTAGTATCCTGGCTTTTGGCTGGGATCATGTGTCTAGACACAGGGACCGGTACAGTGACATTCATGTGTCATTAGGTCTCTTGTGTGAGAACACAGAAGATCACTACGGTGACACATGTTGTCATTGGGTCTTCTTGTGTTGGGATACGTGGTCTTGACCAGGGCCGGGTTTGGGCGGGGATAATGCGACCTCATGCGAGGAAAAAATATGCGACCTCAAGCGAGGAAAAAAAAAAAAAAAAAAAAAAACTAACTGTTTTACACGTTGATCTTAGCCAAAAGACCGAGAAACGATAACAGATTTTCTGCTGCAGTTCCATGCCTTCTCCTTAATATCGTAAGATTTCACAGTGAAGTAATATTTAACAGATTAAAAATATATTAATTGCTAAATGTTAAAGTGGGGGAAAACTTAATAATTATTGTAAATTTATAAACAGCAAAATACGTTTAATACTGCTGTGACACATATCTTTTTGTAGTTTAAAGAAAGTTTCTTTAGGACGTACGGTTATTAAAATTACAAGTATGCCTAATTAATGCCCCGTGCAACATTGGTTATACAATTATTTCCAATTTAAGATTAAGGGACGTTAAAATAATAAATTGTTATTTTCATAGTTAGCTCTCTTTGAACACACGAAGCGTTCTTAATGTTACAAGGGAAAACGTTCTTAGCTATTTCAAAATATTACAACTTTCCCCCCCAATTTACGGGCTCCAAACGATTTAACAGACAGTATGAATATATATATATATTTGTACCTATAGGCCTATTACAAAAATATTAATTTATACATGGGCCAGTTATATCAAGCTCGAAGCAATTCTACGGTCCAGCCTGGAAATTTACGCGCGCTACTGCAGAGGTCATGTCTTCCAAATATGGAATGAAAACATCAGATCCTCTCTCTTCAATGTTTACAAATAGCTTCTTTGTTCCAGTTATCAAACGGTTATCAATTTTTTTGTCCTGCAATTTTCAAACTTTAGTGAAAACTTTTCTTCCAATCAGCAAAGATGGCCCCAAAATTTTCTCCCAGTCCTGCTCAAATTTTCCAACCTGTAGGTAAATATCTATTAACCTGTTTTTAATTTTGTTATTTTTGCACGTGCCAAATATTTCTTTGAATATTTCTTGCATGGGTCAAATGTTTCTTACAGTTGTCAAATATTTCTAACAGTTGTCAAATATTTCTTACAGTTGTCAAATATTTCGTACAGTAGTCAAATATTTCTTAAAACATTTTTTCAAGTTGTAAAATTTTTCTTCAAATGTTTTTTCCCAGTTGTCAAATATTTCTTCAAACGTTTCTTGCATGTGTCAAATGTTTCTTACAGTTATCAAATATTTCTAACAGTTGCCAAATATTTTTTCAAACGTTTCTTGCATGTGTCAAATGTTTCTTACAGTTGTCAAATATTTCTTCAAATGTTTTTCCAGTTGTCAAATATTTCTTCAAATGTTTTTCCAGTTGTCAAATATTTCTTCAAATGTTCCTTGAATGTGTCAAATGTTTCTTACATTTTTCAAATATTTCGACAAATATTTCTTACAGTTGTCAAATATTTCTTACAGTTGTCAAATATTTATGCAAATGTTTTTTTTTTTCAAGTTGTCAAATATTTCTTCAAATGTTTTTTCCAGTTGTCAAATATTTCTTCAAACTTTTTTTCTAGTTGTCAAATATTTCTTCACATGTTTTTTTCCGGTTATCAAATATTTCTTCAAATGTTTTTTCCAGTTGTCAAATATTTCTTCAAATGTTTTTCCAGTTGTCAAATATTTCTTCAAACGTTTCTTGCATGTGTCAAATGTTTCTTACAGTTGTCAAATATTTCTAACAGTTGTCAAATATTTCTTCAATCGTTTCTTGCATGTGTCAAATGTTTCTTACAGTTGTCAAATATTTCTTCAAATATTTCTTACAGTTGTAGAATATTTCTTACAATTTTCAAATATTTATGCAAATGATTTTTTTTTTCAGTACTCAAATATTTCTTCAAACGTTTTTTCAAGTTGTAAAATATTTCTAGAAATGTTTTTTTTCTAGTTGTCAAATATTTCTTTAAACGTTTTTTCCAGTTAATGTTTTTTTCTAGTTGTCAAATATTTCTTCAAATGTTTTTTTTTTCTAGTTGTCAAATATTTCTTCAAATGTTTTTTTCTTGCATGTGTCAAATATTTCTTGAAACGTTTTTTCCAGTTGTCAAATATTTCTACAAATGTTTTTTTTCCAGTTGTAAAATATTTCTTCAAATGTTTTTTCTAGTTGTCATATATTTCTTCAAATGTTTTTTCTAGTTGTCAAATATTTCTTCAAACGTTTCTTGCATGTGGCAAATATTTCTTCAAATGTTTTTTCTAGTTGTCAAATATTTCGTCAAACGTTTCTTGAGGTTGTCAAATATTTTTTAAAATATTTATTCAACTCGTTCTTGCAATTGCCAAATATTTCTTCAAATATTTCTTGCACTTAGCAAAAATTACTAACCTTTTTTCCCTTCGCAAATTCCTTTCGTCTTCTTCTTCCGTCCTTAGCCAACGACCGGCAAAGCAGTCAGTGGCCATTACGCCTAGTGGCGTCTTAAGGGCAACAGCGAATAGATTTTCTTTGCCGTTGTTCCCATCACGCCTAATGGCGTCTTTAGGGCAACGACAAATCAATCCGTTTGTCGTTGTTTCCGTAATCAAAGTGACTGGCAAACGGGTGATCAGCCCGTTGGGTTCGCAAATTCCTTACGAACACCTTCTTCTCTTCTTCCGTCCTTAGCCACAGACCGTCAAAGCAGTCAGTGGCCATTACGCCTAGTGGCGTCTTAGGGCAACAGCAGATAGGTTTTCTTTGCCATTGTTTCCCATCACGCCTAGTGGCGTCTTTAGGGCAACGGCAAATCAATCCATTTGCTGTTGTTTCCGTAATCGAAGTGACTGGCAAACGGGTGATCAGCCTTACGAACACCTATTTCGTATTTAAATTAAATTACATCTCAAAAGTAGGAATTATAAATCCAAACAGGAATGTAATTATGGAACAGGCTGTGAACAGGCTAAGCTCTGGGAATCTCTTACACTTATGCTCCGCATGTATTGGTAAAACCGTACTGACTTCAGCCGAGCCTCAGGTTATATTTTCGGGTTGGCAGTGTGTGATAATTCTGGGGCTATGTCCTTCCTCCACTAATTCGTCGTCCATCTTGCCATTCGACGTCTGCATGCTCGAGTGCGATTTTAGTGCCCGTCAATTGCAAAAAAGTGTGTGGGCTCTCGTAACCAACACTTCGCCTCCTCGCTGGGTGTTGGATGACGAGACATACGGTGGCGTATGGTAGCTCACTTGATAAGAGTGCATGTACTCCGTTATTACAGAGTAACCTTCCTTTGCGGCTCGTGCATGCACCGTCTTTTGGTTCTTTGTCGTATGTCGGCTCCCTTTAAACTCTGCCCGTAAACAAACCTAAGCTTCTTAGCCGCCCTCAAAGTCTACCATCTTGTATCACGCAATCTCGTGCGTGTCACGGAGTCCTTTGTTTTCGACCGCCAGCGCTGGCTTCTGTTGTATCCAAATGTGGTGACACTCGCTTTGTTTAACAGTAGATTAAAGTATCAAACGAATTCTTCCCATGGCCCATGTGGCTAACTCCTGCGTCAAACAATAACTTGTCTAACAAGCCATGTGTGTTCCAAAACATAACGTAAGGTTAGGAAATATTAAAGGTGTGATGACATATTAAAGTTACATTTAGGTAAAAACCGAGATTAGGAAATATTTCTTTAAAAAATGATGAAAGAGCAAAAATCAGGAGAGAAATAAAATAAGAACGATGATGCAGTGGCGTCACTAGGGTTGGTGTCACCCAGTGCGGTAACTCATGGTGTCATCCCCATGGACCTCCTCCCGTACCAGACCATTACAGAATCCTTAGTAATGTTTTTTGTACTAATGTTACTCGTAAATCGTAATTCCCGTATATCACTGAATGTAATGGCAATAGTAGTGACATAAACAACCAGCAAAATTAAAATTACACCTTTAAATTACAATATCAAACGCACAGCCTAAATGTATATAAATTTACATAGTTTCGTGTAGTTAACGTGAAAATTCGGTAAGAAAACAATAGAATTCGAAGTAAAAACGTGGTTATAACTAACTACAGGGATATTTTTATAAAAAATAATAAATTTCTGCTGAAACACTGCACAACAATTTTGTAGACAGTCATTTTGGTGTCACCCCCTCTGATGGTGTCACCCGGTGCGGTCCGCCCCCCCCCCCCCCCGCACAGCCCTAGTGACGCCACTGCGATGATTAAAAAGGTACATGGCGATAAATAATAGGACGACTATATCACAATGATGATAATGATAGTGATGGGGATGAGATAATAATAATGATGATAATGGGGGGGGGGGGGAATGATGATGGTGATAATGATAATGGTGGTGATGACGGGGATGATAAGGGTGATGATGCTGGTGATGTTGATGGTGATAGTGAGGAAGACGATGATGATGTATCTTCATTAATATTGATGATTAAAAATGCTAATTTCAACAGATGATCATTATCGGCGATTCAAATGGTCGAGCGTTCTACCACAGTATCCGGAAACGGGCTGGCTGTACAGAGATCAAAAAGGAACAGTATGAAAAGAGGCATAGCGAATTAGCCTGCAGTACCAAGACAGACAACTACTCTTTATATTACACGCCTCATTCTTGTCCTTATGATACAGACAACGTGAGTTTTTCCTTCCACTTGAAAGCATGATTTCTGCCTTTTTTATGCAGTCTGAAAGTAAGAGTAATTTATATTCTCCACATTAAACATATAGCAAAATAATAGTAATTGGGACAAAATCTGTTTTACAATTGGAAGGTACACACAATTCACAACTAACACATTCACTTCTATTACCGCTACTACCACAGTTCCTCTTCATTCAGTTAATGCTGCTGTTGTATGTATTGCACTGAAATTATATAATACTTATAACAGATTATGCTGGGAGAACAGGTCCTGGAGCAGGTCGACCACTTTAAATACATTGGAGCTGTCATAAACCGGAAAGTAGGCATTAAAGAAGAGTTGGCTACCCGAATAGCAGCAGCTGGGAGACTTTTTAAAGCCATAAATTGAGGATTCCTCAGCAAGAGAGAAGTTGGTAAGAAGACGAAGATGGCTGTATACCGCTCCACCTATGTTTCAGTCTTGGCGTATGGATGCGAGTCATGTGCAATGACTACAACCCACAAAAGCCAGATCTAAACCTCAGAAATGAGGTATCTAAGGATGGTGGTTGAAATAACAAGAAGAGACATTGTCCGCAACCAGACGATACGTCAAGGTCTAAAAACCCAACCCCTGCAGACCCAAGTACAACAGTCCCAACTGAGATGGTTTGGCCATGTCTGCAGAATGGGAGAAGATCGGCTACCACGGCAAGCATGGGAAACTAAGAGCCAGGAATCCAGACCTCCAGGATGACCCAAAGTATGCTGGGAGGACAACATTAGACAATCTTTGAAGGATCGAGGACTAGAATGAAACAACGCCAGGAGGAAGACAGCCGATAGAATAAAATGGCGCTCTCTCTTACAAACCTCTACTCCTTACGGTAGAGGAGGAACGACTAAGTACGTAAGTAAGTAAGTAACAGCTCTCACTAGCCGTGGATAAATCAATTTTTTTGCAGGAATGTACAATTTGCCAGCTTGAAACCAGATGTGAGGATCCTTTAAATGTATGCCACGCCAGGATAGAATTCCCGAGAAAGATCCTAGAACTCATGATTCTAATTCAACACGTTTTCGAATGGTAGTAGAGCCCCAGGAAAAACTCGATCTATAGTGACCAAAGATCCTTCGTCATGGCTTACTTACTGTCGTACGGAAGGTTAATTGTTCTAATTGGCCCGTCTGAGTAGAGTGGATGTCGACAGATACTCGAGAAGGTATAGAAAATAGATTTTTCACAGGGGGTAGATTGAGGGAAAAGATATGCTTCTGGAGTGATTAGGTTGTCTCCTCCAGCCTATCTGTACGACTGTACTTTGTTGCAAGACAGCTTTTACCTCCCTTTCAAGAATAGATAAGTTTCTTTCTACACACACACACACAGCTATGTGACAACAAGACACACAAACGTGAAAAAACTACGGATAAATGGGTATGGGTCTGACCAACACACAAAGGTACGTTTCTTTGTAGTTTATTATCATTTAAACTCGGCAACATCAAAATTACTAAAGGAAAAGATCAAAGAGTCATTTACATGCATACAAATAAAGCATAAAAAGTGCACCCTCCACGAATGGAGAAAAAAAACCTAAAAAAATTATTAACCCAAAGGAAGAAGGTTAGCACTATATTACAGAATGAACAGTAGTGGTACTCTATGAGACCCAGTAAAATAAACAAACTTTTAGACAAATAAGATATATGGATAGTTTTCCCGCAAACAAGAAAATACTCGCACACTCTTTCAAACAGTGTCCCCTCTCACACTCTTACCTAATTGCCTGGTATGGTAGGTCTGTAATATCCCTTGGTAATAGAATTACTCCATGAATATATTATCTATTTTCACTTAATATTCTGTCACTCCAGTTGTCGCAGATCCAAATTGGCACCAGTCCATCCCCAGAAATGAGATAATGAGGTGAACGCCTAATATGGTACTTCTCCTAGAAGTGTTATTACAAATAGTTAAAACTGTGAGAGTTCTTGGGGTTCACTCTGTAACGGAAAAATACTTCCAGTATTGGGAAACATCTGGTTGCTAAAAATAATGTTCATATAATGATGATGGTTCTTCTATCTGCCAACTGTGTTAAAAGCGCTGATTCTGCACATTATGTTTCTCTGGTCTATAGATGATGTTACTTTTCGCACTATTGTGTGAGTAACGGAGAATCAGAACAGAGTTCCCAGATAAAGGCTTATGATCGGTCTTCCGTCGAGCATTTCTAACCGACATCAGAAGAATTATTACGTCTAACGGGTCTTCTCTGTACGAATGCCCGCTTCCGAAGATCAAAGAGCCCAGGGGTTTTTGACTTTTTCTGAGTACTTTTTCTAGTGATGAGACGAGGTAAACAAACCTGATTCGCTACCTGTTATGTCGGGCAGGTCACGAAAGTTTGTAAACACTTCGTTTGCTTATGTTCAAAGAAAAAGGCGTGACAAAAAAGTGAGTAGACACAGGCTGTAAATGCATGGTTTTGCTAGCAAATCCTAGAACGCTACGAGGTCACAAAAGACTGTCAGATTACTGTAGGCTCTTTTTCCATTATACGTCACACTGAGGTAGGGGTGTAAATCATAAACATCAACAGATGAATGGCCAAACTCAAATACAAAACAGCTAGAGTGCAGGTGCACGGGCAGTTAAGCAAAAAGACTACAATGGAACATGGAGTTCCACAGGGTGGGGTCCTTTCCCCAACACTCTTCCTCATATATATATAAATGATATAACAGAAAACATCCACAAGAATGTCTACAACTCCCTCTACGCTGATGACCTGGCCATGTGGACTTCAGAACAATACATCTCCACAGCAAGAGTGCGCATGCAGGATTCACTGCTAGCCCTTGAAAGTTGGTCCAAAAAGTGGTTGCTCAAAATAAATGAACAAAAAACTACACACACTATTTTTACCTTGTCAAATAAACCACAGCAAGCAAAGCTGCAATTAAATGGACAGGCAGTACGAGGAGATGAAACACCAACATACTTAGGAATCACACTAGACCGCCGAATGACATGGAAATCACAGATTAACAAAATACAGCTAAGGGCAAAACTTTGCATGGCCATCATGAAAAAGTTAGCAGGTACCACATGGGGTGCTGATGAGAATATCCTCAAAAAGCTGTACACAGGCAGAGTCAGACCTGCTATGGAATATGGCATCACAGCTTGGTCGACGGCAGCAAAGTCAAATTTTGACAGAGTAAACAGACTCCAAAACCAAGCAGCACGTATTATAACAGGGGCCCTAAAGTCTACACAAATCAACCATATGGAAAACATCACAGGGCTACAGTCAATGGAGGATAGACGTGACAGCAGAGTCTTAAAACAAGCTGAAAAATTTAAGAGGCTCGAAGGACACCCCATGTACCAAAGAATGAATAGGCTAGGAAGAGGCAGGCTCAAGCGAACTAACTTTGTCGCCCAAGCAAAAGAAAAAATTAACAATAATACCATACTAGCTAGCTCAGTTGCAAAGAAAATCCCAACAAGCTCAACTATCCCACTGTGGAAAATAAGATGCTTTCCTGAGTTAAAATCTGATATTCCAGGCATTGAAGGTAAGGGAACACAGACAGAAACACAAAGAAAGTGTATAGCAACCAAGTATATTGACCAAAGATTTCCAGCGAAGCTTTGGACACATGCATATACTGATGGTTCGGCAACAAATGCAGTTGAAAATGGGGGTGCCGGCATCCTCATAAAATTAAACAATAGAATTCACTCTATGGCAATTGCCACTGGAAAATACTGCAACAACTTCTGTGCTGAAGCAGAAGCCCTGAAACAGGCAGCTGAAACTCTTATTGAATGCAAAGCACAGGCAGAAAAAACAGATAGTAATCTTTTCAGATGCCCTCTCAATAATATCAGCGCTGAAGAGCCACCAAACTAAAGGATTGAAAGATCTGATAATCTCCCTTGAAAGACTGGCCAAATGCTTCAAGAAGTGCACTATCCAGTGGATACCAGCCCATTGCAACATACCAGGAAATGAAGAGGCAGATAGACTTGCTAAAGAAGGAGGTGCCTTACAGCAAAATGATATAGAGACAACTTACGCAACGGCAAAGACCACTATAAAGGCTACATTCAAGTCCAAATGGGAAAGAGAGCACCCGGGACATTTGAAAAATGACGCATATCATCAACTATCCAGAAAAGAACAGGTCATCATTTTTCGACTGCGCACTGGGCACAACAGATTGAGATACCATCTGTACCACAAATACAAAATTGGTGCAACAGATCTCTGCACCTGCGGTACCAGCCCAATGACAGTCGAACACCTGCTGCAGTACTGCCCAACCTACAGTAATGAACGGGGTAGCATATGGCAACAACCTACTTCTGTCAACGAAAAACTGTTTGGAGATGTCGGGAACCTTGAGTTGACTGCTGCCTTTATTAGAGTCATAAATGTGGAAGTCTGAAGGCGAACGAGGAAGAAGAAAAAAAATACTGAACGAATAGTATAATCCTCAGGCACGTGGGTATCATTTTTATCGACAGTCACTTTATCAATCGTAAAACAATTCTCCCTGACTCAGCTGATCATTCGTCAATTTATCGTGTCGAACATAATCATCTTAATATCTTAACATAAATTTCAATGAGCAGGCATCCATTCCAAGATCCTGGCTGCATTCTAAGTATTTGTAATCCTTCTACAATTAACATATATATTTTTCCATATAATGTTTCAATTCTCTAACTGCTCATTGTTCCTTAACACAGTCATATCAGTCCAGTACGACATGATCCAATAATAAAGACACAACCGTCCTGTAAAAACAATGTTCATGTCACTAATACAAACATGCTCACGTCATCTGCGCTGATACGCATACAATTCAAACTCAGTCGTGTCTTTTTGTGCAGCATATGATCTCAAAAGAAATCGATCTATATGGTGTGCAAAAAACCCCTCAACAGCTTACGAGTTGATATCTATGACGATACGAGTCTCTTGTATCATTGAGACAAACCACGCCCTGAGCTTGGGGTGTAATTTATCTCTTGCAAGTCTTTCTTCTTTTTCAAGTTCTAATTTCAATTTCTCTCTTTCAAGTCTGTCGTCTCTTTTTAATTTCTCTCTTTCAAGTTGTCTATCCATTTGCGACTGAACATAATCCTTAAGGGCAATTGCTTCCAAGGAAAGTTTCCTGCCTTGTTCCGTAAAGTCGTCTAAACTCGACGTATTTGATTTATTTGCTTTGTTTCGGGTACCGATAAACAATATATATATATATATATATATATATATATATATATATATATATATATATATATATATATATATATATATATATATATACATATATATATATATATATATATATATCATCATCATCTCAGCCCGTAACCCGTCATGGGTCGTAGGGGTGCCATGGTGGAAGCATCAGCAGACAGGGTCCTCCACTGCTCTCTATCCTCAGCAATGCGTACAAGTGTGGAAAAACCGTGTCCTGCCCATTCTTTGATGTTATCAGCCCAGGATTTTCTCTGCCTTCCTCTTCTCCGTTTACCTTCGACTGTTCCCTGAAGGATCGTTTTCGAAAGGGAGTCATGACGAGTTACATGCCCAAACCAGGCAAGCTTTCGACGTTTAACTATTGACAAAAGTGGTTCTTGGTGGCCTGCATAGGTGTTTATCTTCTCTCTAACATAGACATTTGTTTTGTGCTCTTTATAGCAAATGCGCAAAATTCTTCTATAACATTTATGCTCGAAAGCCTGAATCCTTCGCTCCGTATCTGCAGTGAGTGTCCAGCCCTCACACCCATACAAGAGAATAGATAATACAAGTGATTTGTATAATTTGATCTTCACAGAAAAACTGATGTTACTTTTCCAGATCACATTCAACCTTGCCATGGCAGCTGAGGCCATCTCAAGTCTTGTCTTGATTTCTTTAATTGATCTTCCATCACTACATATAGTGGACCCGAGATATTTAAAGGTGTTAACTTCTTCTAACGTTTGCCCATTTAACGTAATGTTGGTCGGAACATGTTTCTTATGGCTATTCACCAATATCTTGCTTTTTTCTATATTAATTTCCATCCCATAAGTTCTTGTTACTTTCTCCAGTCTAGAGGTAATGTCTTGAAGTTCTGATTCTGATCCAGCTATCAGATCAATATCATCAGCAAAACGTAGGTTGCACAGAGGTCGGCCTCCAATCGATATGGTTGATTTATAATCGTAGAGAGCCTCCTGCATAATATGTTCTAGATATATATTAAAGAGCACTGGTGACAGGATACATCCTTGGCGAACTCCTACAGTTGTTTTGAAAAATTCTCCAATGTCGTTGCTTACAAAAACAGCACTGCTTGCGTCCTTGTATAGTGCTTCAATGATATCTATGATGTTGGTATCAAAATTGAATTTTCTCATTACTTGCCATAAGCCTTCATGCCAGACTCGATCGAAGGCTTTTGTGAAATCGATGAAGTTATGGTATAAATCGTGTTGATGTTGGAGATGTTTTTCGATAAGTAATCTAATATTGAAGATTTGTTCTGAGGTACTTCTTTTTGGTCTAAAGCCAGCCTGTTCCTCTGACAAGATTTCTTCTGATTTTTGTTTTGTTCTGTTCAAAAGTATCCTTAACATTACCTTACTTGGATGACTAATAAGGCTAATGGTTCTGTAGTTCTTGCACATTTTTAGATTTCCTTTCTTTGGAAGCGGTATTACTAATGACTGCGTCCATTCTTTTGGCCATTTTTTTGTACTCCATATCTTCTGGCAAATTGTTGTCATGATTTTTACTATATCTGGTCCTCCATATTTCAAGAGCTCTGCTGGTATATTATCCACACCCGGTGACTTCCCTCCTTTCATCGAACATATAGCCTCTTCCACTTCTTCCCGTAATATTGCTGCATTTCCGAGTTCCCTGTTTTCGCACTTAATGTTGTTTAATATGCCTAAGTCAGTGTCAAGTTTACAGTTATATAATTCTTTACAATATTCTGTCCACCTTCTCGTTACAGCTGTTTTTTCATTGAGCAGAGCCCCATTGCTATCTTCTATGACAGTTACCCTGGGCTGTTGAGGTTTTGATAGTTTTCTTAATGTGTCAAAAACTGCCTTGCTGTTACCTTTTATTAGCCCCGCATTAATGGACTCACATTGATCAGCTACCCATTTTTCTTTGGCCTGTTTCATTTTCTTCCTAATATTTTTGTTCACCATACTGTATTGCCATGCTGCTTCAGGAACCTCTTTCTTAACCTTTTTCATTTCCCGCCGTGTATCACATAACTTTAGAATGTCATCTGTAACCCATGGTTTGTTTATTTTCTTTCTTTTACCAAGTATTTCTGTTGCTGATTCAATGAGCACGTCTTTCATGTTCTCTGTGATTGAGTTGATATCATCCTCCAAAAAGTTGAGAGCTGCGAATTTTCCTCCAACAGTTGCCTCAAAGATTCCCGCGATTTCTGGATCTTTCAGTTTGTCTAAATTGAATCTTAACTGAGAAAATCTGTTTTGATTATAGTTCTTTTTAAGTTTAAGCTTGAGTGTCATCAATACCATGTCGTGATCACTACCAATGTCAGCGCCAGGAAAAGTCCTAGTCTTGGCTTTATTAATACTGGACTTGAATCTTTTGGATACAAGAATAAAATCAATTTGGCCATGTATCTCAGTTTTTGGGGCATGCCACGTTGTTCTTCTTGATAACTTATGAGGAAATAGTGTATTTGCAAGGGTTAGTTTATAGTTGCTGGCAAATTCTAGTAGCCTTAGTCCTCGATCGTTGGTTTCTCCTGTCCCAAATTTCCCTACTGTACCAGCCCAGTGACCGTATGCATCTGGACCTATTTTAGCATTCCAATCACCTAACACGATGAGAAGATCTTTCTTTGGAATTTTCTTAATTGCTTCATCCAGATTGTCATAAAATGTATCAATTGCCTCATCCTCATAGTCAGTAGTGGGGGCATATACCTGTATGATGGAGATGTTCTTTGGATGTGCTGCAATACGAATGGTGATAAGCCTGCTATTTATTGGGGTGCAGCTGATGACAGAGTTCAATCTATCTTTATGTACGATAAAACCTACTCCATGCTGATGTTTAGACTCATCTCCACTAAACCAAATTTTGTGACCATCATCCGTTATTGATTCACCTAATCCTGTCCATCTGACTTCTGCTAGGCCCAGGATGTCCCACGAGTATCTAACAAGTTCATGCGTTAGTTCTTTGACTTTTCCACACGCATATAGCGTGCGTACATTCCAAGTTCCAACAACAAAGCTTTCTCTTGGAAGTTTCAAAACAGGTGTTTGTACCCCATTCGCTGACTTATCACTCTCAAGGGGCAATGAGAGCGCGGTCGTTGTTAATCCGGGCATCGGCCGATCCGGCAAATTATTACTGAGTTGACTTTCCATCATAGCATTTCAGTGGGCAAGAGGTTTGCTTGGCGGTGCCCATCTCCTCTCCAAGTATCCTTGCAGGTACATACAAAAATGTACCTGGAGCAGTAACAATAGCCCTCAATAAATCTGTAATGTTTTGAAACACTGTCCGATCGACACATCACAAAACCGTCATCATATATATATATTTTAATATTCGCTTCCAACGAAGTCATACAAATGTATTATAATAATATAGGTTTATAGCTTACCAACCAATGCATTCTGTACCAAGATTTCGTTCTTTCCAGAACGCACGAATATCCCATCCCAACTAACATAATTACCGATATGTGTTACGTCGGTCGGTCTCACTCACAATAGTAACTCGCTCCAGAAAAAAAAGTGCGCAACGCACGGTGTGCAACTTGCGCGGCGTGGGTGTTATATAAAACAAATACTTTGGTTTTATTTTTATTTTTTTTATTCTTTCACGAAATTAGTAGCGCTCGACAAAAAAAAAAGTGCGTAAAAATTGGTGTGCATGAGCCCTCACCCGATGTACAAATCATGAAAACTTGAAAGTTTTTTGTTAAAACCACTTATTATCAGGGAACACTCTCTGAAAACGATCCACGCACTTTCACACGAAATGTTGTCACCAAAGAACTTTTAAATTGAATCTAAAATAACATCATTCTCGCCGTGTGTACGTTGGTCACAGCTGAGGAATGCAACCGTGTTGAAAAATTGTATTGTTTCCATTATATATACTCTCCCGAAAATAGTTACAATCAACGAAGAAAAGCGTTCAAATGACAGTGTTCATGAACAGTTTGATTACACTGTATAATGGAAAGAAACCAAAAACACTCTAAGAATAGATTTCTATCTGCTCATCCGGGAACGGAAACAGCACACTATAATTAAAAATCCGTCAAGTTTGACGGGTTATTGCTAGTATCTAAATAATAATGATAACGATAGTCAAAGGAGAATGTATAACGAATACATTGACGATAAAGACAATAGTGGAAGCAGCCAAGGAGACCTAACGAACAGTACCGTACATCAATATTAATGTCTTCAGATAAAATAAAACAATAGCGACCACTACTAAATAACAAAGACAAAACGAGATTGATCCGAATATATATGAAGAGTATAAATGATACAAAAGATAGTAAGATTGAAAATGACAGAGTTCAAACAATAATCGAATACAATAAGGTCATGAAATGACGTAGATTACAGTACACAAAAACGTGACGTCACAACTAAAATATCTAATCTTCTAACACTATAACATAATTACCGATGTATGTTACGTCGGTCGGTCTCACTCAAAATAGTGACTCGCGCCAGAAAAAAAAAGTGCACAACGCACGGTGTGCAACTTGCGCGGCGTGGGTGTTATATAAAACAAATACTTTGGTTTGTTTTTTTTAATTCTTTCGCGAAATTAGTAGCGCTCGACAATGGAAAAGTGCGTAAAAATTATCATTTATTTAAAAATTATCAGGGAACACTCTTTGAAAACAATCCACGCACATTCACACGAAATGTTGTCACCAAAGAACTGTTAAATTGAATCTAAAAATAACATAATTCTCGCCGTGTGTACGTTGGTCACAGCTGAGGAATGCAATCGTGTTGAAAAATTGTATTGTTTCCATTATATATACTCTCCCAAAAATAGTTAAATCAACAAAGAAAAGCGTTCAAATGACGGTGTTCATGAACAGTTTGATTACACTGTATAATGGAAAGAAACCAAAAACACTCTAAGAATGTACTTCTGTCTGCTCATCCGGGAACGGAAACAGCACACTATAATTAAAAACCCGTCAAGTTTGACGGGTTATTGCTAGTAACAATATAATATATTCAAACAGAGCGCAGAATATTACAGCAAATGTTGTTGGGCCTCTGTAGGAATAAATTATATTGGCACAAATCCTTTAGAATGGCCTTAAATAGCGACATCATCAACTGTACACTGTCCAAATCTCCCACCAACCACCCACAATGAAAATACATAAATAACATGCAACAAATAAGATAGAAACAGAGACAGGAATGCACGGAAGATATTATATGACCAATAGTAACAACACAATTGTACTTATCTGTATTAGATCCTCCCACAATAAGATGCAGATGCGTCATCAGAGACGCTGGAATCGGTCTCTACTGCCACAATCGTATGAAAATCCGTGTCAATCGATAGGCGTAGGTACCACCACGAAGCTATACGGTAACTATAAATACGACACGCCGATGTAGACACCACGAACAGGGGTGTGAGACGTCAATATACGAAGTTATATCGCAAATGTCCAAATGATTGTGAACTCGAAGTCTTGAACTAAAGCAGATCTTGACGAATGAAACTGAAACGACGTTCTTCACACAACGACTTTGTGTTTGTCTGTATATGTGGTAGTAAATGGTACTCGACCGTTTAGGTCACCTTGACAGCAATGACCTTATCCGACGTGGCAATGACAACAGTAATATTGGAATCTGCTCGTAGTGATGGTAAGGATACTGTAGTCATAAAATATCAAGACTGGCTTTAATATATAGCGGCTTTCTCTCGAACAGCAGCGTTACTGCTACGTATGTATGATAGGCACGATTCCTCATAACATGCGTGATAAGATGTGTACGATGGGCATCTTCTTTGAAAAACGGCTTGTTTGGTTAGCTTGTTTGCTGTGGCCATCAAAAATGGGCTTGGTAGCTCGGCGACTTGTTGGCTTGGCCGCCAAATATTATACGAGTCTTTTCTATCATTGAGACATACCACGCTCTGAGCTAGGGGTGTAAATCGTAAACATCAACAGATGAATAGCCAAACTCGAATACTGAACGAATAGTATAATCCTCAGGCACGTGGGTATCATTTTTATCGACAGTCACTTTATTACTTACTTACTTAGTCGTTCCTCTTCTACCGTGAGGTGTAGAGGTTTGTAAGAGAGGGCGCCATACTATTTTATCGGCTGTCTTCTTCCTGGCTTGGTTCCATTCTAGTCCTCGGTCCTACAAAGATAGTCTAATGTTGTCCTCCTAGCGGACTTTGGGTTGTCCTTGAGGTCTGGATCCCTGGCTCTTAGCTTCCCATGCTTGCAGTGGTTGCTGATCTTCTCCAACTCTGCAGACATGGCCAAACCATCTCAGTTGGGACTGTTCTACTTGGGTCTGCAGGGGGTGTGATTTTAGGCCGTGACGTATCGTCTGGTTGCGGACAATGTCTCTTCTTGTTACTTCAACCACCATCCTTAGATACCTCATTTCTGAGGTTTAGATCTATCTTTTGTGGGTTGTAGTCATTGCCCATGACTCGCATCCATACGCCGAGACTGGAACATAGGTGGAGCGGTATACAGCCATCTTCGTCTTCTTACCAACTTCTCTCTTTCTGAGGAATCCTCAATTTATGGCCTGAAAAAGTCTCCCAGCTGCTGCTATTCGGGTAGCCAACTCTTCTTTGATGCTTCCCTTCCGGTCTATGACAGCTGCAAGGTATTTAAAGTGGTCGACCTGCTCCAGGACCTATTCTCCCAGCTTAATCTGATGTCTTCTTTCCTCTCGGGATATCACCATGGTTTTTGTTTTCGAGCTGTTTATGATCATCCCTCTCTTCTCCAGCTCTTCCTTTCAGGCTTGCAGGTTGGATTGAAGATGTGCCTCTGATTTAGCAATCAGGGCAACATCATCAGGAAATTCCAGCTTATACAGACCTGTCTCATCTTCCAGTACCCCACTGAATACTTTCTTGTTCTCTCCTTACATGCCTTGATGACATCGTCCATGAGGAGTATGAAAAGATAAGGTGACAGGATATCACCTTGTCTTTCACTAGTGGTGGTCCTGAACTCTTCTGATTTACGGTTTGCCGTCCTCACATAATTACTGCAAGACTTGTAGAAGCTCTGTATAGCATGAATCAGAGGTGTTGGAATGTTCTTCCTTGCCAAACAGTCTCAGAGTTTGTTCCAGGGGACCTTTTCAAATGACTTTTCCAGATCTAAGAAGCAAAGATGGATCTCACTCTTATACTCAAGGGCCTTTTCACTCAGCTGTCTGAGTGTGAAGATTAGGTCTTGAGTACTTCGATTTGCTTGGAAGCAACACTGGACCTCATCCATTTGTGGCTCAGCTAGGCGTCTGAGTCTCTGCTCCAGTATTCTAGAGTAGATTTTACCAGTGACACTGAGAAGGGATATGCTTCTAAAGTTTCCACATTGTCGGTTGTTACCCTTTTTGAAAATCTGTGTTATTATGGCAATCTCCCAATCCTTTGGTATGGTCTTGTTGCACCAAGCTGCCTGTAGGACCCTTAGGAGTAATAGGTCGCCTGCTGCTCCCATGTACTTAACCATTTCTGGTGTTATGCCATCATGTCCTGCTGCTTTGCCCCTCTTGATTTTCTCCAGTGTTGCCTTCAGTTCTTCCATTTTTATGTCATCTTCATCGCTATTGGTTTCCCCTTCTGGGTCAGTGGTTATCAACCACTTGACCTTGACCTTGCTCACCATCCAGGAGCTCTGAATAATATTCTTTCCATCTTTCCATTACTTCTTTTGGGACAGTAAGCAATTTGCCTTGCTTGTCCTTTATAAATTTAAGAAGGCATTCTTTTTCCTTCCTCATGTTATTTAGGGTCTTATTGAACAATTTCTGGTTTTCTTGCGCATTGCTTTCTAGCTTTTCTCCAAATTCTTCCCAGGACTTCTGTTTTGCTGCTAGCACATTGTTCTGAGTATCATATATTCTCTGTATTTCCTGGTGTGTTTTTAGCTCCTATGTATATCTCCTCAGACCGTCGGGCCTTGGGGTGTCCGCGCCCATTATAAAGTCAGTGCTTACCAGGCGAACTTCTGTCTCTATCGACTGTGCGTGGTGCCCCGTCTCGGGACCCTCCCAGTATCTGTAACCACGACAGAGAGATGTGTGTCCGTTCCCAGATATCGTTCACACAGTCCGGCATTCTCCTCAGACCGTCGGGCCTTGAGGTGTCTGCGTCCCTTATAAAATCAGAAATGACTTGAAGGGACGCATAATGTCCGACATTCCCCTCAGACCTTTGGGTCTCGAGGTGTCTGCGTCACTTATATAGTCAGGAATGACTGGAAGGGACGCAAAATGTCCGGCATTCCCGCAGACTCTCTGTTCTCGAGGCGTCTGTATCCCTTGTATAGTCAGTAATGACTAAAAGGGAAAGATGGATTGGAGGACAAGCTCCGTATCCTACTAGTGACAGGCGGTTGCTACTGGTGTCAGACTGTAACGGCAAGACCGTTCCTCTGACGTCCAGGCCGGGTCTTGCTGCATGGGCAACAGCTCGATCTACAACTGCCCAACCTCGTGCCACCGAAAGTTATTTCGGGAGGTACGCTTCTATGGTCAGCAATGACTGGAAGGGAAGATAGTTTCCATGCCTTTTTCTTCTCTTATTTTCCTCTTTAACCTCATCTGTCCACCAAGGTGTCACCACATGCTTCTGCTTGAATTCCAGCAAGAGTGTTTCCAGGTCATCAGGTTGTTGTTCTGTGTTTTTCACTGCTTTAGCAAAAAGCCCCTGGTATCTGGTCTTCACTTCTGGCTCTCTCAGCTTGTAGTTCTTAATGCTTGTTTCCATTGTTCGTTTACTTAGCTTCTTGCGTGATGTTAGGCAGTTTCTAGGCCGAGTAACTCTTTCAGTTGTTCTTTTAATTGTAAATAAGTAGTGGTCACTTCCAATCTCTGGCCCCCTCCACACTCTAGCATTCCGGACACACTTGAATGAGCTCTTCCTAACTATGGCATAGTCGATCACTGACTTCTCATTCTTTGTTGGCTCACACCTAGTGTACACATGTATGCGCTTATGGAGGAACTTTGTGTTTGTAATGATCAGATTCTGCTCAGTGCAGAACCTAAGGAGTCGCTTTCCATTGTATTAAGAGTATCTTCTCCATATCTTCCGATAACTCCACCCCATTTAGCATGGTCATTTTCAACTCTGGCATTGAAATTCTTGAGCAGAGAGCAGAATTTCTTCGTCAAGGCAGTCGTCCACTGTCCTTTGAAGCAGCTCGAAGAATTCCTCCTTGACCTCTGCTCGCTCATCTTCATTCGGCCCATACACAATGACAAGGTTGACTATGGTTTCTCCTTCTTTTAGTTTTAGGACCATAATGCGTTCCGAGACAATGTTCCATCCCTTGATACTATCCCTTTGGTTTTTGGCCACAATACAACCCACGCCCCCTTTAGCTCTTTCAAATGTGCAGACACCACTATAGAGCAGCGTGTCGCCATCGAGATCCATAACTCTTTGTCCTTTTTTCTTTGTTTCTGTTAAAGCCAGGATTTCTACTTTGGCTTTCCTCATCTCTTCCACCAGTGTCGTAGATTTTTGATAGGAGAATTAAGACTTGGGTTGGTCCCTTCTGATTAGGTTTGAATAAGTGATAGTCACAGTGAGAGATAGTAATAGCAATAGATTTCCACGAGTGAGATGGTAGACTGTGATAGAGGCTGTCTCTGAAATCGAGAAATCGTATCTCTTTCACCTATCTTCTACGACAGATTTAGAGGAGTCAGACAGTCTAAACACACATATATATATATTACATATATAGTTCTATCCACTCACGTGCACGCACATACAAGACGACAGTTAGACGTACAGACGTGGGATAATTATAACAAATGATTATATCGATATTCTAGAATGAGCTGACCAACACGCTGATTAAGTTTAAGGGCAGTTTAATTATCAATATAAACTTCCACCACCACAACATCCAAAATTTGCATCAAATATATATATAAATAAGCATCAAGTCAATAAATTGCTACAAAAAAAGATATAGACCCACTGGTATGATCTTCCCTCGATGTTTTAGCCCACAGTCCCGTTAGGAGAAAGATGATAGCCCAAAGAGTCACGGATACATATGATTTGGTCTAATATTTCCCCCTTTTAAGGTATGGACAGACTTGATATCTCTGATCTATTCTAAGGGAAAATATGGTTAGCAATACTTGCATAAAGAAAGTTAAGACAGTAAAATGGGTGCCAAATTACAACTATAAAGAAACACACAGACCTGCATTCACTCTATTTACTCAGCCGTGGCCACGTGCTCTCTTGCATACTTACAGCTTTGTTAACAGCATCTGGAAACATAATTTTTAGGACATTCACATACAGAATCGTCAATGGCAGTCTTTGACCAAGAAATCTCCAGTTCCAAAAAGACGGGTTGAATTCTCTGCTTCAGGGAACGATTCCTTGGGTGTTCTTATTTTTCGGATGTCTGTTTAGGTCACATTAAAATTGTCTAGGCATGAACATTAACAATGAGCACAGTGTCAATCACCCGTGTGTTGCCGGGGCCCGAAAGGGGAGCAAAGAATAGTAACACTGCACCCTACCACGCATGTCGTAAAAAGCGACTAAGGGGGGTTTGGGCATGGGGCTGTTTACCCCATCCCGTAAAAACTTCGCACAGTGGGCTGATCACCTGCTTGCCAACCAATCTGATTACGGAAACAGCAATAGATTGTTTGGTCTGTTTTTGTTCCACAAAGACGCCACTAGGCGTGGTGGAAACAGCGATAGATTGATCAATTTGTTGTTGCCCTAAGACGCCACTAGGCGTACTGGCCACATACTGCTTTGCCGGTTGGCGGCTAAGGATGGAAGAAGAAGACAGTGTCAATAGCTTAGGTTTCTAGAAATGAGGAAGGTCAGATTGGTGTCTTCTTTCAGGTTAGGACTTTATTTGGTTACCACACCACTAGTCAACAGTGTCGGAGTGTTACTGGAGTTAATATGTTACTTGCCGCAAGGGCTAAAAGGTACTTGCGGTTTTATTCTCTGGAAGAATCAAATCAAGCTCGATGGGCCTGTTACTTCTTTAAAAATCTTTAAAGTTCTTGTAAAGGTTATAGACCAAGTCTTTAAGGAAAGAATGTTTTTGTTCTACACAGATATTTACTCTGTACTTAACGCTGGCAAAGTTTGGGTCACCCCACTATTCACTGAATAAAGGAAAAAAAAACACATATAAAATAATTATACATACTATGTACTTGTTACAACTTACATTTTAAACTGCAAGCGTACAGCTTGACTTATCATTTAAAACTTCCCGTGAAACAAGTTATATACATAAAATCAATCACCATGAATTAGGAATACATACGTATCCCGTCAATACTCACTGATGTAGCATTTCAGTTATAAGTTAATTTTAAAATATATTCCCGTCTGATTATTTTAGCAGTAAAATCAAATTCATTTATAGCTGCGTGATTTTAAGCTAGAAATATAATTTATTCTGCTTTCCACTGAAACACGTCACTAGAAAATAATACAGACTATATTTTAATTCTCTCTGCACAAAAGAATTAGTGAAAATGAAATAGGCGATTTAACACTTTAAACACTTCACAAAATACTAGATATAATATATTTACCTCAACACAGAACTACTAAGAACTAAAACCACTTCGACCAACTAATGCCTTCTATCGTCAACAGAGATACTTAGAAATCGAACATTCAATTCGACCAACTAATTGCTTCTATAACAGAGATTCTTAGGGCTCGAACGTAGGTTGTTCAAGTCTAACTGCGAAGTTACTGAGTGCGTGAAGTCAGGTTTCCAACTCTAGTTATATCTGTGAAACGGACAAAGATGTGCGCTATTTCCAAAACCACGCAATAGCCTCCCCTTTCCTTAACACCTACGTACCTTAGACGCTGGACATAACATGCCAAACGCGTCTTAGACACCTCACTGCTAACGAAACTGGCCCAGAGTGCCGTGACAGAGGAAAGTACCAGACAAATGTCTCATTCTGCGCCGTGCAGATGTCGGGTTTCACACCTCACCTGAGCACTCAGCCGATGAAACTACGTTGTGACAGGTGAAAATGCAGACGATATGTCGGCCCTATGTCTGAGATAGATGAATATCCACAGTTTTACGTCTACAATGCAATAACCTCCAGAGCCTGACATCCACGTAATAGAATGCGTATCAGTATGAGAAAGAAAAACGGTAAAGTGAGAATGGGAAAGAAAATATTTTTCGCAAACCAACGAATGCGAAAAATACAGGAAAAGGATAAAGAGCGATAATAAAATAGAGGACACGGGGAGAAAAAGAAGAGAATATAGAAAATTTATTGATCATAAAACTCTCTGTGACAGAACGTCTCCTTCCCTTCCCCCTTTAAGATATGGAAGCACTCCATGTCTACGTTATGGAAATAAGTTTCCTATATCCGTAGCTTCAGGGTGTCTGTCCTCTTCCCTCTCATCTCCCCCCTCCATCTCTCTCCAATTCCTACTCAAGTCTACTCCCAAAGTTTCCTTTCTCTGGAATGTCTCCCATGCGCGCTTGAAAGAGCGTCGCCGCTTTTGACATTTTTTAAAGATTTCGTGTATGTGCAGTGGAATTTCCCTGCCACAATCGTCATCTTCGTCAGTTTTGGCGATCGTCATTAAATGGTCGGAGGTTGGCACCGGTCTTTCCAAGAATTTCTTTAACAGATTTAAATGGAAAACCTTCTCCTTTCCTTGAATAGAGATCTGGTAGTTAGCCTTAGAAATCTTTTTCAAAACGGTAAACGGCCCTTGCCATCCGATCCTCAGTTGGTTGTTTCCGGTAGGGAGTAACACCAAAACTTTCTCTCCTGCTTCCAATTCTCTTTCTTTCGTGACTTTCCTGTATCGGTTAGCGTGCTTTGTGCGTGCTCGCTTAAAGTTGGTCGTTGCTAGGTCCCATCCTAGTTTCAACCTTCCCTTTAAATCCGATACATATTTACTTGCTGAGACAACTGTCCCATCAGCCTTCTGGTCTGTCAGCGACCAACGTAAGGCTTCGAGCGGCCCCTTAATAGGTCTGCCGAATAAAAGCGTGGCTGGCGGAAATCCTGTGGACGTATGAGGAGATTCTCTGTAGCCAAATAAAGCTGCAGGAATACAAAGATCCCAATCGTCAGGTTTCACTTGTGCCAGTTTACTTAACATTGTGTTGAGGTTTCCGTTAACACGTTCCACGACCCCATTTCCGGCCGGAGTATATGGCTTTGTGTAGATGGGTTGGGTCAAGATCTTCACGATCTCATCCATCAACAGGTTTCGATATGGGGATCCGTTATCCTTCAACACTTGCTGAGGAAATCCCAACCGAGTGAAAATCTGCACGAGGGCTTCTGTGACATGCTTGGCATCTGCGCATGTTAGCGGTATAGCTTCTGCCCATAAAGTGCATGTGTCGACTAAGGTCAGGATAAACCTGTTCCTTCTTTCAGTCCTTTCTAAGGGTCCTAAAATGTCGATCACAACCCGTTCGAATGGGGTTCCCACTATTGGCATTTCACTCAAAGAGACTGGGGGTGTCCGTTGCTTGGGTGGTACACGTTGGCACAGGGCACAGGATTTGACATACCTGATAATATCAGTATTTACTCCTGGCCACCAATAATGAGTGGTTATCCGTTGGTTTGTGGCGTTCTGTCCCATATGTCCGCTGAAGGGAAGAGAATGCCCCATTTCTAGGATTTGGCTTCTGTACTGTTTCGGTACTAGGAGCTGGTTGTAACCTTGGTGTCGTGAAATTCTGCATCCACATATATAAATTAAAACGTAAATGTAAAGCCTAACAAATAAATTTAATAAAAGGAAAGAAGAATGGTAAAGAACAGTGCTGTCACAATGACTGTACTCGAAATCCCCCTTGTGTTCTCCTGCGTCTGCAAATTGTAACGTTTCACGTTGATAGTAAAGTCTTCTGCAGTATACACGCGTTTCCCAAACACACTAAAAAGTGTACTCCAATTCTAAGAAAAACCTTGAGATACGCAGTTGACCTAGATTTAAAATTCCATTCATGTCTTTTTCTACACTATGTTACCAAAAACAAAAGACAGATGGACTAAAGATAGAACGAAAGGGAGAGGCAGAAAGCAGGGACACAGGCAATACTAACACGCGTCGCGCGATTAATAGTAACGCCAATCCCACGTGTAAGGCCAGCACTAACTTTTTTTCAAATAAACAGTGTCAGAAAAACACTACCCATCCGAGAGTTAGGTTTTAAAATCCTGAAAAACGCTTATTGGGAAATATGACATTATACTGGTTTACGTTTGAAAACATTACAGTACCCAGACAGCACATCTTCGAAGTAAACAGGAGGTAGAAGAAATTGCATATTTTGAACGCAGCCACTTAGCTCTTTTAAATTTGTATATTTGGGTTCCTTAGGACTTGCTGGCAAAAAATATGTAAAACGTTACGCAAATAGTCTAGGAATTACCAAATTATAGCCAAAATAAAATAGTGGGGGTGCCTGACAGCATGAAATCATTTCTGCTCATAAAATGTTTTTATAACGTGTTTGAAAAAAACATTACGTTACGGAAATAGCCTACCATGTTAACTCCTATTTGATTGGAGCGCAACAAATGTAAGGCTAAACACGATTAGTCGGACTATAAATACTATCTTTCGTTGTCAGGGGAAACGTGAGAAGGGTAATATTTTTTGAAAAGTAGGTAAACATGGCATGATTGGTTAGAGCTGCGAATATACTCAATTCAGGGCGTCTGTTCCGGGCCACATCTTGTAATAAACCTACTAAGAAACAGTGCGTTGAGCACCAGTGTATATTTTTTCTAAAATAAAGCCTGGGACATCGGCAGATCGGAGTTGTGCTATATTCATTGCCATTCAACATCACTGTGTATTATTTCATTGAATTGTGGTAGGTTTGAAATATTTGAAATCTTTTTAAATGAAAATTGAATGTAAATTGATAATTATGTCTGTATATATGTGTGGTTCAGTAGCGAACATGAAGTAAAGCCTATAGTGCTCCAGCCTGAACAGAAGGTGTCGGAGGAAAATAAAACTACATGGAATTGCCAAGCAGTACACTGACACCTAGAGTATTGACTAGAAAGAAATAATGCTGGAATTGCAGAGGGGTAGTAACCATTAAGGAGGAATATACTGGTGTAAAGTATTTCAGATGAAGCTGACAGTTGGCCTAACGCTCTGAACTCAGTGTTTGTTATGTATTGTGCTCAGTGTAGAAATAGAGTATAAATTAGTTCTGAAGTAGGAGGTACAACCTTCTTGTTTCAGGGACCGTGGTCTTAAAGTTATTGAGCAGCACCTGGTCAGAGCTTTGCTGAATCCAGAGGCGGACAGCATACTCCTGGGTCCATATAGCAAACAGTGAGGTGGCTCCAGAACTCATTGAAGTAATCGAGCAGAGGAGTCTTTTCCTGCAGTCATCACGAAAGTTAAGAATTTGTGGACAGCGGAGCTCAACATTATGTACCCCCAGCTTAAACTGACATTGTAAAATAAAATTAAGAGGGGAAATTAATTGTTTTAATGCCAGGAACTGAGAACATCTCCAATACTAGTTCCAACAGAAACAAACTATTGAAGTCATGATGACTAATGCCAACATAGCTTAAAAAAACAAAACCAGTATTACCTCATATTACCACTACACAACTGGCACACATAGGATACTATTAATAAAATATGTCACTACAAGATTCATATTGATCAATTCTGTACATATAACTTGTAATTAAAATTGATTGTGATTCCTGGTTCACTTTGTATTTGAATCAGGACACATATACATTAATGACAGCACTGAATACATATTGATATTTGAAAAGTTATCAGTGACTCATTTAAGATATTCTCATAGAGTAGATATAGATACCTTCACAGCTGATCTCAGTCAGTACACTAAGTCCCCTATAAATATTTATAACATCCCACTTTACCACATATATTGGGGTCTCGCTCTCGGGATTTTGAATCTTTCCCTATTAAAAATATTGGGGGTAATTCACTTCAGGGAATAATAAGAATTAAAAAGTATCCTTGGGTGAAAATAAATAAGGTTGAGCTCACAGTGCCTGTGTTGTCCTGAGTTAATTAGTCATAGATAAAATTGTTTAGTTAAATATTTTAGACATTTATCTGTTAGACAATGGCCGACCTGTCAAAATTTCGATCTGCTGCTGTACAGACTGCGAAAGAGTTAGGAATGGACGGGCAAATTATGATTTCTTATGTCACTGCTGAATGTGACAAATATATTGAACGGGAAGAAAGAAGATTAGAAAAAGAGGCCGAAAGAAAATTAGAGGCTGAGACTAAGAGGTTGCAGATTGAGGCTGAGGCTAAGAGGTTGCAGATTGAGGCTGACAAAGAGGCTAAAGCATTGGAAGCAGAAAGGGAAGAGAAGAAATTAGCTGCAGAAAGAGAAGAGAAGAAATTAGCTGCAGAAAGAGAAGAGAAGAAATTAGCTGCAGAAAGGGAAGACAAGCGATTAGCTGCAGAGAGGGAAGCAGAAAAGGAGGAGAAGAGATTACAAAGGGAACATGAGTTACGACTAAGGGAGTTTGAGTTTCAAGGCCATGCTCCTGAAAATGGTGCCAGTCCCTTTGCCTCTGATGCCACTGCTAGCCAGGGAGCCTCAACCTCAGCTATGAATTTTCATTTAGATCACTTTGTTGAGAAAGACGATGATATTGAGAGCTATCTAAATAGATATGAACTATTAGCTACCACATATGGGTTAGAGAGAGAAAGGTGGAGCTTAAAGTTATCTCAGGGACTTCGTGGGGCAGCTTATGAAGTTTTTGCTAAAATGAGCAGAGGTGATCAGGAAAATTATGACATGCTAAAGCAGGCTCTTTTGTTAAGATATGAAAAGAACGCAGAATTTTATAGGAAAAAATTTAGGAATGCTAAACTACTGTCAGGTGAAACCTATCACCAGTTCTCTGCACGGTTAGAGACATACTTGGAGAAATGGACTTCTCTGGGGAAAACCCAAGATCTTAAGGAAATGGTCCTTATAGAACAATTAAGAGAGTCCATGGCTCCAGACCTGAGAAAGTTTCTCATGGAACAAGGTGCAGAGAGGCTGGGTGAGTTGCTAAATGTTGCTGAAAGGTATCAAGCAGCTCAGTCAGAAGTAACAGGTAATAAGAAGAGGCAGGTAGACAATTATCAGGCACCACAAAACTTTAATGAATTTGATCATAAAGATCAAAACAAAGGTAAGCACCAGTTTGATAGGCCACGAAATGACTATAAAAATAAAACCCCACAATTCAATGAAAGGAAATATGATAACAGGAAACCCTTCAGACAGGAAGGAAAATATTGTCAAATATGCAGGATGCATAATCATAATACTAGTGAATGTGGTAGGAAGGTTCCTCCATATCACGCGGCATGCATGATAACAGTGGACAAGGGGAAGAAGAAACTGACAGAGAATCATATAAATCTTCAACATCCCCCCATCTGTGAAGAAGTGACATGTAATGGGGCCAAGGTTAGGTGCCTTTACGATTCAGGTTTAGAATATGACTCAGTTGTGAGTGCAACCCTAGTGCACCCTGAACAGTATACCACAGAGAAAGTGGAGATACAAGGGGCCGTAAAGGGAATATCCACCATGACACTTCCCGTAGCCGAGATCAATGTAGAGACAAGGTACGTGGAAGGAATGATTAGAGCAGCCGTGTGTGACGATCCTAATTACCCGCTGGTGTTAGGAAGTAAATATGTTTTTCTAGGAAGCCCTGTAAAACCTGTGGTAATGGCCACGCTTCAGGTCAGGTCGACCCCTAGTAGAAAGGAGGAGGAACCCCCATTAACCTTTTCTGATAAACAGATGAGAAAGGCCCAGGCAAAGGACAAATCATTAAAACCTTGCTTTGACAAATTGCTAAACAGCCATGCACACCCTAAGAAAGGACAATTTTACTTGAGGGATGGACTGCTCCACAGGAAGGCGGGAGCAGGACCCAAAGGATATGGACAGTTGGTACTCCCAACTCCCTACAGAGAAGAAGTGATGGCAAAATCACATGTTGTACCAGACGGTGGACACCAGAGAAATGGGACTACCCGTCAAAGGACATCAGAAAAATTCTACTGGCCCCAAGTGGCTGCTGATATTACACAATTTGTGGGGGCCTGTGAAAAATGTAGCAAGGTACAGTCCCCAAGTTGGGAAAATCATAATCAGATGCCAGCCAAGCATTCTGAAACATATGGGCCTAACATTAACAAGGAAAATAACAATAATAAGGTTGACATAGAGGATAGGTATCCACCTTTCCCCCAACAGTGTTCACCAAAAATATTTAGATTCGCAACTCTGAGAAAGGCATCCAGAGAAAATAGAAATTCAGACCAGTCAACCCAGGAACAGTTTGAAGCCGCATTTAGGGAGCTGGCTGACATTGACATTGAAGATGATCCGCCTAAGTTAAAACCGAAACAAATTGTTAACATAAGAACAGTGGGCAGTGGACGAGTGAGCAATTCGGAAAATGCTCACAGCGCTTCACACTATGGCTATTAACTTAGCATTAAAAGGGCACTGGTGACATTGGTAGTCACCCGACCCCACACCGTCCAAGGGAAATTATTGATCGGACCCTGGATGGAGATAACCCACACATCTTATAGCAATGCTAAGGGCGAATTGATTTCTGATGCAGAAACTCATTTCCCCACATATTATCTTAATTCTCCAGATTGTCGGTAGGCGAAACTATAGTTGGTGAATACAGCCTCCATTTGAGCGGCACATTATAGAACATTATAAATATATTATTAGAAGGGTGTTTCCACATTCAATCCCGCCTGAGATCAGACAAATTGTTGGCTGTGAACATTTCGGAGGAGCAGAGTGTCTCCATTGTTACCTTTTGAATTGAGGATAGTCCGAGTGTTTATTAAGGCTGATCCGGAAATTATTGGATCCCCTCCACAACTCAGATAGCACCATATAGATCAACTCCTCATAACGTACAAATTGAGAAACATCTAATATTCTCGGGACATGTCGTTGAGCAGACTCAGCGAAGAGAAAATGGTGAATATTGATTGCTAAGCAGTAGTAAGACAAGCCGTAACACTTGCAGCTGTACAGTAACATATCTGAAATGGATTCTTGGATTGCAGAGGTCTGAAGCAACCTTCGTCAGTAGTGCTTACTTTGACTTGACCCACCTGCATTAATCCATGAGCAAAATAAAATTAGAGAAACGTTGATGCTCATTTTTTAAGCCGCCATCCGTGCGATGAAAATCAAAGAAATCACAAGGCATAGACATAAATTTCTCTATGTGTATGTAGAATTATAGACTGACGTATAACGTCTGTTTTAAGAGGGGAGGATTTGTCGTGAAATTCTACATCCACATATATAAATTAAAACGTAAATGTAAAGCCTAACAAATAAATTTAATAAAAGGAAAGAAGAATGGTAAAGAACAGTGCTGTCACAATGACTGTACTCGAAATCCCCCTTGTGTTCTCCTGCGTCTGCAAATTGTAACGTTTCACGTTGATAGTAAAGCCTTCTGCAGTATACACGCGTTTCCCAAACACACTAAAAAGTGTACTCCAATTCTAAGAAAAACCTTGAGATACGCAGTTGACCTAGATTTAAAATTCCATTCATGTCTTTTTCTACACTATGTTACCAAAAACAAAAGACAGATGGACTAAAGATAGAACGAAAGGGAGAGGCAGAAAGCAGGGACACAGGCAATACTAACACGCGTCGCGCGATTAATAGTAACGCCAATCCCACGTGTAAGGCCAGCACTAACTTTTTTTCAAATAAACAGTGTCAGAAAAACTCTACCCATCCGAGAGTTAGGTTTTAAAATCCTGAAAAACGCTTATTGGGAAATATGACATTATACTGGTTTACGTTTGAAAACATTACAGTACCCAGACAGCACATCTTCGAAGTAAACAGGAGGTAGAAGAAATTGCATATTTTGAACGCAGCCACTTAGCTCTTTTAAATTTGTATATTTGGGTTCCTTAGGACTTGCTGGCAAAGAATATGTAAAACGTTACGCAAATAGTCTAGGAATTACCAAATTATAGCCAAAATAAAATAGTGGGGGGTGCCTGACAGCATGAAATCATTTCTGCTCATAAAATTTTTTTATAACGTGTTTGAAAAAACATTACGTTACGGAAATAGCCTACCATGTTAACTCCTATTTGATTGGAGCGCAACAAATGTAAGGCTAAACACGATTAGTCGGACTATAAATACTATCTTTCGTTGTCAGGGGAAACGTGAGAAGGGTAATATTTTTTGAAAAGTAGGTAAACATGGCATGATTGGTTAGAGCTGCGAATATACTCAATTCAGGGCGTCTGTTCCGGGCCACATCTTGTAATAAACCTACTAAGAAACAGTGCGTTGAGCACCAGTGTATATTTTTTCTAAAATAAAGCCTGGGACATCGGCAGATCGGAGTTGTGCTATATTCATTGCCATTCAACGTCACTGTGTATTATTTCCATGAATTGTGGTAGGTTTGAAATATTTGAAATCTTTTTAAATGAAAAACTGGGAGCCGCGCTGGTGTAATGGCTTCGGCGTTGTACTGGCGACCAGGTGTTCATGGTTCAAACCCGGGCGTCGGCGTTTGAAGAAATGTTTACGGCCGGAAATTTGACTGAATAGCCTGAACGGCTCCTGTGATAAACCCTCTGTGGATGGGAAGGAGCGAAGCTCCTGACCGGGTTGGAAGGAAAGTCCTCAGGTTCCCCAGCCTCGCAATGACATGTCATTGGGCCGAAGGGCTGAAAGCTCAAGTGCCGCTGGTTAAGAAAAAAAAAAAAAAAAAAAAAAAAAAAAAAAAAGAAAAACTGAATGTAAATTGATAATTATGTCTGTATATAAATGCCTCTAAAACTAAAGCTATGAACTTTTCTAACGAGACCTTTGATATCATCTTGAACGGGGAAAAACTACAGAAAGTTGAAAGTTTCAATTATTTAGGCAGTAAAATGACTCAGGATGGTGACACAACAAGAGAAATCCATACTAGAATTGCTTTGGCAGCTAGCGCCTTCAATAGATTATCTAACATTTGGAAATTACGATCATTGAATATACATACCAAGCTTCGTCTGTTTAATTCAAATGTTATCTCAGTGTTAACATACGGCTGTGAGAGTTGGAAAATAACAAAATCATTGGAGAACAAGCTGAATACATTCGAGAACAAATGTCTTAGAAAACTCATGAACATCAGTTGGAAAGAATTCAAGACTAATCGACAAATAAGAGAAGACTCTAGGCAGAAATATGTCTCCGACTATATAAGGAAAAGACGATGGTCATATATCGGTCATGTCCTACGAATGCAAAACAACAGAATACCACTACAGGCGCTCACTTGGGTTCCTGAGGGTAAGCGGAAAAAAGGAAGACCAAAAGAAACACTCAGAAGAACAATAATAAGAGAAGGAAGAACGTTGGGCCTAAATAATGTGCAAGAGCTAAGAGGAGTGGCGTCACAACGAACAACCTGGAGAGCACTGGTTTCTGCCTTATGCGCCGTGTTTGGCGCTTAAAGAATTTATTATTATTATTATTATTATATATGTGTGGTTCAGTAGCGAACATGAAGTAAAGCCTATAGTGCTCCAGCCTGAACAGAAGGTGTCGGAGGAAAGTAAAACTACATGGAATTGCCAAGCAGTACACTGACACCTAGAGTATTGACTAGAAAGAAATAATGCTGGAATTGCAGAGGCGTAGTAACCATTAAGGAGGAATATACTGGTGTAAAGTATTTCAGATGAAGCTGACAGTTGGCCTAACGCTCTGAACTCAGTGTTTGTTATGTATTGTGCTCAGTGTAGAAATAGAGTATAAATTAGTTCTGAAGTAGGAGGTACAACCTTCTTGTTTCAGGGACCGTGGTCTTAAAGTTATTGAGCAGCACCTGGTCAGAGCTTTGCTGAATCCAGAGGCGGACAGCATACTCCTGGGTCCATATAGCAAACAATGAGGTGGCTCCAGAACTCATTGAAGTAATCGAGCAGAGGAGTCTTTTCCTGCAGTCATCACGAAAGTTAAGAATTTGTGGACAGCGGAGCTCAACATTATGTACCCCCAGCTTAAACTGACATTGTAAAATAAAATTAAGAGGGGAAATTAATTGTTTTAATGCCAGGAACTGAGAACATCTCCAATACTAGTTCCAACAGAAACAAACTATTGAAGTCATGATGACTAATGCCAACATAGCTTAAAAAAACAAAACCAGTATTACCTCATATTACCACTACACAACTGGCACACATAGGATACTATTAATAAAATATGTCACTACAAGATTCATATTGATCAATTCTGTACATATAACTTGTAATTAAAATTGATTGTGATTCCTGGTTCACTTTGTATTTGAATCAGGACACATATACATTAATGACAGCACTGAATACATATTGATATTTGAAAATTTATCAGTGACTCATTTAAGATATTCTCATAGAGTGTTATATGTATGTGAGTGTCACAGTGTTGTCAAGTGTGGTGGAATAAATTAAATTGTTTATCTGTCTGTTGTTGTTGTGACTTACACTTCATCATATACATACCCTAGACATTCAACGTAGTCATCACTATATTCCAGAATAATTCTGACTGAGGTAAAAATATGTGGTAGCAAGTAAGGTTATCTATAATACACTACTCTTATTAGATATAGATACCTTCACAGCTGATCTCAGTCAGTACACTATGTCCCCTATAAATATTTATAACATCCCACTTTACCACACTTGGTCAGGCTTGCCCGTTCTGCGATAAAGTACGCCATCCTTAGAAAAAATGTCCCCATGCTAACTGGGTTCCTTAGCCATGGGCAGTTTCCTAAAGCAGGGTGTCAAAGTAGGATTCTTTTGTTGCGCTTCTTTAAGTTCCATAGGTAACAAATTAGGCGCAGGCGCCCGTTCCTTCTTGGTTTGCCCTCTTGTAGTTACTGCTGCCACAATCGGCTCTTCCGGTTTCCCATCAAACACGTATCTACCGCCATGTATGACTGGGTAGATGGGGTCATCCATAACAGCCTCTTTGATCTCGCCTCTGACAAACTCAGAGTGGATCTCCACCAGTGCGATGGGAAGCGCTGTAGGTGCATCACTCTTAGAGACTCCACAAAGTTCGACGGTCTCTCCTGTCTCTTGGTCGGGTTTAACCAGGTTTCTGGCAACAATGCAATCAAAAGAAAGCCCCGTGTCAAATAAACAAAAAGTATGAGAACCGTTCAATGTAACAGTACCTCGCGTTGAGGGTGTATCCCCAACCGGTTGGGAATCACTGTCAATAATTCCGCCTTGCGAGACTGTTAGTAAGCATCCGATGCGTTTAGGCTCGGTGTGCCCACTCTGATCATTTGTCCCGTGCTCAGGGGTTCTCCCTTTGCCACCTTGTCCTTTCTGGCTGCGCTGCCATGTAGGGCGGTCGGGTTGATCAGACTGTTTACTGTGGTTGGGGAACTTGTTTCTGTAGAACTTGGATTTTTCAGGAGGGGGGGGTTTTGAGGTCCAGTTTCTCTGTGGTTATTCTGATTAGATGCATGAGAAGGTTGGTCTAGATTATTCTTTCGAAAATGCTCTTCTGTCGGTTTCCGTTTTGTGGCCGGTAGTTCAGCCAGCGCATTGTGATATCGCTCAGACTTTTCCAAAATGTCTTCAAGCTTTTCTGCACCCTGCTCAGCTTGAAATCTGCGGATATCAGCAGACAAAGTGTTCTTTATTTGTTCTGTTATAACAAATTCCTCCAGACCTTCATAGGTAGAGGGGAGCTGTGAAAGCTCAAGGCACTTTGTCAAGTATCCCTTCAAACGAGACGAGATCTGCTGAAAAGTTTCAGAGCTCTCCTTCCTGCTGTTGCGAAACAGTTGCAAAAATTTGCAAGCATTCATTTCAAAACGCTCAAGCAAAGCTTTCTTCAACATGTCGTAATTGTCCTGTTGGCTGCTTTATAGTTTGGCGTAAACATCATACGCACTACTTTTCAAAGCCTGAGAAAGCTTGATATTCCAACGCGACCTCTCTAAACCGTACAGAGTTGCAATTTTCTCAAATTTTTCTAGATACGTGTCAATCTTCTCATTAGGACAAGGGAAATATTCTAGCGCAAAAGACATAGCAGTAGGTTAGTAGATTGTGTGTTAGTAGGATCAGTTAAAGAGGAATGAGAAGAAGACTCTCCATTGCTGGAGGTAGAGGCAGCACCACGACTTTGGAATTCTAGAGTTTTAGGAGCCAACTCATGCTGTCTCTCTTCCCTCTCCTTCTCATGCTGCCTCTCCCTCTCCTTCTCTCTTTCCTCATGCTGTCTCTCCTTCTCTATTTCCTCATGCTGTATCCTGCGAATTTCTATTTCCTCATCCATCTTCCTCTGCTCTTTAGCTTCAGCTGCTTTCATCACCGCATCATATCTTTCCAGTTCGTCCCTGACAAAAGCTTTCGCTTCTTCTCCGTCCAAACCTTCTTCTCTCGCTTAGTCCCTGAGCATCTGCCTAAGCTTCGCCCTTTCTGCCATAATAGGTCAGTGACTGAGACTAGTCGAGAAAGAAAATAAGAAAAGGATACACTGGTTCCTACCACGTACGAGAAAATACCAAAACAAAAGATGATATACTTTAACCTGGGATACCTCCTCCATAATATAGTGTCTAACTATCGCTGCAATTAATCGGCAATAAAGCACCTATGCAGACGACTACGCCAATAAATAGGTAGTTAAGAATACTCACTAAAAAAATAAGTTGCTACAGTGGAAACAAAATAATTATTACAAAAAATTTAAGAGAAAAAAAAATTCCCTTAATTTTTAATCAACTATCAAGTTCACCCCTGAAGTCAGTTAGGGTAAGGGAGGCGATTACAGGACGTATAGTCTGATCGCGCTCCTTAGCTTAGCTCAAACTCCTACTTCTTCAGAACCCTGTGACTGTTAGACAGTCACAAACTTTACCAGCGTTTAGTATTACAAAATCATTAATTAACATATATTCCGACAAAATCAACCTGTAACTCAAATGTATATTACTAAAATGCTGTGGAAAAACAATTATTAATTGTGTGGTCAGCACGCCCATAAACAGATCGTTAGTCTAGGGCATAAATTATTTTTTTTTAAAGATATAACAACTCACAAGACATCACACTCTTACTCTATATCTGAATAAAGAAAATTACAGACGAGCTGATATTTGCCTTCTCGTCTTCCTATTCTAAATTCAAAATCCCGTTAGACGAGTCCACATTTGTCGTAGATTTTTGATAGGAGAATTAAGACTTGGGCTGGTCCCTTCTGATTAGATTTGAATAAGTGATAGTCACAGTGAGAGATAGTAATAGCAATAGATTTCCACGAGTGAGATGGTAGACTGTGATAGAGGCTGTTTCTGAAATCGAGAAATCTTATCTCTTTCACCAATCTTCTACGACAGATTTAGAGGAGTCAGACAGTCTAAACATATATATATATATATATATATATATATATATATATATATATATATATATATATATATATATATATATATATATATATATATATATACATATATATATATATATATATATATATATATATATATATATATATATATATATATATATATATATATATATATATATATATATATATATATATATTGCATATATAGTTCTATCCACTCACGTGCACGCACATACAAGACGACAGTTAGACGTACAGACGTGAGAAAACTATAACAAATGATTATATAGATATTCTAGAACGAGCTGACCAACACGCTGATTAAGTTTAAGGGCAGTTTAATTATCAATATAAACTTCCACCACCACAACATCCAAAATTTACATCAAATATATATATATAAATAAGCATCAAGTCAATGAAATGCTACAAAAAAAGATATAGACCCACTGGTATGATCTTCCCTCGATGTTTTAGCCCACAGTCCCGTTAGGAGAAAGATGATAGCCCAAAGAGTCACGGATACATATGATTTGGTCTAATATTTCCCCCTTTTAAGGTATGGACAGACTTGATATCTCTGATCTATTCTAAGGGAAAATATGGTTAGCAATACTTGCATAAAGAAAGTTAAGACAGCAAAATTGGTGCCAAATTACAACAATAAAGATACACCCAGACCTGCATTCACTCTATTTACTCAGCCGTGGCCACGTGCTCTCTTGCATACTTACAGCTTTGTTAACAGCATCTGGAAACATAATTTTTAGGACATTTACATACAGAATCGTCAATGGCAGTCTTTGACCAAGAAATCCCCAGTTCCAAAAAGACGGGTTGAATTCTCTGCTTCAGGGAACGATTCCTTGGGTTTATAGACCAATCTTTAAGGAAAGAATGTTTTTGTTCTACACAGATATTTCCTCTGTACTTACCCCTGGCAAAGTTTGGGTCACGCCACTACTGATGTAGCAAAAACACATTTCAGTTATAAGTTAATTTTAAAATATATTCTCGTCTGATTATTTAGCAGTAAAATCAAATTCATTTATAGCTGCATGATTTTAAGCTAGAAATATAATTTATTCTGCTTTCCACTGAAATGAAACACGTCACTAGAAAATAATACAGACTATATTTTAATTCTCTCTGCACAAAGAATTAGTGAAAATGAAATAGGCGATTTAACACTTTAAACACTTCACAAAATACTAGATATAATATATTTACCTCAACACAGAACTACTAAGAACTAAAACCACTTCGACCAACTAATGCCTTCTATCGTCAACAGAGATACTTAGAAATCGAACATTCAATTCGACCAACTAATTGCTTCTATAACAGAGATTCTTAGGGCTCGAACGTAGGTTGTTCAAGTCTAACTGCGAAGTTACTGAGTGCGTGAAGTCAGGTTTCCAACTCTAGTTATATCTATGAAACGGACAAAGATGTGCGCTATTTCCAAAACCACGCACTAGCCTCCCCTTTCCTTAACACCTACGTACCTTAGACGCTGGACATAACATGCCAAACGCGTCTTAGACACCTCACTGCTAACGAAACTGGCCTAGAGTGCCGTGACAGAGGAAAGTACCAGACAAATGTCTCATTCTGCGCCGTGCAGATGTCGGGTTTCACACCTCACCTGAGCACTCAGCCGATGAAACTACGTTGTGACAGGTGAAAATGCAGACGATATGTCGGCCCTATGTCTGAGATAGATGAATATCCACAGTTTTACGTCTACAACGCAATAACCTCCAGAGCCTGACATCTACGTAATAGAATGCGTATCAGTATGAGAAAGAAAAACGGTAAAGTGAGAATGGGAAAGAAAATATTTTTCCCAAACGAACGAATGCGAAAAATACAGGAAAAGGATAAAGAGCGATAATAAAATAGAGGACACGGGTAGAAAAAGAAGAGAATATAGAAAATTTATTGATCACAAAACTCTCTGTGACAACCAGTTCCTCTTCCTTCCCATTTATACTTCTTGTGTTCCATGTTCCGTAAGTCGTAGTCCGTAGTCCGTTCCAGTTCGTCGCCTTTAGAATCAGTCCGGTTTTCTCTCTTATGTTTCTCGTAATCTGGTTTTTAAGACAAACAGGTGATTGGCCTGGTGTGCCTTTGCATGATGGAGGGGCTGCCTCCTTACGGCCTCCATGCAGGTCGCCCTTCTCCTTTTTCAGCCTGGCTTGAGACCGGCCTAGGCGGAGTTCATTTATTACACGTAAAACAATTCTCTCTGACGCAGCGGATCATTCATCAATTTATCGTGTCGAACATAATCATCTTAATATCATTACATCAATTTCAATGAGCAGACATCCATTCCAAGATCCAGACGGCATTCTAAATATTTGTAATCCTTGTACAATTACCAAAAATAGTTTTCCATATAATATTTCAATTCTCTAACTGCTCACTGTTCCTTAACACAGTCATTTCAGTCCAGTAAGACATGATCCAATAATACAGACACAACCGTCCTGTAGACACTTTGCAAACACAATGCTCATGTTACTAATACAAACATGCTCACGTCGGATGTACTGATACGCATACAATTCAAACTCAGTCGTGTCGTTTTGTGCAGCATATTGATCTCAAAGAAATCGATCTATATAATAATAATAATAAATTCTTTAAGCACCAAACACGGCGCATAAGGCAGAAACCAGTGCTCTCCAGGTTGTTCGTTGTGACGCCACTCCTCTTAGCTCTTGCACATTATTTAGGCCCAACGTTCTTCCTTCTCTATTAGAGTGAGTCATGTTTACTGTCGAGCCTGGTTCTGTTTCGGTAACAATAGCTTGTTTTACGATAGTGAATTGTTAACTCACTGATCAACCCTCCGATCCAACCGACCGATTCGAGGGTTTCGAGGTCAGTTATAGGAAAATATCTACACCACTAGATACTCTGGTGTATCTTTTATTCTATAATTTAACATAACATGGTATTATCCATCGAAATATACACATTCCTGATGTTTTTCTTTCGGCGTCTAAGGTGAGAAACGAATTTCACCTCCATCTTGGAAGGGTAGAATATGGGATCTATATGGTGTGCAAAATTACTCTCAACCCTGGGTTATTAGGCCATGACATATCGTCTGGTTGCGGACCATGCCTCTTGTTGTTACTTCAACATGGCATTGGCAGCAAAAGAGCAAAACCCTCCGCAACCATATTTAAACAACATACACACCACTGTCATTCACATTCATCATTTCACTTATCCACTTCATCTCCACAGGAAAAATATTCAAGGTATTCTCACATCAAGTCAGCGGCGCATGTTCTTGATGAGATACCAGCCACTGGCCGCTTCATGGTTAGCTTAAGCCTGTATCTCCACTTCACCTCCTACCACATCAGCGGGTATGAGGATAAGCTGTGGCCAATCCGTGACGCTCTGGTTCGGCTGTTTGATAGAAATCCGGAATCTCATGTCATTCTAAGGGTAACTTAAAATTTGTTTACTCTTGGCCCGATAGTCACGTTGATGACGTGGTACGGTTGATTGATGTGTAATGGCGGTTTGATCACTATATTTGTGGAATGAATGTTTGCATGTACGTTCAGGTTGCCCTGTGTAGTTCCCCTGGAGGGAGGCAAAAAGAATAGGTCTCCTGCGCGCTCCGGCATATCGTAAAAGGCGAGTAATATGGGCTTTGCATGGGGCTGGAATATCATCCTATAAAACAAATAGCTATATAAACCACCACAGCAATAGTTGGTGTTTTGGCGTAGGCTTCCACAAGGCGCCCCTGCAGTGGGGCGCTTTACTCCACAAGGAGCAAAAAGGAGATGGCGTGATGCTGAGGTTTCAGACTTCATGAGTGGGTGCTTGCGTAGACTAGAGGTATACTTAATTTAACTGACATGGGAGCCGCGCTAGTGTAATGGTTACCACACTGCGCTGGCGATCGGGTGATCCAGGTTCAAGCCCGGACGAGGACATTTGAAGCAGTGTCGTCGACCGGGATTTGGACTGGATTAATTCGAGCCCTGGCGAGAACATTTGAAGCAGTGTCGTCGACCAGGGACTGGAATAACCTGAACGGCTCCTGAGCCGACCCAGCTCTAATGGGTACTCTCCGAAGACGGCATCTGCCTGAATGGCGAGAGGACACCTGTAAGCGTACAGGGAAAATAGGATACTCACGTAAAAATCAGTCTCAGGTTAGACATACTAACCAGAGATTTCGACTCCAGTGATAGCGGTCGTACGTATAAAAAAAAAAAAAAACGGACATGAATTCCACTAGCTTCTATAGCAGAATTGCATTGATCTATTGTCTCTAGTAAGGCGATTTTCAGCGCACTTGTTTCGCGCACTAACGAGAGTACAATCTTCTGTCACACGGTACGTTTCTAGAAACATAGAACTTGATGACGGCACAGTTCCTTTGAAATTCCAACAGGCCAAAACAGATTTTTTTAGGGTAAAGGTAGTTGCACAGCATATACTGCCGAAGTGGCGTCACTAGGGTTGGTGTCACTAGGGTTGGCGTCACTGGGGTTGGCGTCACTAGGGTTGGCGTCACTAGGGTTGGCGTCACTAGGGTTGGCGTCACTAGGGTTGGCGTCACTAGGGTTGGTGTCACCCAGTGCAGTAACTCATGGTGTCACCCAGTGCAGTAACTCATGGTGTCAACCAGTGCAGTTTTTTTTTTTTTTTCGTACACCCGCTAATACTCGAGGCGAAATCTCAGGTTATTGTTAATGTCTAACCTTACATTGATTTTACGTGAGTATCCCTTTTCTTGTACAGAGACAGGTGTCCCTCGCCATTCAGGCAGATACTCGCCGATTTCGGAGGTACCCATTAGAGCTGGGTCGGCTCAGGAGCCGCCAATCCCTGGTCGACGACACTCCTTCAAATGTCCTCGCCAGGTCTCGAGTTAATCCAGTCCAATTCCCGGTCGACGAAAAATCCTCAAATGCCGTCGCCGGGGTTTGATCCTGAATCACCCGGTCGCCAGAGCGGTGTTGTAACCACTACTCTAGCGCGGCTCCTACCCAGTGCAGTAACTCATGGTGTCACCCAGTGCAGTAACTCATGGTGTCACCCCCATAGACCTCCTCCCGTACCAGACCATACAGAATCCTTAGTAATGTTTTGTGTACTAATGTTACTCGTAAATCGTAATTCCCATGTATCACTGAATGTAATGGCAATAGTAGTGACATAAACAACTAGCAAAATTAAAATTACACCTTTAAATTACAATATCATACGTACAGCCTAAATGTATTTACATTTACATAGTTTCATGTGGTTACAGTGAAAATTCGGTAAGAAAACAATCGAATTCGAAGTAAAAACGTAGGTATATTGATACAGTATAAGTAAGCTGGGCTTACGAAAAATGTTTTTGTGGTTATAACTAATTACAGGGATATTTTTATAAAAATAATAAATTTCTGCTGAAACACTGCACAAAAATTTTATAGTCATTTTGGTGTCACCCGCTCTGATGGTGTAAACCGGTGTGGTCCGCACCCCCCTAGTGACGCCACTGCACTGCCGTATAGGAGTGAAATGAAATGAGACCAGTATAATAGGTCCAGATTCGAGAGGGGTGGTGATCAAGTTCCCTTCCTCGCTGCTTTGGCCTTCCCTAACTCAGGTATCCATTTCCAGATACGTTGACTGGATGGTGACTTGATCAGGTTTCGATCCCCGAAACCCGGTAACTTTGCTGCTAGAGGAAAGCTTAACTAATCACACAGTCTTACAACTACTAATACTCTCAAATGCATCTATTTCCTTAATGTCTACCTTTAACCTTTCATCTCGTGTGATCTCATGTCTCCGTTGTTTCATGCTGTTTTACATTCAATATAGATTTGATGTTTCTAGAAAATATCACACTTTTTTTTTCTTCGTGACAACACTTTTTTTGCCAACTGTCGCACGAACTTCAACTATACACTCAACCCCCGATTTGCGCGAGGGTTTGGTTCTTCAAAAACCTCTGGTACATCAAACTCTCGTAATTGAAGCTTTAAAAGCAATGGGAAATTATGTGTTGCAGTTTAGGCTCGGGTAGACCGTCATTTATGCACGTCGTTATTTACTAATATTAATATAAAGCAAGGTAATACCGATCAGAAGGGACTAAAACACGTTTTTATATTTTGTTAAATAAATAGGTTTCTTTTTGTTATTATTAAAATTCTTTTATTTAATGCATTAAAGGTGTACAAATGTTTTTAAAATTATACATGTAAAAGATTGCTCGCGTATATTAAAATTCACGTGAATGGAACTCGCGCAAAAGGTAGGGGGGGGGGGGGAAGGGGGAGGAGTGAGTGTGCCTTTTAACTAATTATTTGCTCTAACTTCAACAACGCTCTTGGCATAACTATGAGTGAGCTTACCTTACGCCAGACATACATCGATTATCCCTCTTGGACTATCTTTAATGTAATGGGTACGGAGAGAGGAAATTTGAGAGAAATTATAGACATAACAAATAGATAAATGAACGTATGAAAGACTGGAAGCCAGAGACAATGAGAACAAACCATAAAAGTTAACACTGTAGATATTAGAAGTCAATGGAAACAAAGATGAGAATTACGATAAGGACAGCTCACGTGACCTAGGAGACGAGAACAAAAACAGACAAAAGGCAGTCCAAGGTTCGGGCCGAAAGGCGGATGGGGAGACACTAGACAGACAGCTAGACAGACAGACAGAGACAAATGAACGGACGGGTGGACGGACTGACTGCCAGATACAGACGGACGGATAGATAGATAGATAGATAGATAGATAGATAGATAGATAGATAGATAGATAGATAGATAGATAGATAGATAGATAGATAGATAGATAGATAGATAGATAGATAGATAGATAGATAGGCTGGCTGGCTGGCTGACATGTCTTTGTTTAATCTCTCTATTCAAGGGTCCACATGTGTCTGAATATCGAGTACCTTACCCCAGGGGTGACAACCTAGCTCCGTTTGTTGAGGCCATTCAGAAAAAAGTATTTGGGGCTATCCAGGACAGACTTGTATTCTTCCCCACGTGGGATATGACCGTAGCTTCGGCGGACACTGACCCACATCCCAAGTGTAATGACCATATAGCAGAGTTAATGCTAGGGTTCATGTGTGAAAGAACAGCACACATTGCTTGGCGTTGATATATATGTTTTACCGATAGCTAGGTCTGGAACAGTGATCGCCTTCAAGATTGAACTTAACAACAAAATGATCTAAACAGTGTTGTCGATTCGAGTCGTTGGACTCGAACTCGAGTCGGGCTTAAGCTACCAGAACGAATCGACTCGAGACTCCATGCGAGTTTGTTTTTTATTTATTTTTTAATTAGCAGCTTCGGCAAGAGGTAACGCTCAGTAATTGTGGATCAAAGACACGACAACGATAAATAGTCGAGGAAGATGAGGGGGAACTGCGATAAGACGGCATGTACAATGGACGGGTATGAAAGAAAATCGGAAAAAGGGGATTCGTCGTACGAGGACAAAAGAGAAAGAAAATAGCTAACGTTGCGTCAGGGAAAGGAAAGAAAGAAAGTGAGGGCTAGATAGGACACACAAGAACCTAATTAAATATTAAAATAAAACATGGGTTCTTCCCTAAAAGCAGCTAAGACCTAGCACGCCTGCCGAAGAGAGACAGAGTGTCACCCGAAAAGGAAATTACTACCACTTCCGGATGTAAACAGTACATACTAAGAAGCTAAAAATCGAAACTGAGCAAGAAACTACCAACACGTAATAATAGTGAGGACTGGAGATAGGGGAGGACAGAATGTGTGGGAGATAAATAAATATTTAATAAAAAATCAAAAACATTCTTTTAATTTAAGGGCGACGGAGAAATAGAAAAATACCCCACCCCCCTCCCCCCCCCCCCCTCCCCCCCCTCCCCCCCCCCCCCCCCCCCCCTCCCCCCCCCCCCCCCCCCCCCCCCCCCCCCCCCCCCCCCCCCCCCCCCCCCCCCCCCCCCCCCCCCCCCCTTTTCCCAAAAAAAAAGTAATAAAACACGGAGAAGGGAATTAGATACAGACATGAAGGGAACATTGAAAGAACTTAAACGGATGGCAGAGGATAGGAAAGTTAGGCTTGTATTTGTTGAAAGCCTGAGCTCCACTGACAAGCTGAAATGTAATGAATATGATGTAGATTGTGTATGTGAATATTTGAATATGTATGAGTACATGTTTGTATGTATGCTTAAGCATGTCTTACACTGTTTTTAAGTACGTGGTCATATCGATCTGTGCTAGTATGTCCCAGAGAAATCGCTTACCTCTATTCTAATTTTCTGCAATTGTTATAATTTCTTTTTTTACTTAAGCGATGAGCGATGCATCCCCTATTCAGCTAAAACAACAACTAACCTTAACTTTTCCAGCAGAACAAACCTCTCTTGCTTCAGACTTTTAAATGTGAATAGAGATTGTCAATCCTTTGGAAGGTATTCTCTGATACTCCCTTCTAACCTCTCATAGCTGAACGCCGCTAACTAGTTTTCATGTCTCAGACTCCCGTTTAACCAGGCGGTCCCACAAGCATTTTTGTTAGCCTTTAGTTCCAGTGAACTGAGGGTGTCGAAGAATTACTAAAATGATTTATGGGTCTTTTGTTTGTTTGTGAGTTTGTTTTTCAATGGCAACTTAACGCTCTTTAACCTGGAGCCACCTAGGGGAAATAGCCGGTTGCTCTCCTCATTCCCCCCCCCCCCTCCCCATTTACGCCCCAGTAATACCACTGAATCTATTCTCTCTACTGTGAACATGAATGCTCTGTAGTGAAGATAACACAAGTATACGTGTTATTATTGATTTAACATTCTAACAAACCAGGCATTTTTTCGGTTTTACCCAGGACCCATTATGCAGACACTTCTTTTCTACAAGTGATGTTTTAAAAACAGGCAGTAGACACATATATTAATTTAGTAGATATATGTATTATGCATCAAACTTTAGGAAATTGGCTGTAGAATGTTGTGAAATACTGTTGAGTTCTGATGTGATGTTATAATTGTTTGTTATTGTTACGAGCATTATTTTCTTATGTAAGCATATTTCTCTTGCCTTGAATTTCTCCTCTGACTGGACTGTCGTTTTACTGCAGTAAAGTTAGTATGTTGTCGTATCATACGGTTTCTGCAGTAATATTGGATTCCGGATATTCAAGCACATTATTTCTCATTATATTTTTGTCCATTAGTCTGTGGTTAGGTTTCTTGATATTTCTTCGGGGCGTGTGTGTGTAATCAACCCAACATGGTCGATCAGAACTCTTGAACGAAGAACAGAAGTGTTTAAGTATGCAGCACAAACTTCTGCAACTCACAAGCAATCGACAGGAATGCCTGAATGACGACTTTTGCATTTATTATCCATGAATACAACATCGTATGATAATTGACGACAAAAACATAAGGTTCATATATCACGTAAGCAGTAGCGAACACACTGTACATTAGCCCCAGCAGTTGGACCTGCACACGGTCAAGTTAACCGTTAATTTAGCACATTAACTCTTCAGAGTTGTAACATATCACTGTTAGCTTCTTTAGAATAATTACGCAGTGAACGTATTTCAATAGGTTACCATACTTTTAGCTTCTCTCTTAGGAGCCTTATTATTTATTAAATCTCTGGCTAGTTTCTCATATTTAATTTAGCTGCTCACGCCATCATAATCTGACATAATTGAACCTGTTAACCTTAATCTACACACAACGTGTAATATTAATTTAGTCTATGCGTTATCCGCCGATAAAACGGGTACCATATATTCTGGACTCGAACGTCCTTATACCTTACATTTGCCATTGGCTATTCAAAACCTACACTTACATCTTTTAGTGGGCTAACCGCACATAATCTAAAAAAACCACTGCTTTATGCCCTAGGGCCACAAGTCGACGCCGCGTAACCAAGTCACGTCAGCAAGTAACGTATGCATAGAGTTAGGAGTCTGACTAGAGGCAATGCTGCATAGTGCGACCATCTCAAATAAAACCAAACGGAGATGCTGACAAAACCATGCAGCAGTCCTCAGTACTATCCTAGTATTTGATGTATGTCTTGACTGGCAAACATAACATGAGTCACTCCTCACTGAACATGCATTAGCATGATCAGGTTTATCTGAATCATCATTTTCCTTAGTAGCAGTATTAGCATGACCATGTCTGCATTTCTCTTTTGAGTTCAGAACGCAAATGATATGATTTTCCCCTAAAAGATTTCTTCTTACCAAACTAATCTGGAGACCATTCGTCCTTAAAATCTTTATCACAAGATGATCTATAATTGTGACCACTTCGATGATGTATATCATCATCATCCCTGCCTCTGTAGTGACCATGACCTTGAGGCGAAAAACCCCTATGACCTCGACGATACGAATGTGCTGAAGCACGATGGTGAAGGAAGTTATTGGTTCCCCTATATGATGAACGAAAATCAGAACGATGTCGTCCATTAACGCTCTTCGAGCGAGGACGGCGATCAAAAGGTCTAAGATCATGGTGTGCTACACACACAGGCATAGGATATAGTGGAGTGGCCCTGTGTACCTCTGTATTCGGATGAGCTGTGACGAACTGTCTACAAAGCCGTTCGTATTCATCAATCGACGTATGATGACGCTCCTGAAAAAAATGATTCTAATTCATGGCTGTACGATGTAGCGAGAGGAAAGATATAATGATGATGATAATATCCTGGACAATTAGATGTATCGCATTGTCGTGAAATATTCTAATCCACATATATAAATTATCAGGTAAATATAAAGCCTAATAAATACATATAATAAAGAAAAGAGCAATGGTAAAATAACAGTGCTGTCACAAAGAATGTACTCGAAATCCCCCTTGTTTTATGCTTCGTCTGCAAATTGTAACGCTTTCACGTTGATAGTAAAAGCCTACTATATTATTACCCGCTTTCTTCAATGAAACGTGTGCTGTATTTCTTGGAAAAACAGTGAGATACGCAAGCTGAACAATGACCTAATTTTAATATTTCATTCATTCCATTTTATACACGGCGTAACTAAAGACAGATGGACTAAAGGATAGAGAGAAGGGAGAGGCATAAAGCCGAACGCATGCAAAATTAAACACGCGTCGCGCGATACACAATTACTACTATCACGCGTGTAAGGCCACATGCACTAACTTTTTCGGACGGACAGTGATAAATTCACTACCCTTCCCAGAGTTAGGTTTTTAAATCCTGAAAAACGCTTATTAGAAAAGATAACATTAGATGGGTTTACGTTTGAAAACATTACAGTACCCAGACAGCACATCTTCGAAACAGAAGGTAGAAGAAATTGCATATTTTGAACGCAGCCACTTAGCTCTTTTAAATTTGTATATTTGGGTTCCTTAGGGCTTGCTGACAAAGAATATGTAAAACGTTACGCAAATAGTCTAGGAATTAACAAGTTATAGCCAAAATAAAATGATGGTGCTGTCAGACAACACCCCAAAATCAGAATCGCTCAGTGGTAGATTTTTTTAAACCTTACGTACGGAAATAGCCTACCATGTAAACTCCAAATTGATTGGAGCGCAACAAATATAAGACTAAACACGATTGGTCGGACTATAAATACTATCTTTGGTTGTTAGGGGAGACGTAGGAAGGTAAAATTTTTTTTCAAACACTTGTCGAAACGTGGCTCCATTGGCCAGACTCGCTGATATAATCACTTAGGAGCGTTAGTTCGAGACCACTAGTTCAAATAAGCTTGATAAAGCAACAGTGCGTTGAAGCCAGCTCATATTTTTGCTAAATAAAAGCCTGGAACATAAGCAGATGGGAATTTGTGCCAGTAATTGTGCCAGAATTCATTGCTAGTCAACGTATCTGTGTTTATTCTATGAATTGTGGTAAGCTTGAAACATTCAGTATCTTTTAATGAAAATTGAATGTGAATTGTTAATTTATGCCTGTATATATGTGTAGTTCAGTAGCAAACATGATGTAAAGCCTATAATGCTCCAGCCTGAACAGAAGGTGTCGGAGGAAAGTAAAACGGCATGGAATGGCCAAACAGTACACTGACACCTAGATGATTGACTAGAAAGAAATAATGCTGGAAGTGCAGAGGCGTGGTAACCATTAAGGAGGTTAATACTGGTATAAAGTATTTCAGATGAAGCTGACAGTTGGCCTAACGCTCTGAACTCAATGTTTGTGATGTATTGTGCTCAGTGTAGAACTAGAGTATCAATTAGTTATGAAGTAGAAGGTACATCCTTCTTGTTTTCAGGGACCGTGGTCTTGATGGTATTGAGCAGCACCTGGTCAGAGCTTTGCTGAATCCAGAGTCGGACAGCATACTCCTTGGTCCATTTAGCTATCAGTGAGGTGTCTCCAGAGCACAGGGGAGAAATCGAGCAGAGGAGTCTTTTCCTGCCGCCATCACGCAAGATAAGCTGATGTGGCCAGCTGAGCTCAAAATTATGTACCCCATCTTAAAATAACATTGTAACATAAACTTAAGAGGGGAAGTAAATTGTTTTAATATCAGGAACTGAGAACATCTCCAATACTAGTTCCAATAAAGACATACTATTGAAGTCATGATGACAAATACCAACAGAGCTTGAACAAAACAAAACCAGTATTACCTCATATTACTACTACACAACTGACACACATAGGATACTTTTAATAATATATGTCACTACAATATTCATATTGATAAATTCTGTACATATAACTTGTAATTAAAATTGATTGTGATTCCTGGTTCCCTTTGTATTTGAATCAGGACACATATTCATTCATGACAGCAATGAATACATATTGTTATTTGAAAAGTTATCAGTGGCTCCTTTAAGATATCCTTGTAGAGTGTTTTATGTATGTGAGTGTCACAGTGTTGTCAAGTGTGGTGGAATAAATTAAATTGTTTATCTGTCTGTTGTTGTTATGACTTACACTTCATCATACACATACCCTAGACATACAACGTAGTCATCACACTATTCCAGAATAATTCTGACTGAGATATATATATATGTGGCAGCAAGTAAGGTTATCTATAATACACTACTCTTATTAGATATAGATACCTTCACAGCTGATTTCAGTCAGTACACTAAGTCCCCTATAAATATTTATAACATCCCACTTCACCACATATATTGGGGTCTCGCTCTTGGGATTTTGAATCTTTCCCTATTATAAATATTGGGGGTAATTCACTTCAGGGAATATAAGAATTAAAAGGTATCCTTGGGTGGAATTAAATAAGGTTGAGCTCACGGTGCCTGTGTTGTCCATTAGATATATTTAGAGATTGAATTGTTGGTTAGACATTGTATAAATTTACCTGATAGACAATGGCGGACCTGGCCAAATTTCGATCTGCTGCTGTTCAGACTGCAAAAGAGTTAGGATTAGATGGGCAAGTTATGGTTGCCTATGTCACTACGGAATGTGACAAATTTATTGAACGCGAAGAAAGAAGGTTTGAAGCCGAAAGAAAGTTAGAGGCTGAAAAAGAAATTAAGAGGTTGCAGATTGAGGCTGACAAAGAGGCTAAAGCATTGGAAGCCGAGGAAAGAAGATTGACTGCAGAAAGGGAAGAGAAGAAATTAGCTGCAGAAAGGGAAGCAGAAGAAAGAAGATTGACTGCAGAGAGGGAAGCAGAAAAGGAGGAGAAGAGATTACAAAGGGAACATGAGTTACGACTAAGGGAGTTTGAGTTTCAAGGCCATGCTCCTGAAAATGGTGCCAGTCCCTTTGCCTCTGATGCCACTGCTAGCCAAGGAGCCTCAACCTCAGCTATGAATTTTCATTTAGATCATTTTGTTGAGAAAGACGATGATATAGAGAGCTACCTAAATAGGTATGAACTATTAGCTACCACGTATGGGTTAGAGAGAGAAAGGTGGAGCTTAAAGTTATCTCAAGGACTTCGTGGGGCAGCTTATGAAGTTTTTGCAAAAATGAGCAGAGGTGATCAGGAAAATTATGACATGCTAAAGCAGGCTCTTTTGTTAAGATATGAAAAGAATGCAGAATTCTATAGGAAAAAATTTAGGAATGCTAAACTACTGTCAGGTGAAACCTATCACCAGTTCTCTGCACGAATAGAGACATACTTGGAGAAATGGACTTCTCTGGGGAAAACCCAAGATCTTAAGGAAATGGTCCTTATAGAGCAGCTAAGAGAGTCCATGGCTCCAGACCTGAGAAAGTTTCTCATGGAACAAGGTGCAGAGAGGCTGGGTGAGTTGCTAAATGTTGCTGAAAGGTATCAAGCAGCTCAAGCAGAGGTAACAGGTAATAAAAAGAAACAAGTGGATAACTTTAGGGCACCACAGAACTTTAATCAATTTGATCCTAGGGATCAAAACAAAGGTAAGCACCAATTTGATAGGCCACGGTATGAAAATAAAAATAAATTCCCACAATTCGATGAAAGAAAATCTTTCAACCAAGGAAAAAGGTGGTGTAAAAATTGTCAGATGGACAATCATGACACTGACCGTTGCAGAAGGAAACCTGTGTATATGGCAACCCTTCAGGTCAGGTCGACCTCAAGACAGGAGGAGGATATTATGTTGGATACCACTCCAGAAGAGATGAGGAAGGCACAGGCTGGGGATAAAACACTCAAGCCTTGTTTCAGAAAATTGTCAACTTGTCATACAACTCCAGGCAAGGGAGATTTCTACATGAAAAACAAGTTGATGTATAGGAAGACTGGAGCTAGATCCAATGGTCACGGACAGCTGGTTCTTCCAAAAAGATATAGGACAGAATTAACAAGGAGCCTACATGTGAAACCAGATGGGGACCATGAGAAGATAGGTACCATCATTCAAAAGGTGGCTCACAATTATTATTGGCCCAAAGCAAGATGGGACATTGAGAATTTTGTAGAAAGGTGTAGCATAGCACATGAGGGAACACCCACAAGTGGGAACATGGATCAGGACCTGGACACGCCACGGGGCAAAATTAGGCCTGATAATAAAAAGAGATATAAATTTGATAAAGTGTACCAAATAGAATGGGAAGCCCCTTTTCACGGACAAGCTTCACTTAACTGTTTTACAATGGCCACTATGCGGAGAGTGCAAAAAGATGTCTTACCCCAGGATAAGCCGAAAATCCCTCAATCGGACTTAAACAAACTGGAGGAAGAGGATGTAGAGAGGAAATCTCTCATCAAGAATTTTAAGTGGGGAGAAAGCCCCAGGAAAAGAATTGGTAGCGGTCGTTTTGTGAATGATAATTCTGGGAGGAAAAATCATCACTATAAAGCTTCGAGTGGAAGAGACCATACCGGTGCATGGACAAATAGGTCCACACAATTAAAGGTCCATATGTAGCTTTGTTAAGAACGTGGACTGATGAAAAGGCAGAGGAAAACATTACATCTTCATACCAATATGTGAATGAGCTGACCACTCGTTTAAAAACTGGCTGGAAACTTGCCAATGAAAATTTGAAACAAGCCAGGAAGAAACATGCTGCCTATTATAACAGGAAGGCGAAAGACAGAAATTTGGCTGTGGGAGAGAAGGTACTGCTTCTTTTTCCGGGAGTCAGAATAAGTTACAAATTGGATGGCAGGGTCCATATACAGTTTTAGAGAAGGTATCTAGAACAAATTATAAGATAGATAAGAAGGGGAAAGAAAAAAATCTATCATGTGAATCTCCTGAAGAAATATTTGGAAAGAGAACATCAGGAGGAGACACACTTGTTGACCTTGTCCATCGCCATGGAGATGAAAAAGGAACCACTTTCATCATTTGAATATCCATTACACCCCTGTGAGACAGCAGCACAGGTGAAAATCAGTACACATTTAACGAAAACTCAGAAAGAGAGAGTGCAACAGGTTCTAAATAATCATGCAGAGGTGTTAGCAGACCGACCAGGGCATACAAACCTATTGGAATATGATATGAAACTGATAGACCCCACACCTGTCTTTATGAAACCATATTCGATTCCGTTTGCTAAGGAGAAAGCTTTGAAGGAAGAGATAGACTATCTGTTGAAGGAAGGAATTATTTCGCACAGTGAATCTTCGTATAGTTCCAGTGTTGTACTCTTAAGGAAGCCCTCTGGAGAACATAGACTCTGTATAGATTACAGAAGACTGAATGCTATTACAGAAGGACAGGTGGCTCCATTGCCGGATACAAATCAGCTGTTTGCCAGTTAAATAAGGCTAAATATTTCTCAAGGGTGGATCTGAGTAAAGCATAATATCAGATTCCAGTAAAACCTGAGATCAGACAAAATTGTTGGATGTAAACATTTCGGAGGAACGTAATGAATCCCTGAGTTGCCTCTTTGATTGAGGATATTCCCAATGTTTCATACAGGATAATAAGAAGATTATGGGATCCACTACGAAAACTCTGCTATCACCAGGTATATGTTATCTCCTCATAACGTACATTTTGAGGGAAATATAATGTTCTCTGGACATGTCATTGCGCAGACTCAGAGAAGAGAAATGGTGAATACGGGTTGCGAAGCAGCATTAAGACAAGCACTCACACTTGCGGCTGTTCAGTAACATAACCGAAATATATTATTGGTTGTAGAAGTCTGAGGCAGATTTCAAGAGTAGTGCCTACTCTGAATGGACCCACTTACATAAAACCATGATAGCACCACAGCAGAGTAAAGTCAAGTTGACTTACATTTATCTATGTGTATATAGAATAAAGGACTGACATGGGATGTCTGTTTTAAGAGGGGAGGTGTCGTGAAATATTCTAATCCACATATATAAATTATCAGGTAAATATAAAGCCTAATAAATACATATAATAAAGAAAAGAGCAATGGTAAAATAACAGTGCTGTCACAAAGAATGTACTCGAAATCCCCCTTGTTTTATGCTTCGTCTGCAAATTGTAACGCTTTCACGTTGATAGTAAAAGCCTACTATATTATTACCCGCTTTCTTCAATGAAACGTGTGCTGTATTTCTTGGAAAAACAGTGAGATACGCAAGCTGAACAGTGACCTAATTTTAATATTTCATTCATTCCATTTTATACACGGCGTAACTAAAGACAGATGGACTAAAGGATAGAGAGAAGGGAGAGGCATAAAGCCGAACGCATGCAAAATTAAACACGCGTCGCGCGATACACAATTACTACTATCACGCGTGTAAGGCCACATGCACTAACTTTTTCGGACGGACAGTGATAAATTCACTACCCTTCCCAGAGTTAGGTTTTTAAATCCTGAAAAACGCTTATTAGAAAAGATAACATTAGATGGGTTTACGTTTGAAAACATTACAGTACCCAGACAGCACATCTTCGAAACAGAAGGTAGAAGAAATTGCATATTTTGAACGCAGCCACTTAGCTCTTTTAAAGTTGTATATTTGGGTTCCTTAGGGCTTGCTGACAAAGAATATGTAAAACGTTACGCAAATAGTCTAGGAATTAACAAGTTATAGCCAAAATAAAATGATGGTGCTGTCAGACAACACCCCAAAATCAGAATCGCTCAGTGGTAGATTTTTTTAAACCTTACGTACGGAAATAGCCTACCATGTAAACTCCAAATTGATTGGAGCGCAACAAATATAAGACTAAACACGATTGGTCGGACTATAAATACTATCTTTGGTTGTTAGGGGAGACGTAGGAAGGTAAAATTTTTTCAAACACTTGTCGAAACGTGGCTCCATTGGCCAGACTCGCTGATATAATCACTTAGGAGCGTTAGTTCGAGACCACTAGTTCAAATAAGCTTGATAAAGCAACAGTGCGTTGAAGCCAGCTCATATTTTTTGCTAAATAAAAGCCTGGAACATAAGCAGATGGGAATTTGTGCCAGTAATTGTGCCAGAATTCATTGCTAGTCAACGTATCTGTGTTTATTCTATGAATTGTGGTAAGCTTGAAACATTCAGTATCTTTTAATGAAAATTGAATGTGAATTGTTAATTTATGCCTGTATATATGTGTAGTTCAGTAGCAAACATGATGTAAAGCCTATAATGCTCCAGCCTGAACAGAAGGTGTCGGAGGAAAGTAAAACGGCATGGAATGGCCAAACAGTACACTGACACCTAGATGATTGACTAGAAAGAAATAATGCTGGAAGTGCAGAGGCGTGGTAACCATTAAGGAGGTTAATACTGGTATAAAGTATTTCAGATGAAGCTGACAGTTGGCCTAACGCTCTGAACTCAATGTTTGTGATGTATTGTGCTCAGTGTAGAACTAGAGTATCAATTAGTTATGAAGTAGAAGGTACATCCTTCTTGTTTTCAGGGACCGTGGTCTTGATGGTATTGAGCAGCACCTGGTCAGAGCTTTGCTGAATCCAGAGTCGGACAGCATACTCCTTGGTCCATTTAGCTATCAGTGAGGTATCTCCAGAGCACAGGGGAGAAATCGAGCAGAGGAGTCTTTTCCTGCCGCCATCACGCAAGATAAGCTGATGTGGCCAGCTGAGCTCAAAATTATGTACCCCCATCTTAAAATAACATTGTAACATAAACTTAAGAGGGGAAGTAAATTGTTTTAATATCAGGAACTGAGAACATCTCCAATACTAGTTCCAATAAAGACATACTATTGAAGTCATGATGAGAAATACCAACAGAGCTTGAACAAAACAAAACCAGTATTACCTCATATTACTACTACACAACTGACACACATAGGATACTTTTAATAATATATGTCACTACAATATTCATATTGATAAATTCTGTACATATAACTTGTAATTAAAATTGATTGTGATTCCTGGTTCCCTTTGTATTTGAATCAGGACACATATTCATTCATGACAGCAATGAATACATATTGTTAATTGAAAAGTTATCAGTGACTCCTTTAAGATATCCTTGTAGAGTGTTTTATGTATGTGAGTGTCACAGTGTTGTCAAGTGTGGTGGAATAAATTAAATTGTTTATCTGTCTGTTGTTGTTATGACTTACACTTCATCATACACATACCCTAGACATACAACGTAGTCATCACACTATTCCAGAATAATTCTGACTGAGATATATATATATGTGGCAGCAAGTAAGGTTATCTATAATACACTACTCTTATTAGATATAGATACCTTCACAGCTGATTTCAGTCAGTACACTAAGTCCCCTATAAATATTTATAACATCCCACTTCACCACACGGATGATACCAGGATAGTGCCAGATAAGAGACTAGTCTTACAAGAAATACCCTATTCTCTGAAAAGAGTAATGTTGTATCGACATCAAAGGTAATCAAGCTATATAGGTTCCTAGATGATATGGTAATGTGCTATCTTAGATTCCTATGGCACCCCTCCCCAGACTAACCTGAGACAATGACTCTGCTAGGGGTATTTAACTAACCAACAAGAATTAAGAACCAAACTTAAATAATTCAATAAAGACTGTTGGTACAATTTAAAATTTATTTATGTACAGGATCTTTCTTTGTTCTGTTGGATAATTGTCAAATAAAATCCAATTGATTCAAAATATATATATATGGTTTCACTGTCAAGTATTTATATTACATTTAAAGTTAATTAAAGTTCATCTTCATATCTGTTTACTTGATCTTTGATGAAAACTGTCTTTCTTCTGTACTGAACTTGAACAATGTTAATATTATTATTTCACAAAGTATAAAGACTGTTACTATGTTTTTACACCACAATCTTATTTTTCATCATTTCAATGTTCACTTGTATAGAATAAACTCGTAGGTTATATGGTCCATAGTCTTTAGACTTTTATAATCTTAAGTCTTTAATTTATTTTGTGTGGTATGGTCTTATGTAAAGTCAAGTAGCCCCAAACAAGGCTACTTATCTTCGAAGTGTCCTTCTAGGCCTGGCCCAGCAATGGAACTGGAAAGAATCCCACAACAGCGGTTCTTCCAATCTTAAAGGTGGCACTGTTGAAGACCCTCTGACATTTCACACGGGTTCAGAACAACAAGAACTTTCTCCAGCTGACTTAGGCACGTATAATTTATTAAACTCTTCAAGGCAGGAAATAACCTGACATATAATATATATAACCTACGTAGTATCGCTCACTGACTCTCCATCCAGTCAGGAGGTAAGATGAGACAGATCAGACAAGATGTGGTTACTCATGAGAATCATAACAAGTCAAAAATAACATAATTCATTTAATTAATAGCACACTATTCCAGTAACTCTCTGGTTACAGTTTGTCCATGATTTGCTTACTTACAATCGGATGGCCTTGTGGAAAGAGTTATGTTATAACTCTATTTGTACAGTAAAGTAATTTCTTTCATTCTTTCCATCTTTCCAATAAGGTGGTCCATTCCAGCAAGCTTAACATCTTCAAAATACTTTCCTAAAACTAACATCACAATCTACACGTCCATCTGCTTTCATTTCACAATTAAATTGAGCTAACACAGGTTTGAATTCCCTCCAAGAATTACACAATGATTTCACACACACTTATCCACTTCTATAAGGCACATATTAGTAATATAATTATATATACATATGTAAATACATTCTTTCTTACCCTCAAATACATGCAAACCGGCTTTTAATGGCTCTACAGACTGAGTTACCCTGCAGATGGCAATGGCGTCTGGTAGTAGACGATTTCGCTCGTGTCTGAAGTTTGAATTGTGTGGCAAGTGTATAACGATTTGTATCTCCCGCCTTATATAGGTCAACGTTTCACGTACGCAAAAGCATCTATACCATAGTATTTTGCAGACTAGAAAAAGTGAAAATCTTAGGCGTTCTATGCTAATATGAAAAACATGAAATCTTTCTAGTTTCTTTATCTCTAAACGGATTTCCATCATCCAAAGCTTATATTATTCTTAGGGCTAAGCTCTATCTATTGCAGTATCTCTGTTATGTCTTGATCAATCGGACTTTTCACTGGAGCAGCCTAAACATGGCAAAGCACAACATGGTTCATGCATCGATGCCTTAAATACACATTTTCTCCGGTTCTACACCACTTCCAGTGAAAATCTAGATATCTGCCAATAGCTAATGATCCCTATTATCGAATTGAGTCCTTCATTACCAACGTATACCGTTATTAACTGCACAGTGCCTTTAGAAAAATTGTCAACATCTTCACTTTCTCGTCTTCTTACTAAAAGGCCTTACAAATTATTAGCATTGCATGACCCGAGCTGCCGTTTTGATTGGTTGTTTGGCTTCTCGGAATTTCTGTACGGTGTAATGTTTTGAATGAGGCCGAGATAGGATTCAGACTTCATCACACACGCCAATAACACTTTATCACGTAGTACCAAATCTATCAACTCATCATATGTTTTATGGATGAAAGCCAGATAAACCCATCTATTCAAGAAATGTTTTATTGATGAGATAAATTCGCCAAAATCAGCGTCCTTGCTAGGTTTAGCCGCGTGGAAACGATCACGAAAACCAGACTCGGTCAACTGGAATTTTCGGAGTTGGGTTTCTTCGACAATGTCAAAGTCATTTCGGCTTTTCTCATCTAATCTCATAATTAATTTGAGCGATTCCCCGGTTAGAAAATCAATTAATAGACTACACCATCTTTCTTTTGGTACATTCACATTCGTGACTTTTAAAATAAATTGAGATTAAAAAAACTGCCCATACAATCGCGCCCTTGATCGAAATGAGGCATTTTTAGCTTTGGATAATACGTATGTGTACCTGGTGAAGCATTCTTAGAGCTCTCTGCCCGAATCTTTGCTACCTCCACATATTTTTATATATTTAATTTCAACGCTTCAAGCTCCAAAGCATTCCTATGAGCTTACTTCTTAATTCCATTTCTTTATCTTTTTGCTCCCTGTTTATCTTTTCTATTTCTAATCTACGGGCTAGCCTTTTCTCCTCAAGGTCTTTTGCTTGCTGAAGTTCCTGTTTTTTTAAGCTCACTAGCTCTCTTAAAATCCTCATGCTGTTCTATTCTGTCAACGTGAGCTAAATATTTGTCATATTTAGTGTCAGCATATTCTTGTAAATATATATATATATATATATATATATATATATATATATATATATATATATATATATATATATATATATTCCCCAAAGTTGTGTAAAACCAATGCGCGCTCTCAAATATACCTTGCAACGTGAACCACAGGACGAGAACAGGTGACAGTGAACGGCACAAGTAAATGAAACACAATGATGTGATACCTTCAATCATACAACGTTATACCACGAATAAACAGAAACTAAAAGTAACATAGACGTAATACTCAGTAAAAAGACAACATCAAAATAACAATTACGAAAAAAACACGAAACTAGTCATCGAAAATGACACAGAGACAAGATTGGATAGTAAGACTAACGTATAAACAAGGTCACAAGCACAGAAACTAGGCTATCTAAAATTAACCATGACTCCGGACTTGACGTTATACACCTAAACAAAAATGAATGGTGTTACTTTTGCAAACGGAGACCTATAAATTCTACAGGGGCAAAAACCCGCTGGTTTTCCTCCGTCAGCAAAAATGATACAGGCTCTAAAAGACGCTGAGATTTTCTAAATCTTTCCGTAGAAAAGTTCAGAAAATTTCAGACCCAATCAACCTTTATCCCGCATAAATTGACAGAATGAAAATTGCAACACATAATGATTGAGGCAAGTAGACAGTATGACAACGGCTAGACTGAAGAGCCAAAGCTAACCCTTTGGAGGGACAGGATTCATGTACTGATCAAAAGAAACAGGACTTATCTTATGCGAGTCAATCACAGTAGAGGGACCCAAATGTGTGATGCCACACGATTTGCCACAGTCCATACAAAGTCTTCATAGTTGACCTTGTCTATTGCAGACATCTGACGACCGTTAATCCACAACACAGAGTCGAGGAAGTTTTCCATTTCAAACGCCTTCGAGGGAAATCTGCACCACCTGCCACGGGTGTCAATTCGCCCTGACTTCAGTTCTGGAAATGACTTTTGAATTCGTAGACGACTGGTTTCCACACAAAGCCGGGAAACGGCATCAGTTGACAGATCGAACGAATGACCTGCCAGTGCGTGACGGAAGACGGTTACCCCTTGACATGCGCATTCAATATGATTGACGTAAAGGTGGATGTGCCAGTTTGTCCTATGAAACAGTCGTGAATGAATCTCACTGTTGACAATTGGTGAACCTCCGGAGTACGTTGATATGATCCGAAATCAACCGTACCGACTGTATGAAGAGATCCCATTTCTGACACCACTTCTGTTACGAGCTTTATTTTCTTATGTGGGCAAATTTCTCTTGCCTTAAACTTCTCCTCTGACTGGACTGTCCTTTTACTGCAGTAAAATTAGTATATTGCCGTATCTGTGGGTTTCTGCCGTAATATTGGATTCCGGATATTCAAGCACATTATTTTTCATTATATTTGTGCCCATTAGTCTGTCGTCTAGGTTTCTTGATATCTCTTCGGTGTGTGTGTGTGTGTGTGTGTGTGTGTGTGTGTGTGTGTGTGTGTGTGTGTGTGTGTGTGTGTGTGTGTGTGTGTGTGTGTGTGTGTGTGTGTGTGTGTGTGTGTGTGTGTGTGTGTGTGCGCGCGCGCGCGCGCGCGCGCGCGCGCGCGCGTGTGTGTGTGTGTGTGTGTGTGTGTGTGTGTGTGTGTGTGTGTGTGTGTGTGTGTGTGTGTGTGTGTGTGTGTGTGTGTGTGTGTGTGTGTGTGTGTGTGTGTGTGTGTGTGTGTGTGTGTGTGTGTGTGTGTGTGTGTGTGTGTGTGTGTAATCAACCCAACATGGTCGATCAGAACTCTTGAACGAAGAACAGAGGTGCTTAAGTATGCAGCACGAACTTCTGCAACTCACAAGCAATAGACAGGAATGCCTGAATGACGACATTTGCATTTATTATCCATGAATACAACATCGTATGATAATTGACGACAAAAACATAGGGTTCATATATCATGTAAGCAGTAGCGAACACACTGTACATTAGCCATAGCTGTTTGACCTCCACACGGTCAAGTTAACCGTTACTTTAGCACGTTAACTCTTCAGAGTTGTAATATCTAGCACTGTTAGCTGCTTCTTTAGTTTCTCTCTTAGGAGCCTTATTATTTATTAAATGTCTGGGTAGTTTCTCATATTTAATTTAGCTGCTCACGACATCATAATCTGCTATTATTGAACCTGTTAACCTTAATCTACACACACCGTATTATATTAATTTAGTCTATGTGTTATTCACCGATAAAACGCGTACCATATATTCTGGACTCGAACGTCCTTGTACATTACATTTGCAATTGGCTATTCAAAGCCTACACTTATATCTTTTAGTGAGCTAACCACACATAATCTAAAACCACTGCTTTATGTCCTAAGGCCACATGTCGACTCCGCGTAACCAAGTCTAACACATCCGCAAGTAATATACGCATAGCGTTAGTAGTCTGACTAGAGACAATGTTGCATAGTGCGACCATCTCAAATAAAACCAAACGGAGAAACTGGCAAAACCATGGCTCAATTGCGGCATATTTCACTCTAGCGCAGTATGCGCCAATGGGTAAAAGTAAAGGCCAGTCTGGCGCACTATGCGGCTCGTGGGTTAGCTTGAGTTAAGAAATACATTTATTTTACAATGTTTATTGTAGCAGATGTAAATGTTTCTGACAGCAGCAACGTGCATTGAGGCACAAAAAATTGTATTAATTACTTTACATGTCTTCACTTCTGTCGTACTGAAACACGGCAGATTCTTTTTCAATTGTCATTATAGAAAACAGTGATAGCAGTAGTAATTTTAACAGGCATTGGCATTCATCTGAATTTTTTTTTTTTAACTTTGTAATTGGTATTTTGTGTTGAACTATAGCCATATTGACATATATGATGTTCCACAATTATGCCCTGTAACATATGATAGACCGCATGGCCTTCCACGCTAGCATTATCCCTACTACTTCCACGCTAAGCATTTATACGTGCTATAATATGCTACATAAAATAATGACAGACCTCAAAAGCAAATAAGACGTTTTTACACAAAACGCAGTATCATTCAAAGTTCAGTTGGCAGTTACTGCTCTGACAGGGCAAACGTAGGTCAGTCCGAGATAATAATGAATGGGTTTTATGCGCGAAAAGTGGGAAATGAATGTTTGTGTGATCTGGTTTTTTTTTAATCCAATTGTTAAGTAGGAAAAAATCACACATGTGAAAAAAGTCGAAATAACAGGAAGTCGTGTGCAAAAAGTCGAAAACAGAGAGTCGTGTGCAGAAATTGTACCGTGTGGAAAAAAGAACGGGACGTGTGGAAAAAGGCGGGAAAAAAAGAAGAAATAGTATAAGTAGAAGAGATGTGGGTGATAGGCAGAGATTTCAGGATTTATGATTCCAATGATACCCTGATTTTAGACTAGAGGATTTTTACAGATAGCGTTATGTGAACTTCGTCTTTGAGGATATCAAGACAAGTTTTTTTTTTTTTTGAGTAGACAAGTGTGTATATTATTCAGTTGGATTATATATTTTTCATTTTGGATAAACAACCATCATTTTGTGAAATTTACAGTGTTTGTCTAATGACATCAATAAACTCTAATATAATTTTCTACTGAATTTATGTTTGTGGAAATTTACAGTAATTTCTTTTGGATATACGTTGTTGTGCTGAAACTGTTTTGCTTATCACCAAACTCAAAGGGAAGAACCTACCTAGGAAGAAGAAGAAAAATGAGTGAAGGTCAAGTATTACCATCTCTGGCGGAAGGCCAGCTAGCACTTGAACCACAACAACATGTAAAAGATTAACTCTGACTAAATAAAAATCAATATAACTACTAGTGTCGTTTAACCTACACGGCCACATATCTTCAAATTGATGCTGTGACCTGCGCACAAGTAACTGACGCTGGCACATATCTTCAAATTGATGCCGTGACCTGCGCATACAACTGACGCTGGCACAATAGAAGGCAGGAAAAACAAGAAAGCAGATTTAAACAGAAGCAAAACCAGAAGCTTTAAAGCTAAGGCTCATGAAGTGTACATAGAAGCAAACAAAGAAGTAAGAAGAAACATCAAAAGAGACAAGATGAAATATATTGATGATTTGACAAGGGAAGCAGAGGAAGCTGCAGCAAAAGGAAATATGAGGGACCTGTACAACACAAAGAAGCTAACAGGGAAATATAAACAAGCAAATGGCCTAATAAAAGATAAGAACAGAAAATTGCTTAGTAATATACAAGAACAAATGAGGAGAATCTCCAACTGGAATATAGTAAAGTATTTAATACTTCACTCCCCTACGGCAGTATCTACCAGGGGACTACATATTTTAAAGACATTATAGAGCGTCCGATTGGTTAAGTGGTTAGATAGCTTTCCTCTCGCGGCAGTTACCGCCTCAAATTCTAGAGGTACTGGGTTCGATTTCCTGTAGAGAGAATTTAATTTATGGCAATTTTTATTTCAGAACCAGTGGTCCTAAGGATGTCAAACTCTCCCCTGGTCTCATGGGTAGTGAGTGTGACGATATTTGTGCATGTCCTTCTACACTCTTCGTTCTCTCCTGCAATACCGATTTATTTCTTCATTTCCCTCACTCATCGTCCTATCATTTGGCATATTTTATGCACCTACATTTTTACTTGGTCACTGCCAGACTTGTTTATGTTTCACCATGTGAATCTGTCGTGAAACATTCTAATCCACATATATAAATTAGAAAGTAAATGTAAAGCCTAACGAAGTAATTCAATAAAGGAAAGAAGAATCGCACACTGCTTAATGACCCATTAATATTACATTAATGTCATTATATACACTACACAACTAAAAGACAGACGAGCTTAGAAGAGAGAGAGAGAGAGATGTACGGAGGAACGCATGCAATGCTACCGCGTCGTCTCGCGATGCCACCCCACGCACCCCACGCGAAAGGCATGCAGGCTTGATTTTTTTTCAAATAAACAGTGACAAAAAAACACTACCAATAGGTTTTGAAATCATGTTTAATGCTTATTAGGAAACATGACACAATACTGTTTTACGTTTGAAATCATGACTTTATACTGACAGAACAGTCGAAAAGGCAGAACAGGTGGCATTTCTAAGACAAAAAAAAAAAAAACAAATACACGACTATCCTAGATAATACATATTTGTAACGAAGCTACATGGCCCCATTAAACTTATATATCTGGGTGCCTTAGGACTTGCTGACAAAGAATATGTTAGGTGTTATGCAAATAGTCTAGTAATTAACAAATAATAGCCAAAATACTATAGTGGTGTTGTCTGACAACACAGGATCATATTTGCTCATAATGGCGTGTTTGAACACTGCTTTAGGGGAAATGAGGCCACCACGTTAGATCCGATTTGATTGGCTAGAGTAATATGTAAGGCGAAACATGATTAGTCGACTGCAAATACTATTTTTGGTTGTTAATAGAAACGGTAGGAAGGGTAAATTTTTTCAAAGGCTTTTGTAAACATGGTCTCATTGGCTAGACCATTTGATATAGTCAATTAGAAGCGTCTGTTCAGGGCCACTTTTTGAAAATAAACTTACTAAGAAGCAAGTGCGTTGAGAACCAGCTCATATAATTCTAATAAAAGCCTGGGACAGAGGCAGATCGGAATTGTGCCATAACTCATCGCCAGTCAACGTACTTGTTTAATATTTCCATGAATTGTGGTAAGCTAGACATATTTGATATCTTTTAGATGAAAATTGAATGTGAATTGATAAATAATGTCTGTATGTGTGTGTAGTTCAGTAGCAAACATGAGGCAAAGCCTAGATATTGCTCCACCATGAACAAAACTTGTCGGAGAGGAGTTTAACTGCCTAGGCCTAAATGGAATTGCCAAATAGTACTATGACACTTACCTTATTGTATAGAAGGAATTAATGCTGGAATTGCAGAGGCGTTGTAACCATTAGGGAGAGGAATACTGGTGTATATTGTGCATGAGAAGCTAGAAGTTGGCCTACAGCGCTGAACTCTGTGTTTGTAATGTAATGTGCTTCAGTGTGGAAATAGATTATAAATTAGTTCTGAAGTAGGAGGTACAACCTTCTTATTTCAGGGACCGTGGTACTGAAATAATAGAGCAGCACCTGGTCTGAGTTTGCTGAATCCAGAGGCTGGTAGCATACTCCTTGGTCAAGATATCGACCAGTGTTGTTTTTCAAGAAAACTGAGAAGCAAGCGAGCAGAGGAGACAAGTTTCCTGCCGCCCACACGAAGATAAAATTTCGTTGGCCAGAGCAGCTCAATCTTGTATACCCCCTCAAAAATTGACTGTACAATAAATCAAGAGGGACATTTATTTGTTTTCAAATAAAAGAAACTGTGAACCTTTCCAATATTATTTCCACCAGTAACAAACACATGAAGTCATGATGACAAACAACAACCTAGCTTTAAAAGCCAGTATTACCTCATAGTACTACATCACATATTGTAATAATATTATATGTCAGGACAAAGATCCTATGTATAAATTGTGTACATACAACTTGTGATTACATTTGATTGTGATTCCTGATTCACTCTGTAGTTGAATCAGGATATCTAACATTGGAAGGAATTAATACATATTTTAAAAAGTTAACCCTTGACTCATTTAAGATAGTCTTATAGAGTGTTATATGTATGTGCTTGTCACAGTGTTGTAAGGTGTTGTGGATTTTAATTAAAGTATTCATCTGTCTGTTGTTGTTGTGACTTACACTTCTTCATTATCATAACCCTAGACATTCAACGTAGTCATCACAATAGCCCAGAATAAGTCTGACTGAGGTCTAAATGTGGTAGCAAAGTAAGGTCATCTGTAACACACCACACGTATTAGATACAGATACCTTCACAGCTGATCTCAGTCAGTACACTAAGTCCCCTATAAATATTTATAATATCCCTCTTTACCACATATATTGGGGTCCTGTCCGGGATTTTGAATCTTCTCCTATTATATATATTGGGGGTAATTCACTTCAGGGAATAATAAAAAATTAAAAGGTATCCTTGGGTGGAAAATAAATAAGGTTGAGCTCTCAGTGCTTGTGGTTGTCCTTAGATAATTAGTTATAGATTGAATTGTTTAGTTAGATATTGTATACATTTGCCTGTTAGAAAATGGCCGACCTGGCAAAATTTCGATCTGCTGCTATGCAGGCTACTAAAGAGTTAGGAATGGATGGGCAAGTTATGATTGCTTATGTCACTACTGAATGTGACAAATTTATTGAACGCGAAGAAAAAAGATTAGAAAAAGAAGCTGAAAGAAAGTTAGAGGCTGAAAAAGAAATTAAGAGGTTGCAGATTGAGGCTGACAAAGAGGCTAGGGCATTGGAGGCAGATAGGGAGATTAAAAGGCTCCAATAAGAAGAAAAGAGATTAGCTGCAGAGAGGGAAGCAGAAGATAAGAGATTACAGAGGGAAGCAGAAGATAAGAGATTACAGAGGGAAGCAGAAGATAAGAGATTACAAAGAGAGCACGAGTTACGACTAAGGGAGTTGGAATTTCAAGTCCATGCTCCTGAAAATGGTGCCAGTCCCTTCCCCTCTGATGCCTCTGCTAGTCAGGGAGCCTCAACCTCAGCTATGAACTTTCGTTTAGATCATTTTGTTGAGAAAGAAGATGATATCGAGAGCTGTCTAAATAGATATGAACTATTAGCTACCACGTATGGGTTAGAGAGAGAAAGGTGGAGCTTAAAGTTATCACAAGGGCTTCGTGGTACAGCTTATGAAGTTTTTGCCAAAATGAGCAGTAGATAATTTTAAGGCACCACAAAACTTTAATACGTTTGATCCTAGAGATCAGAACAAAGGTAAGCACCAGTTTGATAGGCCACGGTATGACAATAAAAATAAAACCCCACAATTCGATGAAAGGAAATTTGATGAAAGAAAATCTTTCAACCAAAAAAGGAGGTGGTGTAAGAATTGTCGGATGGACAATCATGATACTGACCATTGCAGAAGGAAACCTGTGTATATGGCTACCCTTCAGGTCAGGTCGACCTCAAGAAAGGAGGAGGATATTATGATAAATACCACTCCAGAAGAGATGAGGAAGGCACAGGCTGGGGATAAGACCCTCAAGCCTTGTTTTAGAAAATTGTGCAAGTGTTACACATCTTCAAGAAAAGGAGACTTCTATATGAAGAACAACCTGATATACCGGAAGACTGGAACTAGATCCAAAGGTCAGGGACAGCTGGTACTTCCAAAAAGGTATAGGGCAGACTTAATAAGGAGCTTACATGTGAAACAAGATGGGGACCATGAGAAAATAGGTACCATCATTCAAAAGGTAGCTCAGAATTATTATTGGCCCAAGGCAAGGTGGGACATTGAAAATTTTGTAGAGAGATGTGGCATAGCACACGAGGGAACACCCACAAGTGGGAACAGTGATCAGGACCTCTACACGCCACGGGGCAAACTTAGGATTGACACTGATAAGAAAATTAAATTTAATAAAGTGGACCAAGTGGAATGGGAAGCCCCTTTTCACGGACAATCTTCGATTGACTGTTTTACAATGGCCACGATGCAGCGAGTGCAAAAAAGATGTCTTACCCCAGGATAAGCCGAAAATCCCTCAATCGGACTTGTGTAAACTGGAGGAAGAAGATGTAGAGAGGAGATCTCTCATCAAGAATTCTAAGTGGGGAGACAGCCCCAAGAGAAAAATTGGTAGCGGTCGTTTTGTGCATGATGATTCTGGAAAGAAAAATCATCACTACAGTGCTTCAGTGGAAGAGACCCTACCAGTGCATGGAAAAATAGACAATAATGCTAAAGACAGAGATTTGGCTGTGGGAGAGAAGGTACTGCTTCTTCTACCCGGTAGTCAGAATAAGTTACAAATTGGATGGCAAGGTCCATATACAGTTCTACAGAAGGTGTCTAGAACAAATTATAAGATACATAAGAAGGGGAAAGAAAAAATCTATCATGTGAATCTCCTGAAGAAATATTTGGAAAGAGAAAATCAGGAAGAGACACACTTGTTGGCATTGTCTATTGCAATGGAGATGAAAAAGGAACCACTTTCATCATTTGAATATCCATTACACCCCTGTGAGACAGCGGCACAGGTGAAAATCAGTACACATTTAACGAAAAATCAGAAGGAGAGAGTGCAACAGGTTCTAGATGATCATACAGAGGTGTTAACGGACCAACCGGGGCATACAAACTTATTGGAATATGATATGAAACTGATAGACCCCACACCTGTCTGTATGAAAGCCTATTCGATTCCTTTTGCTAAGGAGAAAGCCTTGAAGGAAGAGATAGACTATTTGTTGAAGGAAGGAATAATTTCACACAGTGACTCTTCGTATAGTTCCAGTGTGGTGCTCTTAAGGAAACCCTCTGGAGAACATAGACTCTGTATAGATTACAGGAGACGGAATGCTATCACAGAAAGTCAGGTGGATCCATTGCCGGATACAAATCAGTTGTTTGCCAGGCTAAATACAGCTAAATATTTCTCAAAAGTGGATCTGAGCAAAGGATACTATCAGATTCCAGTAAAGCCTGAGATCAGACCAATTGTTGGCTGGGAACATTTCGGAGGAGCAGAGTGTCTCCCTTGCTGCTTTTTTTTTGAATTGAGGATAGTCCGAGTGTTTATTAAGGCTGATGAGAAAATTATTGGATCCACTACACCACTCAGATATCACCATATAGATCAACTCCTCATAACGTACAATTTGAGGAACATCTAATCTTCTCTGGACATGTCGTCACTTGCAGCTGTTCAGTAACATATCTGAAATGGATTCTTGGGTTGCAGAGGTCTGGGGCAGATTTCTTGAGTCGTGCCTACTTTGAATTGACCCACCTGCATTAATCCATGATAAAAATAAAATTAGCGAAACGGTGATGCTGATTTTCTAAGCCGCCATCCGTGTGATGAGAATCACAGTGCTCCCCAGGAACAATATTAAATTTCTCTATGTGTATATAGAATTATAGACTGACATGTGATGTCTGTTTTAAGTGGGGAGAATTTGTCGTGAAACATTCTAATCCATATATATAAATTAGAAAGTAAATGTAAAGCCTAACGAAGTAATTCAATAAAGGAAAGAAGAATGGTAAAAGAACAGTGCGGTCACAATAGCGTACGCCTGCATTATAGAACGTCATACTAGCTAAACAAGAAAACCTCTTTTTATGCTTCGTCTACATAATTGTAACGCTTTCACGTTTGCTAGTAAAGCCTACTGCATCAACTACACGCGTTTCCAAAAATAAAACTAGTACTGTGTTTCTTAGAAAACCTTGAGATACGCACACTGCTTAATGACCCAGATTTAATATTACATTAATGTCATTATATACACTACACAACTAAAAGACAGACGAGCTTAGAAGAGAGAGAGAGAGAGAGAGATGTACGGAGGAACGCATGCAATGCTACCGCGTCGTCTCGCGATGCCACCCCACGCGAAAGGCATGCAGGCTTGATTTTTTTTCAAATAAACAGTGACAAAAAAAAAACACTACCAATACACGGTTAGGTTTTGAAAACATGTTTAATGCTTATTAGGAAACATGACACAATACTGTTTTACGTTTGAAATCCTGACTTTATACTGACAGAACAGTCGAAAAGGCAGAACAGGTGGCGGTTCTAAGACAATAAATAAAAAAACAAATACACGACTATCCTAGATAATACATATTTGTAACGAAGCCACATGGCCCCATTAAACTTATATATCTGGGTGCCTTAGGACTTGCTGACAAAGAATATGTTAGGTGTTATGCAAATAGTCTAGTAATTAACAAATAATAGCCGAAATACTATAGTGGTGTTGTCTGAAAACACAGGATCATATTTGCTCATAATGGCGTGTTTGAACACTGCTTTAGGGGAAATGAGGCCACCACGTTAGATCCGATTTGATTGGCTAGAGTAATATGTAAGGCGAAACATGATTAGTCGACTGCAAATACTATTTTTGGTTGTTAATAGAAACGGTAGGAAGGGTAAATTTTTTCAAAGGCTTTTGTAAACATGGTCTCATTGGCTAGACCATTTGATATAGTCAATTAGAAGCGTCTGTTCAGGGCCACTTTTTGAAAATAAACTTACTAAGAAGCAAGTGCGTTGAGAACCAGCTCATATATTTCTAATAAAAGCCTGGGACAGAGGCAGATCGGAATTGTGCCATAACTCATCGCCAGTCAACGTACTTGTTTAATATTTCCATGAATTGTGGTAAGCTAGACATATTTGATATCTTTTAGCAAACATGAGGCAAAGCCTAGATATTGCTCCACCATGAACAAAACTTGTCGGAAAGGAGTTTAACTGCCTAGGCCTAGATGGAATTGCCAAATAGTACTATGACACTTATCTTATTGTATAGAAGAAATTAATGCTGGAATTGCAGAGGCGTTGTAACCATTAGGGAGAGGAATACTGGTGTATATTGTACATGAGAAGCTAGAAGTTGGCCTACAGCGCTGAACTCTGTGTTTGTAATGTAATGTGCTTCAGTGTGGAAATAGATTATAAATTAGTTCTGAAGTAGGAGGTACAACCTTCTTATTTCAGAGACCGTGGTACTGAAATAATAGAGCAGCACCTGGTCTGAGTTTGTTGTTTTTCAAGAAAACTGAGAAGCAAGCGAGCAGAAGAGACAAGTTTCCTGCCGCCCACACGAAGATAAGATTTCGTTGGCCAGAGCAGCTCAATCTTGTATACCCCCCCTCAAAAATTGACTGTACAATAAATCAAGAGGGACATTTATTTGTTTTCAAATAAAAGAAACTGTGAACCTTTCCAATATTATTTCCACCAGTAACAAACACATGAAGTCATGATGACAAACAACAACCTAGCTTTAAAAGCCAGTATTACCTCATAGTACTACATCACTACTTACACACATATTGTAATAATATTATATGTCAGGACAAAGATCCTATGTAAAAATTGTGTACATACAACTTGTGATTACATTTGATTGTGATTCCTGATTCACTCTGTAGTTGAATCAGGATATCTAACATTGGAAGGAATTAATACATATTTTTAAAAGTTAACCCTTGACTCATTTAAGATAGTCTTATAGAGTGTTATATGTATGTGCTTGTCACAGAGTTGTAAGGTGTTTTGGATTTTAATTAAAGTATTCATCTGTCTGTTGTTGTTGTGACTTACACTTCTTAATTATCATAACCCTAGACATTCAACGTAGTCATCACAATAGCCCAGAATAAGTCTGACTGAGGTCTAAATGTGGTAGCAAAGTAAGGTCATCTGTAACACACCATACTTATTAGATACAGATACCTTCACAGCTGATCTCAGTCAGTACACTAAGTCCCCTATAAATATTTATAATATCCCACTTTACCACAGAATCGTAGTATTACAAGGCTAATTACACGAGTCAGCGGAGAATACTTTTATCACTTAAGTCGCCTAGCCACCTTTGATAGAGACGGTCACTGTTGACACAAGGTGGTCTAGCACGATCGACAGAAAGAAAGTCAGATTGTTAGTTTGGGAAATCCGTCTGGGAGGTATACGAAAACACAGGTGATAATGAGGTAATACTTCCGCTGGACCATTTCTGTAAAAATAATACAGATAACCCGTCTGGGGAGATTATGGTGGGAAAGGTATTAGCCAGAAAATAAGATCACCAATGTGTTTGTGAGCTTGTACAAATGCAATCGGAAGTATTACTGCCATATTTGAAAGAGGTCACGAGTTGAAATTCTAAAATTGATATTTTAAAACACGCAGGGGATAGTAATGATTTAACACATAGTTCTAAAGAGACACGATTGTTCTAAATCGAAAACCTGAAATAAACTTTAGCTCTCATTGGAAAGTTGGTCGGAAATACCAATGTGGAATGAGAATGAGAATATAACCTAACAAAGTCGGAGACACAAATCAGACTGCATTTTCAACGTCAAGTAACAACTCCCAGTAGCCAGAGAGAAGGATCGGACAAGGAATTCCAAAATTAAAAGTGACAAATCGAAGTATTTGGGCGTCTTTATATATTAAAAGAGAACCCGCGATTTTAAATACCAAGTCTGTTGACTTAAGGTATCAGAATCAAAAGTCATAAGAGGAATACTAAAATTTCCCCGACCAAAAGTTCGAAGCAGTTAATCGAAGTTGCTGTGTCCATTCTACTGAGCCAGGAGATTGTGTTCCCAAGTTATTTGGGGTAAGTTGTGAACATTTATTTTACAATGTGAATTTTACATGTCTGTACTTGCTAAGTGGTTATACAAAGCATAGGAGGCTGGAAACCTCAAACATATGACAATAGAAGGTTCATAAACCACGACAGCAAGCTCTGGTGTTTTCTTTATGCTAATTCGCTCAGGAAAGCGAAAGTAGAGGTAATCCCAGACTCCGAATGGAGCAGTTGGAAGTGATGAGTACATCACATGTGCATAAAGTGTATAATACCATCTTGTCAGATATATGTACCTTGTTAATTGTAGTTCTGGCACAAATCATTGCACTTGCGCTTTCCAAGCACATATTTTCCCATTAAAATACCTAGAAGAATATTGGTGATTTCTAATCATCTTCCCTGAGTTACGCTGTGTATACTCAAAGAATCTAATTACTCAGGCTAACATTGGTGGATGGACAGCGAGACAATGCGCCAGTTAATCTTCAGCCCACAAATGTACTTAGCAGAGGCCTTTGTTCTTTTATTTTTCCTAAAGTTCGTGGTTCGAAGCTACAAGACGGTTCTTAATACCAGACCAGTCTGAAGTAAGAATCTTTGCCTCTATCCTGTGATTCAAGGGCTGGGTTCGACACCAACTACCTACAGTGGACACCTTTGAAGACACCCACCTTGACGTTAGGAGTGAAGTTCATTTAGACGCTTCTAGAGAACTCATCACAAAAGACCTGACAGCCAACCATTGCAGTACTCAGCAAGTTAAGTTTTTTGTAACAGGTGAAAGCAATAGACAATAACCAACAGTCCCCAATTAAGTCTCGATGAAGACAATTTCTTAAACCCCCTAAAATCATCTTCATCCATATTTATTTTAACTTGTTAAAGACTAATTGATTATTAAATTTGTTACATGTTATTTTACTAATTCATAGTTGAGTCAGTTATTATAGATATGAGAGCGCATGTATGATCGAGAATCTAATATATATATACATACAAATAGTTACAGCCATAGAGCCAAAACTACTTATAACAGGAATTTCGCTGGTTTAAACCAGCTGTGGGCTCGAACATGCTACACCATTGCATAAATCTTCATTAAAGACGGCGGACCAGATACTAAGTTAACATTGCTCTGCCTCATGCATGTGGTGAAGTGGGATGTTATAAATATTTATAGGGGACTTAGTGTACTGACTGAGATCAGCTGTGAAGGTATCTATATCTAATAAGAGTAGTGTATTATAGATAACCTTACTTGCTGCCACATATATATATATCTCAGTCAGAATTATTCTGGAATAGTGTGATGACTACGTTGTATGTCTAGGGTATGTGTATGATGAAGTGTAAGTCATAACAACAACAGACAGATAAACAATTTAATTTATTCCACCACACTTGACAACACTGTGACACTCACATACATAAAACACTCTACAAGGATATCTTAAAGGAGTCACTGATAACTTTTCAAATAACAATATGTATTCATTGCTGTCATGAATGAATATGTGTCCTGATTCAAATACAAAGGGAACCAGGAATCACAATCAATTTTAATTACAAGTTATATGTACAGAATTTATCAATATGAATATTGTAGTGACATATATTATTAAAAGTATCCTATGTGTGTCAGTTGTGTAGTAGTAATATGAGGTAATACTGGTTTTGTTTTGTTCAAGCTCTGTTGGTATTTGTCATCATGACTTCAATAGTTTGTCTTTATTGGAACTAGTATTGGAGATGTTCTCAGTTCCTGATATTAAAACAATTTAATTCCCCTCTTAAGTTTTATTTACAATGTTATTTTAAGATGGGGGTACATAATTTTGAGCTCAGCTGGCCACATCAGCTTATCTTGCGTGATGGCGGCAGGAAAAGACTCCTCTGCTCGATTTCTCCCCTGGGCTCTGGAGACACCTCACTGATAGCTAAATGGACCAAGGAGTATGCTGTCCGACTCTGGATTCAGCAAAGCTCTGACCAGGTGCTGCTCAATACCATCAAGACCACGGTCCCTGAAAACAAGAAGGATGTACCTTCTACTTCATAACTAATTGATACTCTAGTTCTACACTGAGCACAATACATCACAAACATTGAGTTCAGAGCGTTAGGCCAACTGTCAGCTTCATCTGAAATACTTTATACCAGTATTAACCTCCTTAATGGTTACTACGCCTCTGCACTTCCAGCATTATTTCTTTCTAGTCAATCATCTAGGTGTCAGTGTACTGTTTGGCCATTCCATGCCGTTTTACTTTCCTCCGACACCTTCTGTTCAGGCTGGAGCATTATAGGCTTTACATCATGTTTGCTACTGAACTACACATATATACAGGCATAAATTAACAATTCACATTCAATTTTCATTAAAAGATACTGAATGTTTCAAGCTTACCACAATTCATGGAATAAACACAGATACGTTGACTAGCAATGAATTCTGGCACAAATACTGGCACAAATTCCCATCTGCTTATGTTCCAGGCTTTTATTTAGCAAAAATATGAGCTGGCTTCAACGCACTGTTGCTTTATCAAGCTTATTTGAACTAGTGGTCTCGAACTAACGCTCCTAAGTGAGTATATCAGCGAGTCTGGCCAATGGAGCCACGTTTCGACAAGTGTTTGAAAAAATTTTACCTTCCTACGTCTCCCCTAACAACCAAAGATAGTATTTATAGTCCGACCAATCGTGTTTAGTCTTATATTTGTTGCGCTCCAATCAATTTGGAGTTGACATGGTAGGCTATTTCCGTACGCAAGGTTTTTTCAAACACGTTAAAAAAAAATCTTATGAGCAGAAATGATTTCATGCTGTCAGGCATCCCCACTATTTTATTTTGGTTATAACTTGTTAATTCCTAGACTATTTGCGTAACGTTTTACATATTCTTTGTCAGCAAGCCCTAAGGAACCCAAATATACAAATTTAAAAGAGCTAAGTGGCTGCGTTCAAAATATGCAATTTCTTCTACCTCCTGTTTCGAAGATGTGCTGTCTGGGTACTGTAATGTTTTCAAACGTAAACCCATCTAATGTTATCTTTTCTAATAAGCGTTTTTCAGGATTTTAAAACCTAACTCTGGGAAGGTTAGTGTTTTTATCACTGTCCGTCCGAAAAAGTTAGTGCATGTGGCCTTACACGCGTGATAGTAGTAATTGTGTATCGCGTTACGCTTGTTGGGGTGGCATTAATAGCGAGACGCGTGTTTAATTTTGCATGCGTTCCTGATTTTCATTCGCCCTCTCTCTTTCTATTTGAGTCCATCTGTTCGTTCGTTTTGGTAACGTAATATAATTAATGTTAGGATTAATTTAGGTCATTACGCAGTGTGCCTCTCAATGTTTTTCTTAGAAATGCAATACCCGTTTTAATGTGTTGTGGAAACGCTTGTATTTATGCAGTGGCTTATATTTAACGTGGAAACGTTACAATTTGCAGACGAAGCATAAAACAAAGGGGATTTCGAGTACATTCCTTGTGACAGCACTGTTATTTTACCATTGCTCTTTTCTTTATTAGAATTTATTTGTTAGGCTTTATATTTACCTGATAATTTATATATGTGGATTAGAATATTTCACGACACCTCCCCTCTTAAAACAGACATCCCATGTCAGTCCTTTATTCTATATACACATAGATAAATGTAAGTCAACTTGACTTTACTCTGCTGTGGTGCTATCATGGTTTTATGTAGTTGGGTCCATTCAGAGTAGGCACTACTCATGAAATCTGCCTCAGACTTCTACAACCAATAATATATTTCGGTTATGTTACTGAACAGCCGCAAGTGTGAGTGCTTGTCTTAATGCTGCTTCGCAACCCGTATTCACCATTTCTCTTCTCTGAGTCTGCGCAATGACATGTCCAGAGAACATTATATTTCCCTCAAAATGTACGTTATGAGGAGATAACATATACCTGGTGATAGCAGAGTTTTCGTAGTGGATCCCATAATCTTCTTATTATCCTGTATGAAACATTCGGAATATCCTCAATCAAAGAGGCAACTCAGGGATTCATTACGTTCCTCCGAAATGTTTACATCCAACAATTTTGTCTGATCTCAGGTTTTACTGGAATCTGATAGTATCCTTTACTCAGATCCACTTTTGAGAAATATTTAGCTTTATTTAGTCTGGCAAACAGCTGATTTGTATCCGGCAATGGATCCACCTGTCCTTCTGTAATAGCATTCAGTCTCCTGTAATCTATACAGAGTCTATGTTCTCCAGAGGGCTTCCTTAAGAGTACAACACCGGAACTATACGAAGATTCACTGTGCGAAATAATTCCTTCCTTCAACAGATAGTCTATCTCTTCCTTCAAAGCTTTCTCCTTAGCAAACGGAATCGAATATGGTTTCATACAGACAGGTGTGGGGTCTATCAGTTTCATATCATATTCCAATAGGTTTGTATGCCCTGGTCGGTCTGTTAACACCTCTGCATGATTATTTAGAACCTGTTGCACTCTCTCTTTCTGAGTTTTCGTTAAATGTGTACTGATTTTCACCTGTGCTGCTGTCTCACAGGGGTGTAATGGATATTCAAATGATGAAAGTGGTTCCTTTTTCATCTCCATGGCGATGGACAAGGTCAACAAGTGTGTCTCTTCCTGATGTTCTCTTTCCAAATATTTCTTCAGGAGATTCACATGATAGATTTTTTCTTTCCCCTTCTTATCTATCTTATAATTTGTTCTAGACACCTTCTCTAAAACTGTATATGGACCCTGCCATCCAATTTGTAACTTATTCTGACTCCGGGCAAAAGAAGCAGTACTTTCTCTCCCACAGCCAAATTTCTGTCTTTCGCCTTCCTGTTATAATAGGCAGCATGTTTCTTCCTGGCTTGTTTCAAATTTTCATTGGCAAGTTTCCAGCCAGTTTTTAAACGAGTGGTCAGCTCATTCACATATTGGTATGAAGATGTAATGTTTTCCTCTGCCTTTTCATCAGTCCACGTTCTTAACAAAGCTACATATGGACCTTTAATTGTGTGGACCTATTTGTCCATGCACCGGTATGGTCTCTTCCACTCGAAGCTTTATAGTGATGATTTTTCCTCCCAGAATTATCATTCACAAAACGACCGCTACCAATTTTTTCTTGGGGCTTTCTCCCCACTTAAAATTCTTGATGAGAGATTTCCTCTCTACATCCTCTTCCTCCAGTTTGTTTAAGTCCGATTGAGGGATTTTCGGCTTATCCTGGGGTAAGACATCTTTTTGCACTCTCCGCATAGTGGCCATTGTAAAACAGTTAAGTGAAGCTTGTCCGTGAAAAGGGGCTTCCCATTCCATTTGGTCCACTTTATCAAATCTATTTTTCTTTTTATTATCAGGCCTAATTTTGCCCCGTGGCGTGTCCAGGTCCTGATCCATGTTCCCACTTGTGGGTGTTCCCTCATGTGCTATGCTACACCTTTCTACAAAATTCTCAATGTCCCATCTTGCTTTGGGCCAATAATAATTGTGAGCCACCTTTTGAATGATGGTACCTATCTTCTCATGGTCCCCATCTGGTTTCACATGTAGGCTCCTTATTAAGTCTGCCCTATATCTTTTAGGAAGTACCAGCTGTCCCTGACCTTTGGATCTAGCTCCAGTCTTCCTATACATCAACTTGTTTTTCATGTAAAAATCTCCCTTGCCTGGAGTTGTATGACAAGTTGACAATTTTCTGAAACAAGGCTTGAGTGTTTTATCCCCAGCCTGTGCCTTCCTCATCTCTTCTGGAGTGGTATCCAACATAATATCCTCCTCCTGTCTTGAGGTCGACCTGACCTGAAGGGTTGCCATATACACAGGTTTCCTTCTGCAACGGTCAGTGTCATGATTGTCCATCTGACAATTCTTACACCACCTTTTTCCTTGGTTGAAAGATTTTCTTTCATCATATTTCCTTTCATCGAATTGTGGGAATTTATTTTTATTTTCATACCGTGGCCTATCAAATTGGTGCTTACCTTTGTTTTGATCCCTAGGATCAAATTTATTAAAGTTCTGTGGTGCCCTAAAGTTATCCACTTGTTTCTTTTTATTACCTGTTACCTCTGCTTGAGCTGCTTGATACCTTTCAGCAACATTTAGCAACTCACCCAGCCTCTCTGCACCTTGTTCCATGAGAAACTTTCTCAGGTCTGGAGCCATGGACTCTCTTAATTGCTCTATAAGGACCATTTCCTTAAGATCTTGGGTTTTCCCCAGAGAAGTCCATTTCTCCAAGTATGTCTCTATTCGTGCAGAGAACTGGTGATAGGTTTCACCTGACAGTAGTTTAGCATTCCTAAATTTTTTCCTATAAAATTCTGCATTCTTTTCATATCTTAACAAAAGAGCCTGCTTTAGCATGTCATAATTTTCCTGATCACCTCTGCTCATTTTTGCAAAAACTTCATAAGCTGCCCCACGAAGTCCCTGAGATAACTTTAAGCTCCACCTTTCTCTCTCTAACCCATACGTGGTAGCTAATAGTTCATACCTATTTAGATAGCTCTCTATATCATCGTCTTTCTCAACAAAATGATCTAAATGAAAATTCATAGCTGAGGTTGAGGCTCCTTGGCTAGCAGTGGCATCAGAGGCAAAGGGACTGGCACCATTTTCAGGAGCATGGCCTTGAAACTCAAACTCCCTTAGTCGTAACTCATGTTCCCTTTGTAATCTTTTATCTTCTGCTTCCCTTTCTGCAGTAATCTTCTTTCTTCTCTTCCCTTTCTGCAGCTAATTTCTTCTCTTCCCTTTCTGCAGTAATCTTCTTTCTTCTCTTCCCTTTCTGCAGCTAATTTCTTCTCTTCCCTTTCTGCAGCCAATCTTCTTTCTTCTCTCTTTCTGCAGCAATTCTTAGCCTCAGCCTCAATCTGCAACCTCTTAGTCTCAGCCTCAGCCTCAAATTGTAACTTCTTAATTTCCCTTTCAGCCTCTAACTTTCTTTCGGCTTCAAACCTTCTTTCTTCGCGTTCAATAAATTTGTCACATTCCGTAGTGACATAGGCAACCATAACTTGCCCATCTAATCCTAACTCTTTTGCAGTCTGAACAGCAGCAGATCGAAATTTGGCCAGGTCCGCCATTGTCTATCAGGTAAATTTATACAATGTCTAACCAACAATTCAATCTCTAAATATATATCTAATGGACAACACAGGCACCGTGAGCTCAACCTTATTTAATTCCACCCAAGGATACCTTTTAATTCTTATATTCCCTGAAGTGAATTACCCCCAATATTTTTAATAGGGAAAGATTCAAAATCCCAAGAGCGAGACCCCAATATATGTGGTGAAGTGGGATGTTATAAATATTTATAGGGGACTTAGTGTACTGACTGAGATCAGCTGTGAAGGTATCTATATCTAATAAGAGTAGTGTATTATAGATAACCTTACTTGCTGCCACATATATATATCTCAGTCAGAATTATTCTGGAATAGTGTGATGACTACGTTGTATGTCTAGGGTATGTGTATGATGAAGTGTAAGTCATAACAACAACAGACAGATAAACAATTTAATTTATTCCACTACACTTGACAACACTGTGACACTCACATACATAAAACACTCTACAAGGATATCTTAAAGGAGTCACTGATAACTTTTCAAATAACAATATGTATTCATTGCTGTCATGAATGAATATGTGTCCTGATTCAAATACAAAGGGAACCAGGAATCACAATCAATTTTAATTACAAGTTATATGTACAGAATTTATCAATATGAATATTGTAGTGACATATATTATTAAAAGTATCCTATGTGTGTCAGTTGTGTAGTAGTAATATGAGGTAATACTGGTTTTGTTTTGTTCAAGCTCTGTTGGTATTTGTCATCATGACTTCAATAGTTTGTCTTTATTGGAACTAGTATTGGAGATGTTCTCAGTTCCTGATATTAAAACAATTTAATTCCCCTCTTAAGTTTATTTTTACAATGTCATTTTAAGATGGGGGTACATAATGTTGAGCTCAGCTGGCCACATCAGCTTATCTTGCGTGATGGCGGCAGGAAAAGACTCCTCTGCTCGATTTCTCCCCTGGGCTCTGGAGACACCTCACTGATAGCTAAATGGACCAAGGAGTATGCTGTCCGACTCTGGATTCAGCAAAGCTCTGACCAGGTGCTGCTCAATACCATCAAGACCACGGTCCCTGAAAACAAGAAGGATGTACCTTCTACTTCATAACTAATTGATACTCTAGTTCTACACTGAGCACAATACATCACAAACATTGAGTTCAGAGCGTTAGGCCAACTGTCAGCTTCATCTGAAATACTTTATACCAGTATTAACCTCCTTAATGGTTACTACGCCTCTGCACTTCCAGCATTATTTCTTTCTAATCAATAATCTAGGTGTCAGTGTACTGTTTGGCCATTCCATGCCGTTTTACTTTCCTCCGACACCTTCTGTTCAGGCTGGAGCATTATAGGCTTTACATCATGTTTGCTACTGAACTACACATATATACAGGCATAAATTAACAATTCACATTCAATTTTCATTAAAAGATACTGAATGTTTCAAGCTTACCACAATTCATGGAATAAAACACAGATACGTTGACTAGCAATGAATTCTGGCACAAATACTGGCACAAATTCCCATCTGCTTATGTTCCAGGCTTTTATTTAGCAAAAATATGAGCTGGCTTCAACGCACTGTTGCTTTATCAAGCTTATTTGAACTAGTGGTCTCGAACTAACGCTCCTAAGTGATTATATCAGCGAGTCTGGCCAATGGAGCCACGTTTCGACAAGTGTTTGAAAAAATTTTACCTTCCTACGTCTCCCCTAACAACCAAAGATAGTATTTATAGTCCGACCAATCGTGTTTAGTCTTATATTTGTTGCGCTCCAATCAATTTGGAGTTTACATGGTAGGCTATTTCCGTACGTAAGGTTTAAAAAATCTACCACTGAGCGATTCTGATTTTGGGGTGTTGTCTGACAGCACCATCATTTTATTTTGGCTATAACTTGTTAATTCCTAGACTATTTGCGTAACGTTTTACATATTCTTTGTCAGCAAGCCCTAAGGAACCCAAATATACAAATTTAAAAGAGCTACGTGGCTGCGTTCAAAATATGCAATTTCTTCTACCTCCTGTTTCGAAGATGTGCTGTCTGGGTACTGTAATGTTTTCAAACGTAAACCCATCTAATGTTATCTTTTCTAATAAGCGTTTTCTAGGTTTTTTAAAACCTAACTCTGGGAAGGTTAGTGTTTTTATCACTGTCCGTCCGAAAAAGTTAGTGCATGTGGCCTTACACGCGTGATAGTAGTAATTGTGTATCGCGTTACGCTTGTTGGGGTGGCATTAATAGCGAGACGCGTGTTTAATTTTGCATGCGTTCCTGATTTTCATTCGCCCCTCTCTCTTTCTATTTGAGTCCATCTGTTCGTTCGTTTTGGTAACGTAATATAATTAATGTTAGGATTAATTTAGGTCATTACGCAGTCTGCCTCTCAATGTTTTTCTTAGAAATGCAATACCCGTTTTAATGTGTTGTGGAAACGCTTGTATTTATGCAGTGGCTTATATTTAACGTGGAAACGTTACAATTTGCAGACGAAGCATAAAACAAAGGGGGATTTCGAGTACATTCTCTGTGACAGCACTGTTATTTTACCATTGCTCTTTTCTTTATTAGAATTTATTTGTTAGGCTTTATATTTACCTGATAATTTATATATGTGGATTAGAATATTTCACGACAATGCAGCATTGTTCTTGACTTCTGGAATGAATATCTTATGAAACTGCCTTGAGATAGAAGCATCATTATCCTTCTATCTACAACTCTGCCAAGAGTAATCTTGTGCGAAGGTAGACACCATTGAGGACTCATTTTAGATACTCTTGAGTTTCGGCTACTGGTGGACCACTGCTGCAGAGCACAGGGGAGGCAAATCCCGTGACAGTGAGATCGGATGCCTTGCCCTTCTCGGATAAGGGCGAAAAAATAGGAGGTCCAGTGTGCAGGTTGCGCATGTTAAAAATTCCACGGCTGTTGGAAATCGTAAAGAGTAGGTCATAGGACCACTGCCCTGGAAAAATTTAAAAATTAGAAACCTACCCACCAAATATATTTATAGAATGTGTGATTCCTATATACACACACAGTGGGATTCTCGCCGGTGCTACGGAGTTTGTGTACTGTGCTGAGATCCTTCTTGTGTGGTCTAAGGGAGGAGATCGGAGCACTGATGGAGATGTCCGTGTGCAATGAAGATAGTCCTTAAAACCAAACCAAAGTTATCTCATGCGTTAGATAACAGCTTACTTACTTAGTCGTTCCCCTTCTACCGTGAGGTAGTAGCACTTAAAGCAAATATGAGTTTTCTGGAGAAATTTTACAATGTCAAACTCCTGTTTTTTGTTTTTTTTTCTGTTAATAATTTCGGTGTATAATGACTGACGTGTCTGCAACACTATTTATTTATTAATCTTACTCCTGTTTTAATTCTGGAAGATTCTCCGCAATAACCCAGTTATCGATGTTCTGAAAGCGTATTGACGTTTCCTAGCAACGACTGTTTGAACAAGCACGCCATAACGAGACAGAAATGTACACTATGTTACAACGCATTTTATATATGAGGGTTCAAAATGCTATTAATTGATACACGTCAAAAAAAATTTAAATTACTTTATTTCCTTTACTATTGTGACAGGGGCTAGGTGTGGTTAAAGATAACTTATGTCGACGTGGCTACCTCTCATCCAAGACCCATGCACTAAGAAAATGTAATAAAGGATCGTTTGACAGGGGTTGCAATTATTGGTTGTTTGCAACCCTCTCAGCAGCAGACAGCAATTCAAGCAACACAAAGCGTTATATAGAACAACATTTAATTCTACCGAACACCCAGACAGTGTTCGTGGACGTTAAGTTCTGGGCATGATCTGGAACTAGGCTCTAACAGCGACTTGCTCTCTCAGCGTCTAGCTTGGAAATGACAGGATTTTGAAATGCTAAGCTTTGCGCGTTCAGTCTGAGCGCTTCTCTTCTCTGATTGGCTGCTACCCCGTCAGCGGCCATGACTAATGTTCTATTTTTAGATCCTGACTGAGTAATGCCCTAATGGCCGCCAAAGTGATATGCCAGAATGGCGCTGTCACACTACTGCAAATTCCCAATAATATTATTTCAATGTCTCTAAATTACAATTATTTGCTTTAATATTCATATCTTTCTGCATTTAACTGTGGTGTCTTCTTACATTGCCTGGGGAGGAAACTGTCTTCCTACCAGGCGCGTCAACTGGGTTGCGGATAGTTGAATGACCTCTAGATATAGGGGTTAGCTATGAATACTGAATAAACAGTCGTGGACAAAAACGGATATTTAGGTCAGATAGTGCTCGTGATCCTTGGTTGGTAGCCTACCTAGGAGAAGGTAAACTCTGATTTCAAACCACCGCTGCCTTGCGGGAATACCCGTTTACGGAAAAGGCTTCGGGAGTTAACCCTGAGGACAAATCCGGAGTTCCTAAGGCAGTCTAATGTTGATTCGACATTATTCTGGCAACTCCTGCGACGTGGCTGGTACAAAACTGTATCGGCCACTGTCGTTCCTTTGGACCTACCGGCTACGTGGAGAGGGGGATCATGTTGCATGGGCAACAGCTTGATCTCCATATAATTGTACTCAGGCTTGCGACCTGGAGAGGACACTCCAGCTTCACCTTAAAGGTGTCGGCACATCACGGGAAGTAGCATTTACCGGTTACAAGCATATAGCCCAATTGGTTTTCTTCTTTTATGAAGGCACTGGCCATATATCCAGCAACCTGGGAAGATGAAGCTGCAGATGCTCCATACGGTGCCACCTCAGATTGGGCTAAACGAAGATCTCAGAACCAGCAGAAGAGAAACGGACATGACAAAAGGAACACCAGAGAAAAAAAAACAGCTGAGGACATTACCTCAGAGGCGTATTTCCATAGTGAGGTTTTACTGGAAGGGACTATTACTATACTATAATTCTTATATTTAATTTTTCTTGGAGTGTCTAAGTGAATAGAAACTATTTTCTTGAATTGTAAAAATAGATACACGAACAAGTTGAAGCAGAGCATCCAAGCGAGCAGAAAAATTATGCATATACCAAGCAGAAAAGAAGTTAGCCAGTACTAATCTTAAGACTCCGCACATGATGCAGCGGACTGCGGTACCATCTGTTCACCAAGCTAACGGTAGGAGATACTGATGAGTTAAATCTGGCGCCGATAAAACTTTAGCTGAACATCTGCTGCAAAAGTACCCAACATATGAGGAACATAGAAAGGACATATGACCATCCTGGATAAAATCTATGGTGATACCACCAACAACAGGCTGACCATTGCTCTCTTTAAACATTCTCAAGTTGACGCCTGAAAGAGTACGAAGAAGAAGAATTACGAAACCGATGAGTATAGTTTAATAATATGTTAACACTACGTTCATTTTAATGAGACTTTAAAATTGTCGATAATGGGAAAACGTCATGTCTGAGATAGATAAATCTGGATTATATTACTACTATGAGAATATTACAAACAAGGCTTTCGTCTAAGCCTCAGGGATTATATATTGCAAATCAATGGATACAAAAGCTCCATGCCGTTCCCGGGGGTCTCTGTCATGGTAAAGACAGAATAAAACTACTGATTCCTCGGCTATGTGCTATATATAATATCCCAGATTTTTCTATCAGTGCGTAACGCTAAGGGATGCAACTTTGGTTGAAAGTTAGACATTAATTGTATTGTTTCCCTTATTTAGGTACTCTTCGGAAAATAGTAACACTCACCAAAGAAGAATGCGCAAATGACGGTGTGCACAAAAATATATTTATAGAATGTGTGATCCCGTATACACACATTTGGATCCTCGCTGCTGATACGTAGTTCGTGTACGAGGGGCATTCAGAAAGTAATGCACCACATCGTTTTTCTCAGCTAATAATGAAGATAGAAGCCTGAAATTTTGCACACTTCAAATATTGTATGTGCCAATTGTGTGCACCAAATTGCACTGCAACCGCCCAAATAATACGACTGCCCTAAACCGTTGAAATAGAGCGTGTTAGCAACTTGCGTTATAAACAGCGAATTGTGATAGAATTTCTCGTTGCAGAGAAGGAAACTGTTGTGAACATTCACAAGCGTCTATGCGATGTGTATGTAAGTTTTGCAGTCGACAGGAGTACAGTCAGTCGCTGGGTTCAAAGAATCAAAGAATCAGGAAGTGGAGATACGGAGCTGCTTGATCGGCCGCGCTGTGGACTGTCCTGCCACAGCCAACAACGCAGAAATGTTGAAATGCGCTGAGGGCATTATTCTTACTGATAGGCGAATCACTACTCAACAATTGGCCTTACAGCTGTCAGTCAGCATTGGTAGTGCAAATGCAGTTATAAAAAACTCTCGGATTTTCTAAGGTTTGCGCAAGATGGGTTCCTCGAAGTCTCACAAATGACCACCGATTGCAAAGGAAAGCAATTTCTTCTGAATTGTTGGAGCGTTTCAATGCTAATGGAGAGAACTTTTTGGCTAAGATCGTTACAGGTGACGAAACCTGGGCACATCATTTTGAACCTGAGACAAAAAGACAGTCAATGGAGTGGCATCATCCGCAATCACCACGAAGAAAGAAATTCAAGACAATTCCTTCAGTTGGAGAGGTCATGATCACTGTCTTTTGGGACATTGAAGGTGTGATTCTTGTGGACGTTATGCCAAGAGGAGAGACAATCAGTTCGCAAGCTTACATTAAGACATTGAAAAAAACTCAATCAACGTTTTCGCAGAGTTCGGCCGCACAAGAATCCAGCAGACCTGCTTCTTTTTCACGACAATGCGCGACCTCACACAGGTCTGGCAACACGGGAAGCAATCACCAAATTGGGTTGGACTGTACTACCCCATCCACCCTATAGTCCCGATTTGGCACCCTCTGATTTTATCTATTTGGTTCACTTAAAGATGCACTCCGTGGGACAAGGTTTGAAGATGATGAAGGAGGGATTCATGCAGTGAAGAAATGGCTACATGATCAAGACAAAATCTGGTACGGGCTAGGAATACATGCACTTGTTTCGTTCTGGCATAAAGCCGTACAAGTTGATGGGGATTATGTTGAATAATACCGATGTTTACACGACATATCCATGTATATATCCATATAAATATCATGATTTTTTAATAAACAGCTCCTGAGATAAACGATGTGGTGCATTACTTTCTGAACCCCCCTCGTACTTTGTGATGCACAGTGGGTTTTTTGTTAATACTTTTGTTGCCGTTAGGTATTGGTGCTTTTGAATGTAATTCCCGTCTTATGGCGGGCTTTTGCACTAGTGCCTTAAGAAGCGACTAATACAAAGTTGTTCATGTGGCTGGCAACTCCATCGTGTAAAACAAGCAGCTACAGAAACCATAGCTGCAAGGGCATGTGAATGATTTGTGCAGGCTTTCTGTAAGGAGGCTCGCTGGAGTGGTGGCTCCATGCTCTTTTTTTTTCCTAACCAGCGGCACTCGAGCTTTCCAGCTGTTTTGGCCCAATGACATGTCATTGCGAGGCTGGGGGGTCAGTGGACTTTCCTTCCAACCCGGTCAGGAGCTTCGCTCCTTCCCATCCACACGGGATTTATGTGCAGGAGCCGTTCAGGTTATTCAGTCAAATTTCCGGTCGTAAACATTCCTTCAAACGCTGACGCCCGGGTTTGAACCATGAAAACCTGGTCGCCAGTACAACGCCGTAGCCATTACACCAGCGCGGCTCCCTCCATGCTCTTAAAGACGCGCAAAAGTTAATAAATGAATGTGCTGGTTATTCAACCAATAATCAGACGAATGAATGGACCAAGCCTTCGAACAAGCCAACAGAGATGCTGGCAATGATGGATGTACAGTAGCCAAATAGCATCTAGTGTTGTGACGACCAAGTCATTGTCCAGCGTTCTTTAATTTATTTTGTTTTTATTAGCTACTCAGCACCTAATTTCTGGGATCGAAAACTGGTAGCGTCATCCTCCAGCTTACGCAATTGTAAATGGATACCAGACTCTGCTCTTAAGTTAGGGAAGGCAATGACAGGGAAAAAAGAACTGGTCACACTCATCACATAAAAAGGTGGACACAGACCATTCATCTATAAATTTGGAAGAGAAATGGATAATAAATCACGTTCCAGAACTCTTTCAGTACACGATACCTAAGTGAGATCACGTTGCAGATTATCTGCCCTGAAATAAATGCAGTAATAATGATTTTTTTTTTTTAAACTACGTCGTTAAGGATCACGAAGTATGGGATAACTCCATAAGTAAATAACCCATCACAAGACTGAATCGACTACCTATTACGAGAAATAGTCGATTCAACAAAAGCCTACCAAAAGTGACATTAGTTTGAGTTCAAAATACGCTATAAGAGCTGAAACAATATTGGGGTAATTTCCTGCGTGTCAGAAATGAGGTGTACTCATATGTATCTATCTATCTATCTATCTATCTATCTATCTATCTATCTATCTATCTATCTATCTATCTATCTATCTATCTATCTATCTATCTATCTATCTATCTATCTATCTATCTATCTATCTCTCTATCTATCTATCTATCTATCTATCTATCTATCTATCTATCTATCTATCTATCTATCTATCTATCTATCTATCTATCTATCTATCTATCTATCTATCTATCTATCCATCTATCTATTTATCTATCTATCTATCTATCTATCTATCTATCTATCTATCTATCTATCTATCTATCTATCTATCTATCTATCTATCTATCTATCTATCTATCTATCTAAAGATAATTGAGCACGTTTTGAAACAAAAATGTGAGGTATGAAAAGCTGTGCTTAACTAATGTCACACTTTTGTGTTGGTGAACTTTCAGCGGACTTAGAAACAACTGACGTAGCGTATTTCAAGTATGCTGGTCTCAGTAGTAGTGGAAATGAGCTTTTCTGTGTTTAAAGCTTTGTTGTCAGACAATAGAAAGTCATTCTCTTTTGAGAGTCTATTAACCAGACCAAAAGGTTTTTCTTTTTATATTTGGACATGTGCCCTAATATAACCGATAGACCCTGTGTCTTGGTTGAGCGGTGTTCGCCTCGGCAAAACGAAGCAAAATTTAAATTGTGAAAATCTGTACAAGATTTCCATTGTGCACTGTAATACTTAATTCATTAAATAAAAAATGTCAGTATGCCATAGAAACTGTAAAAATATTCAGTTGTATTTCATGTCTTGTGTGTGTATTTTTTAAATAAGGAATTATTTTGTTAATAAACATACAATTTTAAGTTTGGCACAGAAACTGTAAAAATTATAAATTGCATTTTTAAGGTGGGGGGTAGGTTTCGTTCGTGTGTGTCTCTTAGACTGCATATTTTTAGTTACTAAAATAGACTTTCATTTCGTTACAGAAAATGTAAAAAAAAAAAATTATGTTGTATTTCTGTCTTCTCCGTGTTTTGTTTTATTGGTCACTTTTTTTTTTTTTTTTTTTTTTTTGGGTTAGTAACATAAAGAATTTTAGTTTGACACACTAACAGCAAGAAACTAAATTATATTTGTTAGGTTCCTTTTATTTGGTTCCTTTCATTTTCTTCTTTTAATAATACATAATAATTTTGATTAGATCGGAAACTAAAAAAAAAAAAATTGTATTTTTAGGCAATTTTTTTAATTTATAGGGTCTTTTTTGGGGGGGAGGGGGGGGGGGGGAATCTTTGGGTCATAAGTACATTTTTATAGGTCATTTTCTAGCAATTTCTAGGTCATTAAAATATTAGATTAAGATTTTGCTGAATCACCTTCAGCTACGGAACTAGAAAATAGGAGTCAGTATTTCTTCACAGAAGAGGCGGAAGAATAATAAGTTCATGACAGCTTAGATGATCTCAGTTGTTATGCTTTCTTTTCTTTAAAATCCTGTGAGGCTCCCATAAATAGAAGCATCATTCTTCTATTTATATCTCTATGACAAAATTTGTGCGCTCTTTTCTCCTCCGCGGCAGTATTGAACTACATCTGTTGTGCGTACTGAATTAGGAGCATTATTCAGTTGTTAGCACGTTTCTTTTCCCTACTGTCATTGCTCACGTTTCACGCTTCGGTGCATGACAGGGCCAGACAAGCGTATCGCCCATCCATGAGAGATTAATAAAATCATTAAAACGTGATAATACCGCTTTGACTCCAGGTAAATGCGAGCATGAAGTGTTTGCTTAAGATTGCATAATTACTTCCGACTCGACAGCAGGGTTAGGTGATTATAGATAACCGCAATCTTGGAAGACATTTGGAAGAGTGAGCAGGACGTGTGATATGAGTAGAATTTGACAACATGTGTCGGATGTAGCTACTCCATGTACGGAGGATGACTGTTTGAAATTTTCAAACGCATGAGTCATACAGAATACTGCATGAGGAAAACTTTCCATAACATGTACTTAGGTTGTATTGCCAGGTATTTGAGGCGCCAATAAACAACCGCACTGATTGGGAGTTTGTCAGAAAACGCCAGGTGCAAGCGTGGGCCAGGAACCTACGATATAAAGTAGAAAACGTTTGACATACGGCACTTCATTGCTGAAAACGTCAACATAGACAGCTCGGACCATGCCACAGAAAAGAATAGAGTTGGATTCTGAATTTATAGGACCGGACAAAAGTATTAAGAGAATCTCTGTACATCTGTAGAAAACTCGCCAATATTAATACGGAATCCGGAATTCTACAGGACCACTCACAAGTCACAGAGGGATTCTGAATTAGAAATGATACCCCAGACGTGTGTTCGAGGAATCTGCGTTAAGTTGCCAAAACTATTCTACTGAGCAAGAAGTCTAAGATTTCTCAATTATTGAGGTGACTGTAGCATATTTTTTGTGCTGTGAATTTGACATGTTCATACTTGCTAGTGGGGTTAAAGATTCCTACTAGGCTGGCAACTTCAGCATGTGAAAAGGATACATTCATGAACCACCATAGCAAGCACTGGTGATTGCTTCATTCTAGTTCTCACGGAAGACCCAAAAGCAGAGGTAACCCCAGACTTCGAATGCAGCAGGGAGTGAGTGATGATTACATCAACTTGTGAATAGTTGTATCTTTTCATTTGGTGAATGTACGTAAATTTAATATGTTCCTTCAGGCACAGGTCACTACCGTTGTCCAGTCACAATTTTTTCCTTAAATTAACTGACATACTGGTGATTTTTCATCACATGCCCTGAGTGATATGATATACGATCAGAGAAAGTAAAAAAATCTGAGAAAACAAATGGCTGACGGACAGCGGGAAAAGGCACCTGATTAATATCAGGCAAACAGATATTTAGCAGCGGAATTTGTTTTTTTATTCCCTCTAAATTATGGGGTACCAGTACGAAGCGACCCGACTAATTGTGGTACAACCCGGAGAGACCATTTACCGGACTGCTAAACTGTGGTTCGGAGCTTGAGATCGACACCTGAAGATTCTAGATTTGAACAGAAGCGGTTACTTTCTGATTGATCTGGAAACGTGCCCCTCACCACAGAGACGAATCTACGGAAAAGCAGAATCGGCACTTCGGCATTTTGGCAAGTGACAATTGTAGCAGGCCAACAAAATAAATGAAATTTATTTTGCTAAATTCATCAAGCCTAAAATGGTTTCGGTGAAGAAACCTAATTATTTTTCATAATCACCTGTCATATTTATTTACATTTGTTTCAAACTAATTGATCATTAAATTTGTATATGTTGTTTTTGACAAATTCATAGTTGAATTAATCATTACAGAGAGAAAGGCATATATATATATATATATATATATATATATATATATATATATATATATATATATATATATATATATATATATATAAGGAATTTCGCTGAATTAAATCAAATGGGGGTTTGAACGAGCTAAATCATACAATATCCATCTTCACAAAAGGCAGCAGGTCGGATAAAAAGTTAACTTGCTCAGATTAATTCAGCATTGTTCTTGACTTCTGAAATATCTTGTGAACACTTCCTCGATGTAGAAGCATCATTAACCTTCTATCTACAACTCCGCCAAGAGTAATCTTGTGCGAGGGTAGACACCTTTGAAGACCCACATTAGATACTCTAGGTTTTGGCCACTGCTGGACCCCTACTGCAGAGCAAGGGGAGGCAACCCGTGACAATCTCTGCTAAGAGTAATCTTGAGCGAAGGTTGATACCTTTGAAGGCCCTCACTTTATGTTGCCCATTGTTGGACCGCCATTGCAGAGCAGGGGAGACAATCTTGCTACCATATATATATATATATATATATATATATATATATATATATATATATATATATATTTGTATGTCTACCTGTCTGTTTACCTATCTGTATATGTGACGCCTATCTGTCTGTCTATATGTCTAACTATATATCTATCTCTTTTCGTTGTTTCGTTTGTTCCTCCTTTCTGTGAAAAGAAGTAATAACACAGACATATGATCTACAAAGCATCATCATCATCAGTTGCCATCTCCACAACGAAGGTTGGCTGTAATGGATCTCCAACGTCTTCTGTCTCTTGTCTTGGTGGTACACTCTGATAGACTCTTTCCCGTCCATCTCTTGATGTTATCTTCCCACTTATAGCGCTGTCTTCCCCTTGCACGTTTGCCTTCAACTCTCTCTTCTGTTATGGTCTTCTGCAAGGTGTTATGCCTTTTTATGTGGCCAAAGTATTTTAGCTGCCGAACTTTGACCTCTCTCATTAGTTCTCTTTCCATACCTAGATTTTCTAGGACCTCCTTATTTGTTTTCATCTCTTTCCATGAGATACGCCCCATTCTTCTATATATCCACATTTCAAGAGCCTCAATTCTTTCTTCCAAATGCTTATTCATCGTCCATGTTTCTGCACCATACAGAAATGCAGAATATATATAACACTTTATGATTCTCAGTTTTAATTTATGAGATAACTGTTTGGATGTCAGTATATGTTTCATGTTGTTGAATGTAGCTTTGGCCATTCCTATTCTCTTCTTGATTTCTGTTTCACATCTGCCATCTTCTGTTATTATATGACCAAGATATACGTAGCTCTTGACTTGTTCCAGGATTTTCCCATTTACGCTTATCTTTAATGTGGGTTTATCGTCTGTTTTGCTAATTACACCAGTCAACAAATTTTCAAAAGTTATTTGTACCAGAAATTAAATATACCATTTCTTATTGATTTTGACATGCTGATTTCAAATATCATAATGAAATTCACCAATTGGCTCTGGGTTTTTTTTAAATGATGAATTTACATTACAGTAATACAAATAATGTATGCTCGTTTAATTCTCTGGGGTGAGCAGCTAGTCTTTCTACTTTAGCATTATAAAAATTGTGGTTACATACTCAATTAATTGATATTTCAACATAAAATGATAGAAAAAATAAAAACATTATTTAAAGTTCACATATCATGTTTTAAAAAAGCACATTTGAACCCACTCCGACATTATTCAGTTGCTGTTCGAGCTCTCTTTGCTTGCTTCTTGTAGTCAATCGATGAGGTGTCTCTTGTCGCAACATTAATCAGCAAGCATTGAAGGGCTCCAATTGCCTTGATACCTTGTCTCCATAGCAGCAATGTCCTGGTGAAATCATTCACCATGCTCATCACTGACCGCTCCACAGTTTGACGTAAAGAAATCCAGATGAGAATCAAGAAAATGAATTTTCAAAGACATGTTGCAGCCAAGACTCTTATACTTCAGAAAGAGATTTTTTACAATTTCAGTGTAATTATCAGATCTGTTGTTTTCAAGAAAATTGTCCACCACTGACTTAAATGCTAGCCATGCTGCTTTTTCCTTGCCATGCAACACGCAAAGAAACTCGTCATCATGAAGAAGTTTTCAAATTTGCGGACCAACAAATACTCCCTCTCTTATTTTAGCTTCACTCAGTCTTGGAAATTTTCTGATGAGGTATTTGAAAGCCTCATCTGTTTTCTCCATTGCCTTGACAAAGTTTTTCATGAGACCCAGCTTAATGTGCAAGGGTGGCAACAAAATCTTGCTGGTGTCGACAAGTGCTGGGTTCTCAACGTTCTTACTGCCAGGCTGCAATGACTGCCTGATTGGCCAATGTCTTCTGATGTAATGGTCACTTCGTGCACGGCTATCCCACTCACAGAGAAAGCAACAGTACTTGATGTATCCACCCTGTAGTCCAAGCAAAAGAGCGACCACTTTTAAGTCACCGCAAAGTGACCAATGATGATGATCGTAGTTTATACACTTCAAAAGCTGCTTAATGTTTTCATAAGTTTCTTTCATATGAACTGCGTGACCAACTGGAATTGACGGTAGCACATTACCATTATTCAACAAAACAGCTTTAAGACTCGTCTTGGATGAATCAATGAAAAGCCTCCACTCTTCCGGTATGTAATTGATTTTGAGGGCTGCCATTAAACCAGAAATGTTGTGGCACACAGAAAGGTCACCCTCTTTGAAAAAGAATGTAATAAGCGGCTTCTGGCGGTTCCTATACACAGAAATTGTAACATCTTCTGCCAGGAGATTCCACTGTTGCAATCTGGAACCCAAAAGCTTCGCCTTGTTCTTCGGTAAATTCAGATCTCTTACAAGATATTTCAGTTCACCTTGGGTTATTAAGTGTGGTTTAGTGGATGTAGTTTGCTCAAAATCTGGGTCGCTTGAGGTTGATGGTTCAGGACCACCAATGTCTTCTTCTTCATCAGTGGAAGCAGCTGAAAATGATTCTGGCACTTTGGGAACTGGTAGGTCATCGCCATGTGGTACCAGACGTATTGCAGAGGGGATGTTTGGATATTCCAGAGTCCATTTTTTCTTCTTTGAAATGCCTTTCCCAAATGTCCTAGGCATTTCTAACTACGATACTTTTGATAAGGACAAATGCACTAACTAATGGCAAAGTTTTTTTTTTTTTTTAAATTAATGTGTTTGCTACTTTTCTTTGTAGCACGCCCCTTTCAACCATCTACCATGTACATGGAGTTGTTGGTTATATCAGGACGTGTTTCCTTTATTGTAATATGTTTTTGTTTGTATTTATTTTATACTATATTATCTCTAGTCGGTATTTTTCCTTTTGTAGTTATAGTTCAACATGGTTTTTAAAAGAAATTCCAAAATATGCTATTTTTTTTTGTTAAGTTAGTATGTTTTTAATTTTCACTGGATGGTTTCTTTGGTTAATCTGTATGTATCTGGGGCGAGTCTTTCACGAGTTTGGACTACTGACTCAAATCCTTATTTGTTTTTTATATGTTAGCTTTAGTTTTTGTAATATAGTGTTTTATTAACTTTTGCATTTCTGAAGGGGTCTTTGTGCCTATGAGATTTTCTACCCTCATTTCTACATTGTGGTTACTACAGTATGTCTTAATGTTTTGCCTCTGTTGGTCATATTTCTTGCAGTCCACCAGAAAGTGTCTAATTGTGTTTGGTTCTTGACACTCGTCACATGTGGGTTCTTCAATCATGAAATATCCAGTTCCAAGCTTGAGCCTCAGCAGTTTTTTATTAATTGGTATTTTTAGTTCATCTTTTATTTGACATTTTTTGCTTGGTTTTTTAAGGATTTTATATGAGTGTCTTTATCAGAGCTAAGATATTTATACACAAAGGTGATGTAATCATAGGTAGGATTGCATCATCAACTTCTAGTTACATTTTTATTGGTCATTAGAAAAAATTATGTAATCGCCCACAACAGTTGTGTCATATATATAAATTGACCATAATTAAATAAACTAGTAGCATATATCTTGAAAACTAGAGCCAATCAATATTTTTTAATGTCATTTTCGTTTTCAGCACACCAAAATTAGTTAAGATCAGCTATTTTCATTTCTGGTACATTTTGGTTGTTGACTAGTGTTATCATAGTTTTAGTTTTCTCAATATTAATGTCGAGTCCATAATCATGACTTATACTGTTCACTTGCTTCACTAGTTCTTGTAACTCCTGTTCGCTTTCAGCTAACAACACGGTATCATCTGCATATCTAAGGTTGTTTATTGATCTTCCACTACAAAGCAGAATCAAACAAAAATAAATCCACCAAGAACAGAAATTAAATAGAGAAACTGAACGTGGGTACAGAATTCGCGCAAGAACAACAAGCTAATTCAGCTCCACTTTAGTGATCTTGTCATACCACTTCAATCATTCTATTCTACGCAAGCACTCATTAATGGAAGTCTGTAGCTTTTTGGTTGTCTTTATTGTTCTCTGTGTTTAAGAGTCATACAAATGTATTGGCTTGAAATTTCAATTGAAGAGCTTCTAACCGTTCGCATTCTTACTTTGATATCATTGTTTGTCCCTCCCACTTAAAATTGCTGTCAAGGTATGTGCATGATTCTACATCTTGTAGTGGCGTTTATTAAGTGAAATTTTGTTAGCCTATCTATAGCTGGCTGCCTTTTTATTAAAAAATACCAGGAATTTATTAACTATTCATTTCCTTTTGATAACTGCAAATGCCTTCTACAATGCTATTAACAATGACCACGTGACTCGTTACTGACCCCTGTAAAGAAGGGAAGGTCGGCCAGTGTATTTTCTTGGCTACCAACCCCTCTTAAACAGATAAGGTTTCCAGCGGACCAATGTATTTCACAGGCAATTAATCCCAGTAGGCATGTAAACATGTCACGCTTGGAGATCGGCCACGGCTCGCAGGTAATAAAAGCCGCTAGGGACTGTAGATTGCGCCCGTCCAAGATCAAAAATTACACCCTAGACCAAAACAGGGCACTTCGCGTTAAACTTCAGGGATTTAACAAAGAGTCGGATTTAACCTTTAAAATAGCAAATGACGGTAAATGTGCTACTGTACTTTTCCACAATACATTTCATTATGAGGCATTTCGCACTACGTGTACCAAATACTACCAGAATGACCATGTCGAGACGAGAGCAGATAAACAAGGTGCCTTTGTAGAAGATTTCATCACAACACCACTACTATCTGTGCCCCTTTATCATACAAAAAACAAGATAATGGTACAAGGAACTGCCACTGTTATTGAGTCATGGCTGGAAACGGACTTTGTCAGTTTAAATGAGTCTGCACAAAACATAATTTGTACCACAAAATTGGACTCGACAATATGTTTACCCCAGCTCGCAATAGATATCACATCATCAGCCGCCAGCGTCTCATCTGCTGACAGCGAAATCATCAACATTAACTCTAGCATACACTCTCCTGCAAATACATCCACTTTGCCTCCCGCAGCACGCGACTTTCCAATGAGCCACACAGTAGCAAATACTCAATCTTCTCAACCTGTGCTGGCCATAGAATATCCAATGGGCCCTAAAGAAACTAGCACACAACAGATGAAACATTATCACGTGAAAATCACTCAGAAGTCACTCACATGATAAATGCGCAGTGCTGCCAGGAGCTGATGCTCAAAATGGAGGACACCCTTCGAACTCTAATTGCCGATCTGACGACTAATGTCTATAAATCGATCAGCGCAGAAAACGAACTACTCAAAAAGGAAATACTGCATCTGAGAGAAGATAATTCCAATATTAAACACGTCGTTGAGCAACTACGAAGCGATTTTTCTATTTATAACACAAAGCACTCGGAACATCCTCTTATAGTACCTGAAGCTTCTGGAGACCCCCCCCCCCCCCCCCCAAAGAACATATAACAAACAAACGCCGCAAGCAGCACCAATGTAACACCAAAAAGGTTGAGGATACACGTGCGCACGAAGCTTACCCTATTAGTGTAAAAGTAAGCAACAGGTTTACCGCCCTTAACCAGAGTTCAGTACAAAATGAACAGGCATTAACGCCGCTACCAGATCAGATACTGACACCACAACCACCCGATGAAAACACCCGGACTATTCAGGACGATTCACACGAGGAAAATCAATGGCGGCAGCAAGAATCAAAACGAAAGCCGAGTCAACAACCATGTAGTAAAGCAACACATGTTATAATTGGCGACTCTCTCCTAAAAGGCATATACAACGATCGGATGTCTGCTACTAAAGAGGAAACTGTCTCAGTTTTAGCGACACCTGGAGCTGGAACTGAAAGATTAATTGATAGAATTAATAGGTTCGACATACATCATAACATTACAAGAACAACAGTACATGTAGGGATGAACGACATAATGAATGGACACAGCGTTAGCCCTTCGGCGATTTCCAAACTGACCACTACAATAAAACAAAAATTTCCTAACACCTCCATTTTTATGTCATCCATTATTCCACCTTGCTATGGCTTCCAACGTCGCATAACCGACACCAACAACAAGACACTCCAGAGCTATTGTGAACACAACAACATTGGCTATATCAACAATACTCCTTTCTTCACAAGCAACTCTGGAGCACCAAAGAAACGCCTTTACATAGATCAAATACATACATCAAAACTAGGTAGCAGCATCCTAGCAAAAAACATCAAGTACCCGCAGCGAACGCAACACGACAACCCACCAGACACAAAGAACACAAACCGATCTACCATGAGATCAGCCCTTCATGAAAATGCACAACACACCTTACCCGCCCCTCAAAGAAGCGCTCCCGTAACCAACAAATTACCTAACAACAAACAGAACGCCACATACAGCCAGGAAGCCGAACGTTACGATGTTATGTTTCCTCCACTACCTGTAAGACAGCCCCTCACAAACACATTATATAACAGTTCAATAAGCAGTGCCACAATGTCCCAGACCCAAAAATCTCCTACTAGTGTTGGAACCATTACAGACGAAATCTACAGTCGTCATGCTTCCTCCCGTAGCCTTCCTGGTCGTGCTCAGTGGAACCCAGAACTTGGCTACCTGATGCAATTCAGTCCTGCGTCACTCAGCCAAGCACTAATGATGTCTGTGCAACGCGGGCCCTACTATTTACCTGACAGAGACATCCAATATTGATGATGAATCCACTCATTTTTTATTTTTTTTTATTTTATTTTATTTTTATTGACTTAATCCCTGCGACCAAAGCCGTATCTCTCTTGAAAAATTAGTTGATTACTGTGACGCATAAAGTAATAAGTACTTTGTTACTTTCTCAAAACACTCTAATTTCATTGGCTACAGGCCTCCGACAGTTTTTTTCATAATTTGCAAGATTTTATTTTATTGTATTTTATTTACTTTTTTAATTCGTATTCTCTCAGTGTTGCTTAATTACTGTGTTAGAATTTTAGTGTTGTGGTGTGAAAACGTGCGTGCCTACTGTTGTGTGACTATTTTAATATACTACTGACAATTTCAGTTAATTGTAATTTTTTAGCAATACTTGTACCAAGTGTTCGTACGTTAAGTACTAACATTTGAATTTTCACTTACGTGGTGACGTTAATTAGTTTAAATTTTCGTGGGTTTCGTATTCAAAATTGCTTTTTTTATTTTCCTTTTTAAACCACTCGCCAAAATAAAATGCATACCTATCAGACACAATGGCTAATTAAGGATGGTCTACGGCTGGGCCACCTGAACATTTACCATTTATTAGGCAAACTTCCTGAGCTTACACAAATTCTGAATAAAAATTTTCATGTTTTTGGACTTTCCGAAAGCCGTTTAAACGAAAAAATATCAGATGATGAAATTGCCCTAAATGGCTTTAAAACAGTTCGGCGAGACTCAAGTAGAAAGCTAGAAAAAGGTATAGTAGTATATATTTCCACTTCTATTAGTTGTTATCGCCACAGACGCGATTTAGAGACAGCAGAGACCGAGTGCATATGGTTAGAAATAAAACTACCGACTCAGGGACAATTTCTAGTCGGGTATCTTTATAGAAATCCCAGTGCAGGAGCCATCTGGTATGAAGATTTCACCACTATGATGGATAAAGTATTTACCACTGCCAAAGAAATTATTCTTCTAGGCGATTTCAACATCGACATGCACAACACAAACCAAACGTGGGAAAACATCATACTATCTTACAACCTAAAACAAATAGTCAACCAGCCTACCAGGGTAACAAATGCATCATCCACAACAATTGACCACATCTACGTCACCTGTGCAGAAAACATTATAGAATGCTCTGTTCCTACTGTTGCGATGAGTGACCACTATCCTATATGTTCATCATCATCAGTTGCCATCTCCACAACGAAGGTTGGCTGTAATGGATCTCCAACGTCTTCTGTCTCTTGTCTTGGTGGTACACTCTGATAGACTCTTTCCCGTCCATCTGTTGATGTTATCTTCCCACTTATAGCGCTGTCTTCTCCTTGCACGTTTGCCTTCAACTCTCCCTTCTGTTATGGTCTTCTGCAAGGTGTTATGCCTTTTTATGTGGCCAAAGTATTTTAGCTGCCGAACTTTGACCTCTCTCATTAGTTCTCTTTTCATACCTAGATTTTCTAGGACCTCCTTATTTGTTTTCATCTCTTTCCATGAGATACGCCCCATTCTTCTATATATCCACATTTCAAGAGCCTCAATTCTTTCTTCCAAATGCTTATTCATCGTCCATGTTTCTGCACCATACAGAAATGCAGAATATATATAACACTTTATGATTCTCAGTTTTAATTTATGAGATAACTGTTTGGATGTCAGTATATGTTTCATGTTGTTGAATGTAGCTTTGGCCATTCCTATTCTCTTCTTGATTTCTGTTTCACATCTGCCATCTTCTGTTATTATATACGTAGCTCTTGACTTGTTCCAGGATTTTCCCATTTACGCTTATTTCTTCTTCTTCTTCTTCCGTAATTAGCCACCGACCGTCAAAGCAGTCAGTGGCCATTACGCCTAGTGGCGTCTTAGGGCAACAGCAGATAGGTTTTCTTTGCCATTGTTTCCCATCACGCCTATTGGCGTCTTTAGGGCAACGGCAAATCAATCCATCTGCTGTTGTTTCCGTAATCGAAGTGACTGGCAAACGAGTGATCAGCCCGTTGGTACGCTTATCTTTAATGTGGGTTTATCGTCTGTTTTGCTAATTATCATAGTTTTAGTTTTCTCAATATTAATGTCGAGTCCATATTCATGACTTATACTGTTCACTTGCTTCACTAGTTCTTGTAACTCCTGTTCGCTTTCAGCTAACAACACGGTATCATCTGCATATCTAAGGTTGTTTATTGATCTTCCACTGATGTTCAGTCCTGGTATTTCCTGTATGTGTTTGAAAATTTTTTCGGTGTATAAATTAAATAGGCAGGGGGACAGCACACAACCTTGTCTGACACCTCTTTTTATGTCTATGTATGGTGAATAATTCCTTCCCGATCTTACTGTGGCAGTTTGCTCCCAATAAAGGTTACTGAGTATTCTTATATCTTTTCCATCAATACCTATGTCTTTGAGGCATTCAATTATTTTCTCATGATGGATTCTGTCAAAAGCCTTCTTATAGTCAATGAAGCACATATACATACTTTTTTGGACCTCTGTATATTTTTCTGCTAATCTTCTTAGGCAAAATATTGCCTCTCTTGTTCCACTGTTCCGTCTAAAACCAAACTGTTCTTCTTGGATTTCGCTGTCTACTTTACTTTTTATTCTTTCCTGTATGATTTTGAGCAGTATCTTAATTGCATGACTCATCATTCTGATTGTTCTGAAGTCTGAACATTCTGATGCATTTGGTTTTCAATTTTTATGTTATCCATGCCTGCTGATCTTCCTTTTTGTATCATATGAATGGCATTCTCTACTTCTGATCTGAGAATGTTTGGGCCTTCATTAGAATCTGGTGATGGTTTTTTACCTCTGTTGTCCTCGAATAGTTCTTTTACGTATTCTGCCCATCTGTTTGATATGTCTTTCTCATCAAGTAATATTACACCATTTTTGTTCTTGATACAGCTTCCTCCTTGTGCAAACCGCGACCGATTTGATAATTTCTTTATTTCTTCATGCATATCTCTTGTCATGTGCTTCGCTTCCAAGTCTTCTATTTCCTTACATTTTGTTTCTATCCACCGTTCTTTTGCTTCTCTACACATAGTACGTATGTCATTGTCTATTGTTTTATATTCTGGAGTATTTTTTGCTTTCTTTCTTTCTGCCATTTTATTCAAGATGTCATCTGTCATCCAAATTTGATTTTTCTTAGACTCCTTTTTAGGTAAATTTGCATTTGCTGATTGTATGCTTGTTTTTAAGCATTCCCATTTTGCGGTTGCTTTTTCTTCTGGGTTTTCTCTTCTATACTGCTCCATGCTTTCTGTCAATAACTGTTGGTATTTATTTTTGACGTCGATTAAATATTTCTGTTTTATATCTGGTTGTTTCAGCGCTGATATTTCTATCTGGGGTTCCTCCTGTCTTCTGTTTCCTGCTCTTTTCAGCTTTATATTTACTTTGATGACAACTGGATTGTGATCTGAATTTATGTCGGCGCCAGGATGTGTCTTTGCACTTGTGACACTGTTCTTAAATCTATGTTTTATCATGATATAGTCGATTTGATTACGTGTTACATCTCCTGGGCTTTTCCATGTGTTGCACGTGGTCAAAGAATAAATATAAAGCTCCAAGAAATAAACATATCAGTATTAAATTTAGAAGTTTTAAAAATTTCAACCGTGAACAATTTTTACATGATTTGCGAACCGCACCTCTTGCCAGTGTTTACCAGCTTTCTGATCCCGATGACGCCATTGCCCATTGGATACGTATCTTTCTTTGTGTGTTTGATAACCACGCACCAACTAAAGAAGTTCGTGTGAAACGACAGGTCAAATCTCCTTGGATCACACAAGCAGTGCTAGACGCCATGAGGCAGAGAGATCAAGCTCACAAAAACAAGGACTTTAACATATACAGAGCACAGAGGAACAACGTGCAATATTTAATTCGTAGAGAGAAAAAAAATTACTTTAAAAATTTGGTTCAGAACAAAACAAACAGTAAAGATATATGGAAAGCAATCAATACCTTAGCGAACAAGCGAAATCTGTCAGTCTCGTCAACTCCTAATACTTCATTTACTTCCACAGACTTCAGCAATTACCTTCAGGCAGAAATAAACAGTCTTAAATCTACAATACCAAAATTCACCTTGTGACTTAGGCAGGCTGTCAGTATTTTGTGAGAACAAATGTACCAACACAATCCCATCCAACATTCCGTTTATGACAGTTAATGAAGTGTATACCTATCTTCTAGGACTTAAAGATAATAACTCATCAGGACTTGACGGAGTCAGTAATCGAATACTGCGTTATGCGGCTCCAGCTATTAGTGATTCGCTTACATACATATACAATCAATGTATCGCACGGAGTTACTTTCCGTGGCACTTTAAAGTCGCTAAGGTATATCCTCTCTTAAAACCTGGCTCTTCCGACAATAATAACCTTGGTAACTATAGGCCAATCTCCTTAATATCATCGCTATCCAAACCACTAGAAAAACACATACATAAAATAACACTACAACACCTAGTTAACAATGGCTTGCTAATTGATAGTCAGTCAGGGTTTAGACCTAAACATTCATGTCACACAGCTCTAACTAAGATGATTGACAACTGGCACTTAAATATTAATAACGATAACATATGTGGGGCAGTTTTTGTAGACTTTAAAAAAGCATTTGATATGATAGATCACGCTATTTTAATTAGAAAACTAGAAACATCAAAAGTAAACCTTCAACTAGTGACGATAATTAAATCATTCCTGTCAGACAGAAAACATGTAGTTTCTTACAATTCTCTTCTTCTTGCGATCGCATCTTTGATGATTACACCGTCAGACGAGTTCTCATGATGAATTCGACTGTTGTTTGAAGTTCCTCTTTAACTCCATATAGCTTTGAGTTTAGTGTTGAGTCATTGGGCCAGTATATCTTTCTTAACTGGTCATACAGAGGACAGTCCTGTAGAACATGCTCAGCAGTTTGTTCGTTTAATCCACATGTGCACAGTGGTGAAGCAGACAATCGTAGCTTGTGCATGTGTTTATTCAGTTTGTTATGCCCTGTCCTGAGTCGAAAAATAGTTGTCTGTCCCTGCCGGTCGAGAGTGTGATAGTCGTCTTTGGGTTGGTTCTGTTCTCTTCTGATAGTCTGGATAGCTCTCTTTTTCTCAAAGTATGTGACTTCATTATCTTCTTGTTCACATTCTCCTCCCTTTTTTGCAAGTTTATCTGCCTTTTCATTTCCGGGTACACCACAATGAGATGGTACCCACTGAAGTATGGTTCTCTTTTTGGCAGCTACCTTGTTTAGTTCATTTCTCAGATGCGGGAGTTTACCACCCTTGAGAGCTTGCAGGACAGACAGTGCATCTGTGAGGATGACTACCTGGTGGCAGTCAGAGTTGGTGTTATAAATCATATTTGCAGCTTGCTCTAGAGCTTGAACCTCAGCTGTATAGTTGGAACAGAATTTACCAGTGGGAATGTGCCTAGTCTCATAGTGGTTGTCAGGATATGAGATAAAGATACCGGCACCTCCATTCCTAACAGCATTAGTTGCTGATCCATCTGTATAGGCATGTATCCATGATTGATCGGGATAGCTTTCTTGGATCATACTCAATGTAGCAGTTCGTTTTTGCAGATCATTATACTCACATCCACTTGTGAGACCACTGACTGATGTATTAATTTGGAGGGCACTGCTGGCCTGCTCCCATGGTACAGGGTATAGGGTGGGCTTCAGTGGTGTTGTCTTCATGGATAGGTCTTCTTGATGCTGTCTTATAAGTCTTTTCCCCCGATGCACAAAGCTGCTACGCTTTAGACGTCCCAATGCCAGATCATCTAGTCTTGCCTTCATTGGGTGCATTGGCATACTGTTGTACTTTTCCATCTGGATCATGGTTTTTGTGTCTCTTCTATGGGACAATGTCTGTAATCCAGCAACCTTCTGCATCTCTGTTATTGGTGTAGTTTTCATGGCTCCTGTAATGAGCCTGAGAGCTTGATTTTGCACCTTGTCCAAAGACTGCAGATGTGAGTTAGCAGCTGATGACCATGCTGCTGAGCTAAACTCTAAGTGTGGTCTTATTACTCCATTATAAATCTTCTTTAGATTTCGTTCATTTGCTCCCCAGTTGGTACCTGCTAATTTTCTGAGTATGCCTAGTCGTCTTCGGGCCTTTCCTTCTGCATTTTCAATATGCTTATTCCATGTAAGCCTTTGGTCAAATGTCACCCCAAGATAGGTGGGGTAGCTTTCTTCCTTGATCACGGTTGTCCCTAGGTGTATGTTAGCTGATTTGTCCTTGGGGGCGAGGGAGAACAGTGTTGTGGAGGTTTTGTCTGTGTTTATTGTGATAAGCCATTTCTCTGCCCATGACACTAGCATGTCTGCTGCCCGCTGCATTCTATAATTTGCTGTGGTGACATTTTCATCAGCGCACCAGAGTACTAGGTCATCTGCATATAAGGCAGCTTTAACTCCTGCAGGGAGATCTTTCACCAGGTCATTGATGTAAACAAGGAAGAGTGTTGGGGAAATTACTCCTCCTTGAGGTACCCCCTGATGGAGCAACACTTTTCTGCTCTGCAGACCGTCAAGAGTGACTCTAGTTCTCCTGTTATGCAAGTATGACTGGATCCATTTCATCATGTTGCCTTGGATTCCACTTCTCCTAAGTTTTGCAATGAGGCCATCTTTCCACACCTTGTCAAAGGCCTGCTTGAAGTCGACCCAGATCGTTAGGACCTTTTTCTTCTCCTGGAAGGCATCTTCTATTGCTTGAGACAAGTAAGTAACTTGGTCTTCTATACTGTAGCATTCTCTAAATCCAGCTTGTTCCGGCACCAGGATCTGCTCAGACTCTAAATACCATTTCAATCTGTGGTTGACTATTCGCTCCATAGTCTTCCCAACACAGCTTGTGAGACTGATTGGCCGGTAACTTGCAGCCTCGGTCTTACATTTCCCTTTCTTTAGTATGGGTATTGTGATGGCTTCTCTCCATACTTGGGGTACCGTTCCTTTCAACCAGCTGTGGTTGAATATCTCAAGCAGTTTTGTCTTTGCTGCTGAGCTCAGATTTACTAGCATTTCGTTGCTGATTTTGTCTGGGCCGGGTGACTTTTGAAACTTAAGCTTGGAAATAGCCTTCTGTAGTTCTCCTAGTGTGATGGGTTCCCTCATTGGGGCAGGAGTATCTGTCTGTCCCATGGTTGCCAGTATTTCTTTTCTTATCTCTCTCTGATGATCTATGTTAATGGGTAAGTTGCTTTCTGAACTGTATCTTCTAGCAAACAAGTCTGCAGCTTGTTTTCCTCTGAAAAGTTTGCCACCTTCATCCAATGTGATAGTCTGCCTTGGTGAGGAACGCTCTTCATTTAGAGACTTGACTAATCTCCAAAGTTTCCTGCCGTCTTTCTCAAGGTTCAGCGATGCCGTTTTAGTTCTCCAGCTTTTCCGTTTTTCTTCTAGCTTTGTTCTCTGAAACTCTGCTACAGCCTTTTTCCATTTGTTGTGAGTTTCAAGTGAAGGCTGAGACTCTGCGTCCTTTCTAGCCTTGTCCATAGCTTCCTGACGTTCTTGGAGTGTGCTGGACCAGTATGGTATGTAGTTACGCCGGCATCCTTTGGGAATGGTTTCTTTTGCAGCTTGTAGTATGCATCTGTTGAAGTCTTTTACCACTTCATTAATGTCTCTGTTCTGTACCTTGAGGGTAGACAGCAGCGTGTTCACCTGATGCCTGAATAAACCCCAGTTGGCTTTTTTGTAGTTCCATCTTGTAATGGCTGGGCCTGTACTGAGAGTTGCACTCTGGACAGTAAGAAAGATTGGGCGATGGTCGCTTCCCCCTAGTTGGTCTCCTACTTCTCTACTAATAGATCCAGCTATATCTGGTGTGGAGAAGGCAAGATCTGGTGTTGAGGTTGTGTGCCATCCTCTGGAGTAGAAGGTAGGAGTATCTGTGGCATTATTGACTAGGATTAGGGAGTGATCATCTTGCCAAGTTTCAACCTCTTCACCTCTGTGATCCAGATGGTTATAGCCCCAGCTCTGGGAGTGGCTATTAAAGTCTCCAACTGCTATAAAGTTGGTGGCTGGTACCTGTATAGAGCTGAGACTCAGGGGTTTGTTGTTCGGACAGTAATAGTTCAGGAGTTCTATTTCCATCTTGTCTACCTTTATCTGCAACAGCTGATATTCTGCTCCATCCATGAAGGTTTTCCTTTCGTGTGCAGGAATGTTATTCCTTACAAGAGTAAGTACTCCTCCTTTTCGTCTATCTTGTCTGTCGGATCTGAAGCATTGATATCCCCTTATTTTAAAGGTTTGATCTGCTTTCAAGTGAGTCTCTTGGATACAGCAAACACTGACTTGCTTCTCATACAAGATGTTTTCCAGCTCTGTCTTTTTGCTGTATCCAGCCTGCTTGCTGTTCACTCCCTCTGCATTCCAGTGCATCATGACAAGTGGCACTCTGGGTTTCTCTTTTTCTGTTTTGTTTTGGTCAGTAGTTCTCCTCCGCCGTCTGCTGACTCCACAAGACGGTCTAGAGGGTCCTCCAGTAGCTGAGGGTGGGCTCTGTCGAGGCTCAGAGCCCGGCACTGCACCTGCCTGGTGGAGCTCCACAGGGCGAGCACCAGAACGAGATTTATTTGACGGTGTACTCTCCATAGAAAAAAAAAAGCGAGTTGCATGATACTGTGGTTTCCGGTGCGCCTTCTGGCCCAGTATCTACGACTTTAGCACCTGTTCAACGGGAGAGTGGGCTCATCCCTAATCTGTTTATGTTCCCAGTAGTAGACTATTCGCAAGCAGCCTGGGGGTGTCACTGCTCTGCGCGGACCTTGTTTACCGAGGCGGCGTCCGAGCTCGTATGGTGAAAATATGGTTGCGTTATCTTCAAAATAGCCCTGTCTTTCCCGTGGCTTTTCTGCCATCCTGCAACTTTGAGTTAGGGAGTTCTGAGCTCCAGTCTCTTTCCCAGGCATTTTATCCTGGCCTGGCACGCATACAGAGGACCCCACTTCTGGTTCTAAGTTAGCAGTTGGGGATAGGTGGGGTAGCACACTGTGCATTCCCCGTCATCCAGGGGGCTCTCCAACTATGCAGAGCTTGCACAATGCTGTGCTCTGGTTCTGGGCTCTCCCAAGGAATCCTCACGTCCTGCACAGAGCCACTTCCCGATACCCACCACCTGCCAACCCTCCATTGTAGAAATCTCCTGCATGCGGCCATCCAGTCAAGAGCCAGTATTAAGTCTGGTGCCCAAGTGATCCCCCCAAGCTCAGTGTGCAATGCTGGGTTCTCATCATGCTGCAACACAGGAGGGATTGTGATGCTCAGCCATCTCTCTCAATTCTGCACCGATAAGTGACATCGGGGACTTAACTTTGCCTCAGTACTGGGAGGCCCCGTTTCCGGGTACACCACACACAGCCAATTGAGGCAACGGTCGCCATGGGCGTGATAGACGACAAACAGTGAAGAATGAGGCAAGAAAGCATTTAACCCATGAAGTGGGGGTGGATTGGTGCAGACCAGAGCATGTACCACTCGCCGGTGGGTTCTGCATCTACACCTATAGGGTTCCACCCACTCCTCAGCCCATTTAGTCTGGCCCCTCACCCAGGACCTGTCCGGCTTGGGTGACCCTGCCAGGAGTAAAACTCCCGCCGGCATAGCTCCCGGGATCATTGAGGCGCTCAAGCTCTCCAACCACGGCAAGGTAGGCTTACATGTGGAGAGGTTTCTTACAATAACTCTTGCTCAAACCCAACCGTAATAAATACCGGCGTTCCTCAGGGCTCTATTCTTGGGCCTCTACTTTTTGCCATATACATTAATGACCTTCCACTACACGTCGAGCACGCATCCTGTGACCTATTTGCTGATGACTGTACTATCTACACAAGTGATACAAGTTGCAACACACTCGACCTATCGTTACAAAAAGATACAGACAATCTGATTAAGTGGAGCATCGGAAATCGCATGCTAATTAATATAATTAAAACAAAGTGCATGTTAATATCAACTAGACAAAAATTACAAAATTCTGAGAAAACAACACTTCAGATCTATATTGGTACCTCACCAATTGGAAACGTTAATGAACATAAAACTCTAGGAATAGTCGTTGACCAGCATCTAAATTGGAACTCACATGTTCATGCACTGACCAAGCAAACGGCACAGAAAGTTTACCAGTTAGCTAAAATCAAACATTTCCTAGATGAAGATGCACGAAAATTGTTCTATATATCTTACATACAAACAAACCTTGACTATTGCTCCACAATCTGGGATGGTTGTTCTATGTCCAACACAAAAAGGCTCCATTCACTACAAAAGCGTGCAGTGCGTCTAGTTTCTGACAACTGCCAAACACAGTGTGTAGATCTATATAAAGATCTCAAAATACTGCCTCTAAGAAAGCGCTTTCTGTTCAACAAAGCTAAATTTGTTCACAAAATCCTGTCACAGAATGCTCCAACATATATGTGGCCAATGTTCAAATACAATGAAAGACGCAGTCAACGCCTTAACAAAATACAAGTGCCCAAGCCTAGGCTTGACTTATTCAAGAAAAGCTTAGCTTACTCTGCTGCTCATCTTTGGAACTATCTTCCACATTATCTAAAACATAACAACCTCAGTCCCTATTCCCTATTCATACAATCGTAAACTTTTCGAATACTTTATGAGTTCTGATTATCTGCCCCCCTAATGTGATTATTTTTCCGAAAAAAATGGTATAATATCGAGTGTAGGTTTAATGATGATGTTAGTGCTTTTCAACATATTTTGTTTCATGGTAATACTTAGTTTGTACTTTTCAACATATTCTATTTCATGTTTATAATTAGATACTGTGAATGTGAGTATGCTATTATTTTACCTTTACAACGTTGAATTCCTTGAATTGATGGGTAAAATATATGTGAGAATAAATGAAATCAGTATAAAAGACGAGAGAAAGGAAGGGCAGAATGTCAGACGGGCCTGTGAGCCCAATTCTCAACCCTTTGAAAATAAAGTTCGTTCGTTCGTTCTCTCTTAGACGAACCTATGTTCCTATTTCTCAACACTTTGAAAACAAAGTTCGTTCGCTCTCTCGCTGGCTCTCTCTCTCTCTCTCTCTCTCTCTCTCTCTCGCTTTCTCTCTCTCTTTCGCTCTCTCTCTTAGACGGGCCTAAGTTCCTTTCTCTCAACACTTTGAAAATAAAGTTCGTTCGCTCTCTTTCAGTCCCTATTCATACAATCGTAGACTTTTCGAATACTTTATTAGTTTTGATTACATGCCCCCCTAATCAGATTATCTTTTCTTATAATATCAATTGTAGGTTCTAATGACGATGTTTGTACTTTTCTACATATTTTATGTCATGTTTATAAGTAGTTAATGTTAATATGAGTGTGCTATTTTATTTTACTTTGCAACGTTGAATTCCTTGACATTGATATGTAAAATGCATATGGGAATAAATGAATTCAGTATGAAAGGTGAGAGTAAATTAATATGAAACAAATATAAAGGTATGTTATCAGGCACTCGCAGGAAATAAAGAAGTAGAACACCAGACAACAGAAAAACAACAGACATGAGTGGCTTACCCAGGATTTGAACACTGGACCTTCCGTGCGACAACCCCGCCTAGCCATGCAAGCGAATCACACTATCCGCTCTGCCATCTACGCATCATCTAAAAATGATGTTTCAATGGCAGGTCAATAGTGCGAACCACAATACACGACACCAGAAGTCCTCCATGGGCAGTTCAGCCTATTAATGACGCAATCACTTCTGTTGTATTTCTATCAAGCAGTATAGGCCGAATCCAACAAGACCCTTAGGACCTTAATACTGTGTCCAGTAAATGATAGTAGACTAGAACAGTGAGAACAGGATAGTGGGTAGGTTTGGTATTGTACAAACATTTATTTTTTGTAATAAATGAAAGGTGAGAGAAAGGAAGGGCAGAATGTCAGACGGGCCTGCGTGCCCAATTCTCAACCCTTTGAAAATAAAGTTAGTTCGTTCGTTCGTTCGTTCGTTCTCTCTCTCTCTCTCTCTCTCTCTCTCTCTCTCTCTGTTTGTTTCTATCAAGCAAACTACAGGTACCTGTCTTCTCTGTCTATGAATCACTTTGAGCAGTAAGATGACCTGACCCATCTCGTGTTATAGATCTGGTGTTTTATGTACACAAAGAACAGAAACAAGCTCTACAAAGATATTAAGTATCGCAAGAACAAAGTAAACCAGCAAAAATTGTCAGTAATAATAGTTTCACTTATGTTCCGCACGTTCACGGAGTTAGTTGAGTTATGTGAAGTTTGCACACACGATTTCGTGAGAAAATCTGGCGACTGATGGATACCCTCCCAGCCACATTTTGTGAAACAAAACTTTTCGAAGCAGGCCATGAAAACTGGGAAGAAAATGTTGATAACGCAGACGAATTTAGTTATTTGAAGCTGTATCTGTGGCTATTCTGCGCAGGTGGTTGTTATAGAGACGGTCGTTACACCAGTTGCTACTTGGCTGTTGAGTCGGAGTTGTGGAGACAGTCTTTTTTGAGTGGAGATAAAAAATGTCCTGACTCCCACTCCCAATTGTATACCATGTGACTAGCAAAAAACTGTAGTTGGAGTCTGTAGTCGGACTTCTAACGTTCCAGGGTTCGGAAAATATTTGGCCGACTCCACAACCCTGGTTGCTACACAAGAGGTTTCAACGTACAATATTTGGCTTTTTGGCAACTGACTGTTACACCTATTGCTTTAATGCAAGGGCTATCAGTGGCTTCCGCGTGCAGTTTATGGCTTTTAAACCACTGGCTGTTATATTGTGACCTATTGACTATGTAGTACTAAAACATTATTGGCTATAGCACCAGAAACATTCTTAGTCGACGTCAATCATTTAAAATAAATCTTTGAAGAGAAATGATCAGTTATAAGTAATAATCAGAATTGCTTTTAGAAAATATACAGTTTTTCCTGTTCCAGTGGCGTACTAGAAGTCCTCTTCAGGATCAACCCTTTCTAGGGCTTCATCATACTAGCAGAATAACACAATCCTTTTCAAAGCTTTGTATTCATCAACGCTTAAAGCTCATGCACTATAGCATTTTTTTTGGGTTTCCAGTTGCGCTCTGATATAACCTAAGGTCTTCTGTCAGTGGTTTGATGGATGTGCCTCGCCATACAAAGGTAAACACTATAAGGTAAGAAATATTAGACTAACATATCACCGGAACAAAGTGTTACTCACCTGCTGAAGGATAAAAAAGACACTTCATTATCTTCAACCTTCCTTTCCGTTTCCCATGGAGCATAAAGTTACCACTGTAGCTGGGCCCTAGCAGTAATCCTATACCAAACCACCCATATGCTTCTGTATACATGTTTTCTGTGGAAATTTGTTTGCTACAAACTAGATGTCAGCGCCATGCACAACCTTTAATTAACAATAATCCCATTCTTTCTTAATTTCCTCCGAGACTCGAGAGAACTACACCGGACAACAGAAACTACTTCAGATTAGATCTAATGACGTCTCGACATCGAATGTTGGATGCCATGAATATCCAACGTTTTCTATCTCTTGTCCTTATGGTAAATCCTTACTTACTTACTTAGTTCTTATTCTTCGTCCCTGGAGTGTAGAGGTTTGCCAGAGAGAGCAGCATACTATCCTATTGGCTGCCTTCCTCCTGTCCTGGTTCTAATCTAGTCCTCGGTCCTTCGGAGATTGTCTACTGTTTGTCCTCCCAGCCAGCTCTGGGTCGTCCTGGAGGTCTGGATCCCTGGCTCTTGGTTTCCTATATTTGTCGTGGTAGCAATCTTCTCCCATGCAGCAGACATGGCCAAAACATTGTAATTGGGACTGTTCCACTCGGGCTCAGAGAAGAATTAACGATACCATCGAACAAAAAGCTGTGGCGTCTCTGTCTAGGTGCAGCATACTTTATGATAGAGGAACCACACTACCAAGAATATCAGAAAGAGAATGACATAGACAACTAACTGAGCCACTGTAAAAAGTACGAACAACAAAGGCTTTAATTAAAAACTTACTATAGAAATCACAATATAGACATGACAGGGGATAAGGTTTTAAGTATAGATGCCCCAGGAGAAGCCCAATCAATACTTAAAAGATATATACATAAAAAAAGCAAAACATATAAGGTTAGTACTTCAGAAAAGACATTCAACCAACTAGAAATTAAGCAACAAGAACTAAATCATTAAAAAAAAAAAACAGATAAATTAGCAAACTTACTAACTACTCATAGGACAAGGAAAGACAACGAGGTTTAAAAAAAAAACACACAACTCAAAAAGAACAGATACTAATACAAATTAAAACGAAGTGTAAAGGACAATAGTTATCTATAAACAATACAAAAGAGAAAATAAAATGACAAATACTAATATAAATTAAAACCAGCAACTGCAAAAGACCTCTACACCTCACGGTAGAAGGGGAACGACTAAGTAAGTAAGTAACTGCAAAAGACAATAGTTATTTAAATTGAATACAAAATTAGTAAATAAAATGACACTAAGTACCCCAGTTATAACCAATTTTCAGGTTGAACAGGATAGACCAAGATGGAACGAAAAGAGACAATAAAGGGCAGCTGTTAAGTGCCCGCTCTCCACCCATCACCGCTTCAAAACAACAACAACAACAACGTTCCACTCGGGTCTGCAGGGGATGGGTTTTGAGGCCGTGACGTTTTGTCTGGTTGGGCCAATCACTTGTGTGCCTTAAAATCTGATTACAAGAAACCTCAGAGAGAAAACCGGACTGATCTTAAAAACGACGAACTGGCACGAATTAAGGACTTCGACTTATGGATCATGGAACATTACGTGTATATGCGTTAAAGAAGAGGATGAGGTTGAAGCGATGATGAAAGCAAAATAAGAAATCCTGGCTCTCACGGAAACCAAAAAAAAGGACATGGAGTCATGGATCTCGATAGCAACATGCTGCTCTTCAGTGTAGTCCCCACAATCGAAAAAGCTAAATGGTATGTAGGTTGTATTGTGGTGCATCCTCAAAAAACGATTTCATGTCCATCTCTTGGGATTGTCTGCCTTGTTCCAGCGCTGTAATGCTCTTACACATTTGCCTTCTGCTCTTCTTTCTATTATGGTTTAAAACAACTTGTTGTGTCTTTATTTATGTGTCCAAAATAATTTTTTTAAAAACAACGACCTATGTACAATGTCAAAGTTACTGATGGCAGTTAGTCCTAGAAAAGGCGTTCGTCTGGTAAATTGGTTAGAGCGTTTGCTTCTCGAGGCGAAGGGAACTGGTTCAAAACCTGGTTTAGGGAAGACGAAAGCAGCAAGAAAAAGAACTGATTCTCACACTTCAAAAAAACATGAGACCTAGTATAGGTAAAGTCTTTAACAGTTTACTCTCCTATGGCTGTATGCGCTGTGGGACAAACTAAATTTAATTTTTACTGCAAGAAATATGAAAAAACTATTCACATGAAGATGTGTGAAATTACTATTCTGAAAAGGCCAAGATCTGGTTATCGACAGACTGCAAGTTAATTCTCCCACAACCTCTCGACCCTACCCCTGCCCAAACATGTTTTGTTTTAAATTATAATTTACTAATAAATTAAGAAGGCTGCACTTCTTGGTCCATACTAACCACTAGCAGCACAATACTGAAGCGATCACCAAATTAAATGAATAAAAGGGTTACAAAACAATTTTTAAGTAAGGAAAAGGAGCCAAATATTTTTAACAAATAGATAAAGAAACATTCAGCACTCGGAGTACTCAAAAGTATTACGAACTTAACCAATGTGGGGAAAAAAACGCGCGGGTGCTCACACATGCATACAAAATAATGTCAATTTGGCACCAGCAAGAACAACTTCCAGACGAACTTGATGCATACCGGTTTCCATACTTTGGTATAGATTTATACTTATATCACGAGGTCTGTCGGTGCTTTTGTTTAAGCCAGATCTAATTGCTGTATCTTATAGATGAGCCGTCTATCTAGAGTTGACAGCAGAGAAATGGGTTTCTTTACCTTGTTTGTGATACTGGCTCTCGGCATGACCTCGGGCTCGCCTACCGACGCAATGACCTGTCCTTATGAGGTGAGATAAAATAATGACTTATTAGACACGTGACTAATTAGGCAAAATAAAACCAGGAATGTTAATTATAATTCCTGAAAACTAACGAAGTTAACACTCAACAAACTGCGATCAGGCTAAATTTTAGATTAGTTTTTTGGGGGGGTTTAATTCGCAATTAATTTATGCGTATTAATAAAGGCATTCTTCCTGTGATTCCTACATCATCATTGACTTTCAGCCGCCCCAGGAGCACAGGTCATCAACAAAGTCAAGTCTTCCCGTCTTGTGCCATCAGGTCAAGGTCTTACGATGTCTCCTTCCTCCCCTTCAGATCTGTCTCCAGTTCTCTTCTCTAGTGTGATCTTTGGGCTCCCTATACCTCCCTTACCCTGGGGGTTCCAGAACAAGGACTGCCTGGTAATGCTATCAAGAGGTTTCCTCAGTGTGTGTCATATCCATCTCCAGCGTCTTTTTGTCATTTCTTGTTTGTGTGATTTCTACAGCTACTTTAATTATATTTGTGTTATATTTTCTCCAAAGTTTTTGTGAAAGGACTTGGATATCAAACGTGATCAGCTAATAAAAAAACATTTATTGAAAACGAAGACACATTTTTTTTTAAAGTTAAATTTACCAGAATCACTAATTTTCAAATGAAAACAAGCTAACTTTTTTTAAAGTAAATTTTCCTCGTTTCGGCGAGGCGCATCCCGTTCAAACTAGTCGGTTACATTAGGGCGCATGTCCAAATATAAAATACCTTTAGGTCTGATGAGCATTAACAAACTAACTTCTATCTAGCCAAATAAGTTAATATCGAGCGGAAATTAATAACATCACATCTGATTATCAAAACTATAAACTATTAATTATAGAATTTGTCATTTGTTGGAACAGTTGTGTAAAAGCCAAGCGTTAACAGCTCAGAACTATTTTATTTGGAAAGTGTTTGACGATATAGTAGATAATTACAGCACTAACAACCAAGACGTTACAGACTTTCGTGAATGGACACTTGCGCATAATAGAAGAGATGAACTGGTACGACAAGATCTAGATGTAAACCAGACGGTGGAACAAGACACGAGAAGAAGACGCTGGTGATGAATAGGACACATATTGAGAGAACGTGGTGATAGCTTTACAAGGCAGTCTTTGTCCTGGAATCTGTTCTGCAGAAGTAGAGAAAGACTGAAAAAACACAAGAAGAGAGCTGGGCATAGAAATGAAATGTATGAGGACGACATAGATTTTGAACGGATGGCACGTGACAGAAGAACTTGGCATGAGTTTCTTGACTGCCTATGCTCCTTGGGGAGCTAAACGGTGATGATGATGATGACTTATAACAAAGTTTAGCGAGAAGACAAACAAAAAGTTTTGTTTCGTTTTTCACAACCAGATAACACACCAGATCCAGACGTGAGAAGAGATAGAATAGTTCCATATTAAATGTTAAACGGTGTGTCTTCTCATTATGTATATGCCGCGTCCAATCATCATCATTTTCTTTTTAGCTCCTCTGGAAACATGAAGGCCCCCCCCCCCCCCCCCCCCCACTGTAAGCGTGCCTGCTTGCTGCAAGACTACATCAATGCATGCATGCGCTCTTACAGCGTTGGCTTATGTAGCAATATGTTTTACATCATGAAGTAACCAGCCTCATTCACAACTTCATGTGTGAGTCACTTCTTACGACATGCTTGAGGGTGCAGTGTCCTATTCTTTTGTCATCGCCTCAAATCCCCCCTTTCCGGTGAAAAAAGGGGGGGAGGAACTACACAGAGCGCGGTTTTTAAAGTTAGATGATCTGCCGCTTACAGTAATACTGTATAAAAAAAAATAATTTAGACTGCAAGTTATCTACCCTTATTCTTATTGTATATCCAGTATTTTATAAAAACGTGCCGGTGACAAGACTTTAGGTTCATCTTCTCCAATTATTTTCTGTTTGTGCTTGTTGAAAGCCTATGCTCCTTGTGGAGCTAAAGGGTATTGATTGATTGATTGATTGATTGATTGATTGATTGATTGATTGATTGACTGGTTTTAAAATAATATAGGATAGGCCACATAATTTGTTTACTGGCCCGTTTTCCCCCACACTGACGACCCTCTGTCATAATCAAATTAGGGAAGGATTCCAGCATATCGACATTCAGAGGTGATCTAAAGCAGCAAATAAGAAACGTAGAGATCTGGTTGCCTACGACATACGTGAAACGGAGGCTCGTGAGAGGATCCAGTTGGATACTCCTGACATTTAATAAAACACGGAACCCTTATGACTCACTATTATTATAAGGTCATCGTAGGATCTTCTATTATCGGCCTCAAACCTCACAATGTGTGGAATATCCAAGGATTCACTATGACTTTCTTGTGATGATCTCGTTACTTCTTGATGCATGGATCTCTGGACTTTCCCAAAACAAATGGAGGGGGGGGGGGGGGTGTAAATGGATGTATATATGCAGACATATTTTAATGCCAGATCAGATGTAACAAAGACTGACAATACGTATTTACCGATGAAAGAAATAAGTACCTTACGGACATACTCCTGATGGAAGATTTACAGATTTCAAATCCATCTGCTGGGAATATTTTTTTCTTCAGATCTGTACATGTGACTTCAAGTTGATGATGATGACGTGTCACCATCTGGATAGCATTCCGCCACTCCAAAACGGAAGCGATAGCTTTGCCATTGATACAATAGAATTTGGGGTACGTACCACCTAGTACAGAAATAGCAAAATTTGAGGTAAGTACCATCTAGTATAGACACAGAAGAATTTGGTGTTAGTACCACCCAGTATAGACACAGCATGGGCGTGCAATTTAGTTTCCACGCCGCAATGTGCGGCTTTTCCGTAATGTCCCGAAAATGCGACATGAAAAGATTTTGTAGACGTAAATAGTGTATGTTGTCCACAAAGTGTGTTTGATAGTGTGTAAGATGTTTAGTATTCGGCGAAAGACTCTTGTTCTTCAGTAGTAAGTCTGATCTTGGGTGATTGTGTCATCGTAGAATAAAGCTGATAATCTTTGGTGTAGAAATTTAATTCCTCGATGGTTCTCAAGATGTCCGAAGGGTACGACTCATCTTGCTGTTGTTTTAAATTGTGTGATCGTGATGTTGGTTTTATTAGTATTATGATGGCTGCAGGTTAACACCTGAGATAATTATGGTCATCTGCTAGTTTTGAGCCGATGGAAGAACCTCATTGACCAGGCTCTTTTCTGAGCAGACTAACGACAGACAAATTGTTCAGAAGGGATCATTTTCATGTACACAAATTTCACCAACACAATCCACAACGATAAAACTTGACGACACTGATCTTCTTCGACGTCACAGCGAAAGTTAATAAAATATTCCACAAAATAAGTGTGCCTTTTATTATCTTTAATTTCTGAAGATTTACACACACACACACACACACACACACACACACACACACACACACACACACACACACACACACACACACGCACGCACGCACGCACGCACGCACGCACGCACGCACGCACACACACACACACACACACACACAACAATTTCTTCTGATTCACACTGAAAACGTTTACAATTGATAACAGTGTAGTGTTGTTGTTTTTTTTTTTGGTTTTCTTCCTAGAGGCTCGAACGTTCTTAAAATTGTCAGTCAGTCATGTTGTTCTTTCTTATTCATCTTCTGCACCAACTGATTAAAAAATGTTTTATGTCTCAAACCTTATTTAAAAAAATTAACTGCAATGGTTCTCCTCTTGTCATATCCTCTGCATCTGAAGAGTGAAACTTGGGTTTATAAGATGTCTTGTAATCCAATAAGTTGGGAATCGTTGTTTTCTTTTTAAGACCAGCTGTAGGATTATTGTTGTCTTGGTGTAATGATCTGTGTTAACTCACCGAGTGAAACAGAGATCACACGAAATAAAAGTCTTTCTGCAGATTTTAAGTGTTTTTCAGCTTAATGTTGAGTAGGCACGACTTAATAAAATACAGATACTTGTTACCTCTTGTCGTACGGAAGGTTAATTGTTTTATTTTGCCCGTCTGAGTATATAGAGTGGATGTCGACAGGTACGCGAGAAGGTATAGTAATATATTTTTCACAGGTGGTAGAATTGAGGAAAAAGATCTGTCTCTGGAGTGATTAGGTAATCTCTTCCAGCCTATCCGTACGACTGTACTTTTAGTGCAAGACAGATTTTATTCCCCTATCAAGAATAGATAAGTTAATCTACACACACACACACAACTATGTGACACAAGACACACAAACGTGAAAAACTAAGGATAAATGGGTATGGATCTGACCAACACACAAAGGTAAGTTTCTTTGTAGTTTATTATCATTAAAACTCAGCAACACCAAAATATATAAAGGAAAAGATCAAAGAGTCATTTACATGCATATGAAATAAAGCAGAAAAACGTGCACCCACCCGAAATGGCGAAAAGAACCAAAAAAATTATTAACCCAAAGGTTGAAGGTTAGCACCCTGTTACAGAATGAACAGTAGTGGTACTCTTTGAGACCCAGTAGAATAAACAAACTTTTAGACAAATCAGATATATGGATAGTTTTCCCGCAAACAAGAAAATACTCGCACACTCTTGCAAACAGTGGCCACTCTCACACTCTTACCTAATTGCCTGGTATGGTAGGTCTGTAATATCCCTTGGTAACAGAATTACTCCATGAATATATCATTTAATTCACTTAATATTCTGTCACCCCCGTTGTCGCAGATCCAAACTGGCCCCAGCCCATCCCCAAAATTAGTTCATGAGGTGAACGCCTAATATGGTTGCGTCTCTGTTAAAGAACGAATATTGATATGTTGCCACACATAGACTATTGCCAGTACTTTTGATGAAATATGTCTCTTTGTGGTAACTCATGTGTTTTTGCACTGGTTTTAACTTATATTGAACGCTGCATATTTAATACGTCACCAAGTGTCTATGACGTAACACGTTTACACTAATTTATTCTAACGGCTTATATTCGTGGCCTTTCGTTACTTCAAGTTGTCCTAGTAAGACGTGTTTTTACAGGCTCCAAGAATTGCGGAGGAAGATATTTATTTAAGTGGCACAACTAACTTCGGATGCTGCCACTATGTTTTCTAAGATGGTCCTGAACTTAAATAGAAGTTCCACCTCTTATCGAGTAAGATAAATCAAGTATTTTTATATTCACGTCGTCTGGTCCACATTACTTGAGTGGTCATCGTTCGTATGCACTTCTAGTATAGCGGCAAGGACTGAATGATTGAGACGAGACAGATGAAAGATTAACTACTATATATGCATTGTATATTCATTGACCATGAAGATGTTTCCTTGATGTAAAATAAATGCTAATGAATATATATCGTGGACCCTCTACCGAACGTCTTGTGTTATTGAGCCAGTGATGTTCTGTGACGACCAAACCCGTCTCCATTCGCGTTTGTCAGCATGATGCATGAACGTTTGTGATACCGTACTCTACTCAAAACAAAACTACAAAAAGAAAACCACATGTAACAGTCTCCTAAAAGTGTTATTACAAATAGTTTTAAAAAAACTGAGAGAGTTCTTGAGGTTCACTCTTTAGCGGGAAACATACTTCCAGTATTGGGAAAACATCTGGTTGCTAGAACTCTGTTCATAGGCTGATGATGGTTCTTCTATCGGCCAACTTGTGGCTGGTAAAATATGTATCTCTCTGGGTTTTGCAAGTCCAGTTATTAAAAAACCAAAGTTATTGTCCTCCAATACTCTCTGGTGTGTGCCCGTTCACAAATGAGATTGGTGACGCACAGCCAAGAAAAGGAGAAAATAAATCCAAAAAAGGAAAAAGAAAGAGACCGCTGGCCGCCCTTGTGATCAGGTCTGCGAAGAATACAAGAAACATGTATATAAAAATATGCTAATCCTATATCTACACACACAGATGGGGATAAGACGATCTCTTCTCCACTCCGTCAGTCCTGATTAAATTTAAAAGGCACACGATGTTTCCTTACTCCTACCCGTCAACAAATTCCGCTGGCAGCTGAGTTCAGACGGGTCTGAGTTGTGTAAACTCGCCCGCCCCTGCTCGCCGACGTCAGCGTACAATGAAAATTATTATTTATTCTGTCCATACGCGCTGCCTAAACAATGATCGCCTGTCATTAAATTGCTATTAATTGTCGGCATCTGTTGTCGTTGCCGTATATGATTAAAATAATAGACGTGTGGATGGGAAGGAGCGAAGCTCCTGACCGGGTTGGAAGGAAAGTCCACTGACCCCCCAGCCTCGCAATGACATGTCATTGGGCCAAAAGAGCTGGAAAGCTCGAGTGCCGCTGGTTAGAAAAAAAAACAAAAAACAAATATGCACAAATGAAATATAACGTTGTATCTATCTTTCACTATCAGTTTACTGTCTATACGAGTGGCGTGATTTAACGTTTTAATAAAATATCTGGTATGAAATCGCTACGCGTTACTTTACTCGTTTTACTAGCGAGAAAAATCTAAGTGAAGAACAAATGTTAAAAGCTATCAATTCTTAAAACATTAGCACCATTATCCTTTTTGCCAGAAAATTCAGAAATGAAAATTTCCACGAACACTAGAAAACCATATTCCAACAATAAAGACTGGTTCTAGGACTGCGCTAGACTATTCAAAATTCTGACTGACAACTGATGATGGGGTTAAGAAAATAACAGTATATATGTATCATTAGGATTCTCTGATCTCTGAATGCGTTAATTTCGCGTTCCGGTGTTACCCAGAATTCAGAAGCTAAGCGTATCAAGATAAAGGCTTTACGGTCGGTCTTCGTCGAGGTTTTGACCGTCATCAAAAGACTTACTGTTCCCTAACGGGTGTCTCTGTAAGAATGTCCGCTTCTGAAGATCAAAGAGCCCAGGGGTTTTTAACTCCCCTGAGTACGAAACTTGAAAAGGGTCTGTGTTTTAGTCTTCCCCACGTGCCAGCCTTTCTGAGAACTATTATGATTGACAGATGCTTGCATGAGGGGACAAGGTAAACACAGCCTGATTTGCTTTCCTGTTATGACTGACAGGTCACGCAGTTTGTAAACATTGCGTTAGCTCGTGTTAAAACAAAGAGGGAGGAGGAGAGGTAAAGGATCCCGTTACATGCCCATTGAGGCATATTGGGAATATGGTGTTGGGCCCATATTTTCGCGACCATTGACACACTAGGGGTGATGTGGTCAGCATCACGCCGGCCGCCTTAACCTTCGCAGAGTTGCTCTGGTACCCAATTCGGGCTGGGTCGACCCAGAAGCCGTTTGCGGCCTAGAAAAATCCCACCTCATATGGGGATCGAACCATGTACCACTGAGCTAGGAAGCCAGTGCACTAACCACTATGCTACCGCGGCTCCCATTGATACATGGTTTAGCTAGCAAATCAGAGGGCAGCTATAAGTGTTGAAATGGGCTAACAAGCGCATTGTTATGGGATCAGGATTGTCCACATTGAGGGTCATGACCTCTGCCTTCTTTAAATTAATGTTTTCAGATCGACCTGCTGGCTATACGTATTCAGTCTATCTGTTTTTCTTAGATGTATTGATGTGAATTTGCAAGTAAAGCAATGGCATGGACTGCACTTTGTTGTTGTCACGGATTGCCTCCCCTTGCTTTGCAGTAGTGGTCCACTAATGGTCACAACGCAAGCGTATCTAAAAGTAGGTCGTCCAAGATATCTATCTTCGCGCAAGATTACTCTTGGCAAAGATGTAGATAGAAGAGGAATGGCGATTCTACCTTAGGGGAGCCTTCACAAGATATTCCCAGAAGTCAAGAACAAACGCTGCTTAGGGCTGAGTAAATTTGTTAACTTATTATCTGGTCCGTTGCCTTTTGTGAAGGGTTTATTCAATGGTTTAGCCCGTTCAAGCCCCCAGTTGGTGCAATCGAACGAATGCCCTCTTATAAGTAATGACCTATATATATATGATTATTAAATATTTCCGCTCATACGTTTGCGTTCATACTTCTAATGACTGAATAAACAATTATTTGTTTAGTTTAAGATAACATACAACAAATGTAATAGTCAATTAGTCTTTAACATGGGGAAAATAAATATGGAACATTGGGTGAAAATTGAAATTAAAGTTTTCTTCCTGAGGTGTAGAATGGTGTTTAGAATGTCTTTGATTTTTGCTGTAGCCTTTTTTTTACAACAAACTTAGCTCCAGATGAGTCCTGCAGCCGTGGTTTTCGTCACTTCTTGGTGATGAGGGCACTTCTTCACTCAATTTGTCTGATTTAGGCGGTTAGTGTTGATGCTATTCTCTCAAACCAGCGGCTTTTTTAACCACAGTCGTCTGGTGGCTTGTAACCACAAACTGTGACAAATAGAAAGAAACAAATGCCTTCTGCTGAGTACATTTGTTCTCCGCAAACTAACAAGCGCATTGTCATGCGCTCCACCCACTGTAGTGAAATCTGTGAAATAATCGCTAAATTCAGTAAGATTTTAGTCCTATGATAATAAATAAACCCACCCTTATGTGTCTGACTATTGTCGTCTTCGACGCCAGTAGAGCGCTGCCTTTTGTGCAGTGGAAATGCTAAAAGAAAATGACCCGCCGTAAAATCTAACACGCTTTCTAGTTTCGGTTTCGAGACGTACAATTAACATTTTAACATCTTGCCCGATCTGCTGCACGAAACTGAGGCAAGACTTATAATTAACGATCTGCCAGAACTGTGACACCAAACTATCGTCTGAATTAACGTAGTATTTTAACTTTAACGCCAGTAATTGTAGCAATCCGGACAATTTTCTGATCTGCGGTACGAAACTGCGGCAATTATTAACGCAAGTTTAACGCCCCATCTTGCGAAACCCCCTCTTCGCTTGACACGCTGTGCCATGCATATATCCACGCTGTGGGACACGCCAGAACGATATAAACACATAGACAGTTTTCGATTTCCTCCTAGTGGTAAATTTCTGACGTAACACGAACAAGCTGGTATTTGAATGAGGGGGGAAGATGGCCGACTTGTGTAAAAGATATATTTGACGATTGACAGTGACAAAAACTGAAAATCTAAACCATAATGAAACTGACCATAAAAATCATATATTAGTATAGCTTAGTGTCTCCTGAGCAATAATATGTTTTAATATATATGGTAGTCCAATTATTAGCCAAGATATTGATATAATACTATATGTCTACGAACGCTAGAACGGACGGACGGTTGGTCTTGCTCGTTTATCCATAACGTTATTAGGGACGAAAGTTAAAAAAGAGGCATTGGAGTAATTCAAATCCGATTGGGTGGTATAAGAGTATAGGAGTAAAGGGGGGAGGTAGGAAAATGTCAACCAAAACTAAACATCTTTTTGTATTGGCATAACTAAAGCAGACCGACCAATGGACTACGAGACACATAGTCTGTTTGGAATTTTGTTTTTGTTTTTTTCAAAACTAAATTCAAAATTTTGTAGTCGCCTGATTTCATTGGCCAGCTCTAATAGATATTGGCCAAGGCTTAGAGGTCTCGTGGCCATTTGACAAGAAATTTTTATATCAACAAGTGCGTTGAGAGCAGATTTGAAAAATTATAAAATAAATAAATTAAATTCGCAGTCTGGACAGGGCAGAGAAAACTGAGGCTATATCTTTTGCCAGTCAACGTTACTTGTGACATATTTCATTGAATTGTGGTAAGAATGCTTTATGTATTAATATGCTTGATTAAAAATGCCAAAGTTAGATACTGCTATTGGGAAAAGTGAAGGACATGCCGGGAGCAAACATTATTGAGTCCTCACATTGAACTGTATTTGACTGTTGCATATTGTTATGATTTTGTATCATTATTATGTTAGTAAGCCTCTGTGTTCCATGAACACTCTTCAACATGCCTAGAGCGTTTATAATTAAGAAAAGAAAATCATACAAAATAAGATGTGGTTACTCCACGTTATTGTATTGAAGAAAACTATGTAAACGTACAGTGGCGTATCTGCCATAGGGACCTGAGGTGTGGTCACAGTAAAGCGGGAGTCATATAAATTAGGGGCTGGTGCACTTGTATGCACACGAGGCTGACCCCATACCATCATGTGTACAATAGGGATAAGAAATTGTGATCAGATATGAAAAGGCCAGGGTGTCTTTTATTGCAGGGTTTTATTTCCTGTTACCAGCTGGTGACAGGAAACCTGATGAGTGATTTTACAGACAGAAAGTCTACATTAAAGTTTATGTTGTCATCAGATAGCCAGAAGGAGCTTGTGTGTGCTGATATATATATCCTGCAGCGCCATACTGACTTATCTTCATATCAAGAATCCCAGGTGATGTGTCAACATCTGGGACATCTGACACTTCATACAAATATACTTATTATTCCCAAGAATAAACAAAATTATATGGGGCGTGATGAAACAACAGCTCCTCCTAACTAATGACTAACCCTAGTATCTATTAAAGTTTAGTATGTGAATATACCTACAGGAACAAGAGAATAACATTATACTTATCGGACAAAGAGTCCAAACATTTTAGTTAATTAGTATATGTAATATATATATTTTCCTCATTTTCAAAGACCTGTCCAAAAGAGATGACAGGACAGGCAGATTAAAATTGTAAAAAGAAAAGAATTCAAATTTCAAAGAAACTTTAACCACTGTCTTATTCATTTACTTATAGTGAGTTAAAGTGTATTGTGTTGATGTACCACCATTGTCATTTCACCCCTAGACACTAGTCACATCAGACACCAGCCACTAGAATTAAAATACAAACCGTGTGAGATCTAGGGAGGTAGCGTTAGGCTCCCTGAAAATACATCACCATCATCATCATCTTTTTATAGTCAGGGGCCTACATTTGCTTGACCTCACACGGTTGATACATACACAGCTTTCTTTCTTGTTAGGAATACCATCTTAACCTCCCCAGCAAATTACACTTGCTACACCCACTAATGTTAACCTCTCAGAAGAATTAAATTCCCGTGCACATAATGTAACTCAGGGAATATGATGAAAATTCACCAATATCCTTCTGGGTGTCAACTAGAAAATTGCGTCTGGAGTGCATGAATAATGATTTGCCTGAATTACAATTAAAAGGTACATAAATCTCACAAGATAGTATGTTACACCTTAGGCATATGTGATGTAATCATCACTCATCACTGCACCAGTCGGAGTCTGGGGTCGCTCTGTTGTCGGGTTTCCTGCCGTCTGGTCAGAAACAATCACCAGCTCTTGCTGTAGTGGTTCATCAATATACTATTTTCATATGTTGAGGTTGCCAGCCTCATATATCCATTAGCAAGAAAACATGTTAAATTCACGTTTGTAATAGAAATGTTTACACTTACCCCAAATAATGGGTGTACACAATCTCCTGCACAGATTAGAATGGACACACAGCCCTTTAGTTAGATGCTGTTCGAATCACATTGGTCTCGGAAATTAGAATTAATTCCTCTGACGGCGGGTGTCTCTGCGAAATCACTTGCTGGAAAAACTTGAGTTAAATTCCTCTTACGACTGGGTCTGGGAAATTAGAGTTAATTCCTCTGACGACGAGTGTCTCTGCGAAATCACTACCTGGGAAAACTTGAGAAAGTCCTCTTATGACTGGTGAATCTGATTCCTAGGTTTCCAGTCTTGTTATATTAAAGTCCTGGTCCCTTAAGTTTTCAGTCTTGTATTTAAATGTGCGGGTTTACTCTTAAGTTTTCAGAGTTGTCCAAATACATTGAACTGTCACTTATAAGTATGGAATACTAAGTCCAATATCTCACTGGCTTCTTGGGAGTTGTTCGCTGTACAATGCGAAGCTGTCTGTGTGTGTTCTGTGTCTAGGATTTCACTACATTATATTGTACAGTTTCCAGTTCAAATCCCGCTGGGTTTCTGCAGAATGTTCCAATCAAATTCATTGCAGATTCTGGCGAACCAATCGCTCTCTAGCACTTAGAGGGGTCGGTTTGTTTATTATTACTCATCCCAGGCGTATATGAAAAATATTAAATTTAAAATACACGCGTGGCCTCTTACAACAGTGATGTCATATCGTTACATAAGACTTCCGGCCGCACCTCTGTCTCTCACAATATTGTGCCCGCGTTTTCCTGACGTAAAGTCTTCCGCTCAGATATCTACCCCGACAGATTATCTAATTATCGCCTTTATCTGTGTGCCTCCGCCAGACAGATGTCTGGTCAGACAGTGTTGTCTTCTTTCATCGTACGCACAATACAAGCTTGTGTCAACACGATGAGCAGCTTTTCAATGGGGTCAAATATTGGACCGAAACGTTTCCACAGGTGGTCAGACGGATTCAAAGAGATAAGCGTGTGACCGGTCTGATGACTAGGTATTCTTACGATAATACCTCGGTTCAGCTGGCGGAACGTAAATACGTCTGAGGAGTGGTAAACAATAAAATACGGATTACTCCCGTAGCAAATACTGCCATTGGGGAGTGGCGTGTTAGAGACTATCCCCATGCTATGTGTGACGAAAGTACTGAGATTCTGTCTTTCAAATGGCCCATGTCTTTTTCTCCTTGCAATTTGTTCACTATATTTTAGGAGGGATTACAGGTAATCCTTCTCCATGTTTCTTCTCCTTCTATTATTTACGTTTTTTTCAAGATGAGATCACGATGGAGTTTGATCTATGTGTTTAGAATGGGGGTGTAGGGAATTAGAAAGTATTATTCTAGATTAAGATTATAGAGGCTAGATCAGGATTTGCACCAGTGTCCTTTTTTTTAAAGATATTGCGTGGCCATATACGCATTTTACGGGAGTTAAATTATTTGCGGCCATTTTTGCTTCATTTCCGCAGTATAGGGCTAGGACCAATTCCCGGTTCTTTGTCTAGCAGAACTGCAGTTGAAATGCCGAGCTCCGATTGGCTTTAGAACCACGCCGCGCATATGACGTCATGAAGTCGGCGCGTGGGGGTCTTGATTATAAAAGGCCTATATTTCATAGCCTCTTTCTCTTTTAATGAAAAATTGCCAAAGCCGGGTGCCAGAAGCATATTGTCGATTGCCTTCAGTTGGACATTCGAGATTTGGTAAGCATGAATTTTTGCGTGAGGACTTTATTTAATTTTTCTAGTCCTAGCCGATCATTTAGTTTCTTGGGAAGTTTTAGTTTAATTTAATTCTTAACTCCAGAGCCATCAATTCGATCTGAGTGATAGACATGAGAAACTAGGTCCATTTAATTCCTTATTTCAGGAATAGCGGTATTTAAGATGATTTGAAAGTTGCGAGGTTTCGGCCATGCTTGGATCTATGTCAAAAACAGGTCTGCAGAGAAACCCGCATCTGCGAATTTTATTTATTTACAGAATAGTCGGGAGCGTGTAATGTGTATTTTCATTTGTGATTTTAGTGAGAGTATTGATGCTCGCTATTTATATAGTTACGCATATAACTGTGGACGGAAGTGATAGAGGTATTAATTGGAGCACGTGTGTGCTATCAGTAATGAATGTATGCAGGAGCGCGTGGTTGAAAAACTGCGGCACCACGTGGCGGAACTACGGGGTTTTCAATTTGATAATCGGGGGTTATGTATCACTTTTGACGGCAGGTAGATGCTAGCGTAAACAGGATTATATGTTATTGATTGTGCATTATTGTTCTGTGAATTCAGAAGATGGGAGAAGTAATTTTAAAGGGAATTATTTTGTATTACATTTTGAATGTGATTACTATTATTGACGGGAAATTTAGGAATTCCTAGAGAAGGCTAGTTTTAGTTGTGTTAAACATTACGGCATTAGTGTCAGCGTAAGAAGTAGGCCACAGTACGTCTGCCCAGACGGGCCATTGAAAATATTGTTGTTGCTCGGAGTTAGTCAGGCAGAACAAGCGATCTGGGTTAGCCAATGTTTACTTTGTAGGCTCAGGTAGAGAGGGGAGTTACGTGGTGAAGAGTAAGGAAGTTAATTGTTAGTTGAAATGTATTATTATGGTTTGTTTAGCTGTTGTTTTGTTTTGTCTAAAACAGCAGGTACCGGCTTTGTGGGAACGAGAGCGGAATTTTGAGACCACAAAATTTCTCCCACGGCAAAGTTGGGGCATTCGCAGAACCGCAAGGGTTTTACGTTAGTTGCCAGTAGTGGAAGGAGAGGAAGAAAATACGTTTTCCCAGCCAGGGGAAGACATTTTCCAGCGAATAGGATTTTTGTGGATAAATCCTGAGCTCTGACGCTCGTTACACACGCAGATTTGGCAGGCTGCCAGCGTTGTGGTAATTTTATGTTCGCTTCTTCACGGCCATAATAAAGCCGACGGCCCAGTTATAGGTACTCGGGCAGGTAATTTCAGAGTGGTAGAAGTCAGCTACAGTTCCAGTCCAGAATCCAGTGGGGTTCTGTTAAACCTCAGTCATCAATTCCAGAGTTAGTGGAGAGAGAGAGGGTAAACATTCTCTCTACTGAAGTCAGCACAGATAGGCAGATCTGTTAGTTTTGGTGAATCATAGCAGAGGACAGCTGCTGAAGTTAAGAGGTGCAGTTAGTTGTGTTCAGGAGATTCCAGGATAGGCTGTGTAGAACCGAAGTCTGTGCAGAGATTGTGTAGTCACTTCGCAGTCGTTCCAGCTATCAGTGGACTTAGAGTTAGAGTTAGAATTTAGAACAGCTAGTTTGGAGTGTAGGCGACATCAAGTGCAGTGTAGTTCATTTCAGTTAACCTTACCTTCTTTCTCCATACAGGTTGCAATTGTGGGAGAAGGGTTGGGGTTGATGCATTTTTAACTGTGCTTGATTTTGTTTTCAGGTGTGCATCCTCGCACTTTATGTATATGAGTTGTTTATAGGTGTATAATAAACTTGTATAAATTGTAGCTGGCATCAGTCATTTCCTTTAGTACAGTAGCTATATGTTGTCTGTACCTTGGTGTTTGTGAATCTTAATTGAACCTTATCCCCATAGGGTAGTTAGAGGTGGTTCGAGGCCATAGCAATTTAAACGTCCGAAGTGGCGAGGAAAGAATCAACCTCGGTTCTCAACCTCGGAGCCAATGGTCTCAACTTTCACATTTTGCACTATATTTCTATCTGAATCTATCATTTCAGTCTTTCTTCTTACTATTGTCTTGTCACTATATGTAGACAGTCTCTAGTCCTAAATCCATTTCGTGACACTATGTCCAGAATAAAGAGTAAAGTGAATGAAAGGGCAAAATGAAATGCAAAATAACAAGTGAATAAAGAAGCAATATGAAGAAAAGAAGTTTACTGCCGGAGGGCTGAAGGTGTGAGAGATCATACAAAAGGACAGGGACAGCCATTTCACAGTTGTCTGGCGCATTACCCAGTCTAAGACTGTCAAAAATAAAGTCGTTGATAAGGGGCATCCCAGTCGTACTCCTGTCTTCACCTCACAAGTTAGGTTGCTCTGCCCAACATTAAAATAAAGTTAGCATAGAGGCTTTTTATGATGGAAACAACGCAGCTGGGAATTCTATAAGCCCTCAGTATTTTCTATAGGCTGTCCCTGTGTATGCTGTTAAAAGCCTTGATACTAATACAGTAAGACGGGTAAATATCAATGTCAGTTATTTCAGTTTCATTTTCAGTATATTTATTTAATGTGCTAGAGTGTCGGGTACCTGACTTTACTCTTGAGATAGGGAAAGAAAGAGGTAGCGAAGAAGGCAGTTGGTCAACCCACCTCTCGATGCTGGACCTATTATAATGAAGTCTCTAACACTTCACTCCATTATAGCAGTATCGGCTATGGGACTACCTTTACCTGGGGGTGCTGGGCAGCCAACAACTGTCAATGACTTCTTTTATAATTACGACTTTAAATTGCCAACCACATTGTTCCCTCCTTCATGGCGACGGATTTCTCCCTTCATTGCGTTACAGTTGCCGTAAATAATACAATTCACCTATCTGTTGGCTCTTATGTTTTTTTAATGATTCAATTCAGTTCATATCAAACGGCTTTCAGCTGTTCAATTTTTTTTTTCTACCTCGACCAGCTTAGACTGCATACTCCCAGCTTTCCAGTATTGAATAATAGATCGAAACATTTAATTGCACTGTGGTTTGGAAACATTTAATTGCACTGTGGTTGCTTCCGTCAGTTGGGACTTTGGTGCAAGGAAAACAGGGGCAGTGGTGAGCCCATTCTCCATTAGAAGCGAAAACCGAAATAACTAAGATTGATAATAGTCCTTACCGTGTGCTACAGAAACATTACCTCTGAACATCATCGTTACCGTGTGCTACAGAAACATTACCTCTGAACATCATTGTTACCGTGTGCTACAGAAACATTACCTCTGAACATCATCGTTACCGTGTGCTACAGAAACATTACCTCTGAACATGGTCGTTACCGTGTGGTACAGAAACACTACCTCTGAACATCTTTGTTACCGTGTGCTACAGAAACACTACCTCTGAACATCTTCGTTACCGTGTGTTACAGAAACATTACCTCGTAGACAAAAAAGATTGATGTAGAAAAGTTAAATTTTTACTTTTTAAAACAAACAAAAACGCCACTCACTACGTGACTTTTGATTCATTTTGTGCACTGGTCTTGATGAACCAGTCCACCTATGCTTTACCGTCTTCGAGTCAAAAGACAACCTAGGATTGCCAAAGATGGTCGAGGGCACACCCAAGAGCTGAGTGGCTTGGACGAGGGCAGACTGCAAGGGAATGGAATTTTGAAACTTCTTCTTCTTCTTCCTCGTTCGGCCCCAGGCTTCTACATTAATGCCTCTAATAAAGGCAGAAGTCAGCTCAAAGTTCATGACATCTCTAAACAGTTTTTCATGGCGAGAAGTAGGTTGTTGCCATATGCCACTCCATTCACTGCTGTATGTTGGGCAGGACTGGAGCAGATGCTCGGCTGTCACGGGTCTGGTGCCACAGGAGCAGCGATCTGTTGGATCAATCATGTACTTGTCATATATATATGGTACCTCAACCTATTGTGACCGTACGTAACCGGAAAATGATGACCTGGCCTCGCCAATACATCTTTTATGCGACCTGGGTGTTTTAAGTTGTCTCTATATCGTTTTGTTACAGTGCTCCCCACTTCTTTTGTTATTGTTGAACAGAATCGACATCACTGTACTCAAGGAAAACCCATAGGTGCTCAGTCTCCCTCAGTATATGTCGAAAAGTGTGAATGCTAACGGTTCCTGTAGCTCGCCGGTTGTATACACGACGGATGTATCCTCTCATACGTCCATCTCTGCTAGCCTTACGTTTGATGCCATATTCCAACAGTTTTAACCTTGATGATTCATCTATTGCAGCGTCATTCTCTAACAGGCGATCATTAATTGTTCTCAGTATCTCTCCCTTATCCATATCTAGTGTCCCCACTGTGGGTGCTCTTGCTGCGAGTCTGTCGGCTGTCTCATTACCACATACCCCTGCATGACCAGGACAGTAGATCCACACCAGCTCTTGTAGACTCGAAGCTTCTATGAATGTTTTCCATTCATGCCTCAACCAACCACTTTGAACCTTTCGAAACATTGACTGAGAGTCAGACAAAATGACTGCCTTTGTGAACGACGTTTCAGATATCTACCTTAAGGCTGCAGTGACTGCCTCTACCCCCATTCTCATGCTGGAAGTTATCTTGTAAGCCCTGCTATGTTCCGCGATGATTCTGCCCTTTACCCTAGTAGAGAAGCCCCAGCCTGATGTCTAACCACAGATCACAGACCCATCTGTATACACGATGGCATCATTATCCCCGGCATGATCATGCATCAGTTGATTAATTTCCAGTTATGATTTGCCATTGCCCCAAGTTCCACACTCTCTGCTAAGGCTTAAGAGTACACCCATTCGTGACGTTAACCTACCCGTCTATTCTGTGTTATTCGTCTTCCACTACACATTACTGGACACACGTATTTCGGCCTTTATTTGGTCTATATTGCTGGTAAGAAAGTTATGTTAGTGAGTGCATCTTTAAACTGTCTGGGTCGTCCACGGGTCCTATATACCATAGTTGTGTGAGTGTCATGAGAATGTCCTCAGCCAATGATGCACTTGTTTGGGGTGCAAAATTGGCTGAGCGTCTTTTCACGATGTACTGTCACAGCAAGGCGATGGCGCCGTTTGGTTGGTCCTAGGTTCGATTCCCGGTAAGCCTATCACTTATATTTTCTATTCTGTTGTCTAGTGCCATCCTTTATGTCCAACGAGTACCTGTTAATTACCTTCATTTATTTATTTACTAATTTATATTACTGAGAGGGCATTTGTAAAGATCACTATCTGTTTTTCTGCATATGCTTTGTACCCAATAAGAGTTTCCGCTGCCAGTGTCAGGGCTTCTGCTTCAGTATTGAAATTGCAGTATTAGCCAATGGGAATCACAACAGCGTGAATAATAAGGATGCCAGGACCCCAATTTTCAATTGCATTTTTTGCCGAACCATCAGTATATGTGTGTGCGCGTGTACGTGTGTGTGTGTGCGTGTGTGTGTGTAGAACCATCAGTATGTGTGTGTGTGTGTGTGTGTGTGTGTGTGTGTGTGCGTGCGTGCGTGCGTGCGTGCGTGCGTGCGTGCGTGCGTGCGTGCGTGCGTGCGTGTGTGCGTGCGTGCGTGCGTGCGTGCGTGCGTGCGTGCGTGCGTGCGTGCGTGCGTGTGTGTGTGTGTGTGTGTGTGTGTGTGTGTGTGTGTGTGTGTGTGTGTGTGTGTGTGTGTGTGTGTGTGTGTGTGTGTGTGTGTGTGTGTGTGTGTGTGTGTGTGTGTGTGTGTGTGTGTGTGTGTGTGTGTGTGTGTCTAGAACCATCAGTATATGCATGTGTCCACATCTTTGCTGGAAATATTTGGTCTATATACTTGGTTGCTTTATGTTTTCTTTATGTTTCTGTCTGAATTATTTTACTCTCAATGCCTGGAATATCAGATTTTAGATCAGGAAAGAATTGGGACAAACAGCCGAGAACGATGATGAACAAACGTTGTGGCGGACGCTTGACAGAGCGCACAATTTGATGACGTGAAAATTATAATACTATTTTTTTTTGCAATGCACTATGACATGTATGGTAGATCGCAAGTATTAAAACAAAAGTATTTGCTTTGCTAAACTGTAGGGAACACTTTAATACTGTTGCGGATTGACAGAAAATTTGAATTGTCCAATCCGTCCAAACTCCTCTCCCGGCATTTTTCGTTAAATTTGTAAGGGCCAGCCGCTTTAAATATTTTTGTTTGCTGTTCTCGCCTGCTATGCGACCTCTAATTCTTTAATCGCGGCCGTCGTTCTCTTTTCTTGTTTGCTCGTTTGTATCAGTGTCGTGTATGCAGCGAGACCTGGACGACCTATGCTAAGCAAGAAAGAAGGCTCAATACCTTCCATTTGCGGTGTCTACGCCGCATCCTCGGCATCTCGTGGAAAGATAAAGTGACAAATGTCGAGGTGTTGTCACGTGCTGGCCTTCAAAGTATGTATACGCTGCTTAGACAGCGCAGACTTCGCTGGCTTGGCCATGTTCGCCGCATGGAAGATGGTCGCATCCCAAAAGATATCTTCTACGGACAATTAGCAGATGGCAAGAGAACAGTTGGGCGACCACAGCTGAGGTTCAAAGATGTGTGCAAGAGAGATATGAGGGCACTGGACATGGATCCAGCAACATGGGAGGATGAAGCTGCCGATCGCACTAAGTCTTCTTCTTCTTCTTCCATCCTTAGCCACCAACCGGCAAAGCAGTATGTGGCCAGTACGCCTAGTGGCGTCTTAGGGCAACAACAAATTGATCAATCTATCGCTGTTTCCACCACGCCTAGTGGCGTCTTTGTGGAACAGAAACAGACCAAACAATCTATCGTTGTTTCCGTAATCAGATTGGTTGGCAAGCAGGTGATCAGCCCACTGTGCGAAGTTTTTACGGGATGGGGTAAACAGCCCCATGCCCAACCCTCCTTAGTCGCTTTTTACGACATGCGTGGTAGGGTGCAGTGTTACTATTCTTTGCTCCCCTTTCGGGCCCCGGCAACACACGGGTGCGATCGCACTAAGTGGCGATGCTATTTACGGCACCACCTCAGATTGGGCGAAGAGAGGCTCACACAAGAAGCAGAGGTGAGGAGAAAACGTCAGGAAAATAAGCAGCTGAGGGCTGCCACCTCAGGGGCGCATTCCCATAGTCAGTTATGACTGAAGGGGCTATTATTATTATTATTATTATTATCAGTGTCGTGTGTTGGGTTTAGATGTAGTTTGTTGAGTTGTATAACTAGTGAAATGCAAGATTTATAGTAGAAAACACAAATAATGTGCGTGATTAGTGAGAATCTAAAGACAGCATAGAAGAAGATCTATTAAAGCTATCACTCTTTCCAAGCCCCACAACTCACTTATGTATTCTTAAGTATCACCCGCTCTTTCTTCTTTCTCACTGCTAGACAGAGAAATAGTAAGATCTTACGAAGTCATTTAATAATAGATACGAACAGCACATTAGCAAAAAGGTTAAAATGTATTAAAATTCTTTTCGGTTGTAAAGAAGAAAAAAAAAGAATAAAATCTCAGCAAATAACAAAAGATCAAATAACAAAGTTAACAATTACATCAATTCATATATCAAGTAAACAAAACCATCCTGTGGAACACCGTCAGAAACATCAACAGAGAGCTAACAATCCTTCAACTGCTTGTGAAAAAAACAAAAGCCGAGTCAGTGTCTTTTTTTATTTATGCCCTTAAATGAGGTGGAAGTTATAAATCCACTGGAGACGCTTATCGTTGCGCCGTTTTCACAAAAACTGATCTAGCCTAAACATAGGTAGGGACTGTCAGTTTACTCTGTTCTTCCTCTGACAACTAATAAAGACAGGTGTAGTACGGACCAGAAGACATAAAAAGTCGAGGTCATCCCAGGGCAGTTGTATTCCTTTCCGCTACTATCCTGGCGCCGTGAATAAAAATACTGACGTGCCTTGTATCTGGAAATCGATGCGTAATCCGGTCGTTCTGGTTGAGCGCTTTTATTGGGGGCCGAGTACTCCGTTCAAGAACGCTGTACTTCAATTGCAATTAAGCTGGCCATGCTGCGTTGAATGCTATTTTGGATGCCACTAAGCTCTGACAAATGCTAAATAGGCGAGTAAGAAACCACTACTGCACAATACTTGACGTCAGGCTGCGGTCACTGGTTCTACACTTCAATGAACGATATTCACGTGAGTGCCACCCGTTTAGTGGGCTGCGCGAAGTGGGTTATAGTTAACATGTAATTTGACACTGATCGAGCTATCTGCGTTCTGAAAACGTTAGACAGGAGGGAGAATTGTACATTCCCTCTGTTGGTTGCTTGTAGTCAGCTGATTAAGCAGTAGGCTCTGGGGGTAACCCTGGCACTAAGACAAAACATATTTCCGTTACCTTAAGCAAAATACAAATCATAGCATAATTTTATATGTAAGTGTTATACACCACTAAGGTATTTGTTTTACAAGTCTGAATGCTGCCCCATCCATATGAGCTGTCCTCCTGTTAATTCTGCAACATCAATTCTCAACATGCATCCCACATTAAATAATGTTATTTGTACATACATGTACGTCCAAGCATTTGCTCTGTCTGTAAACTCGACGTGGTGTTTTCTTCCAACTGAACGTATAAGTTTTCCACCAATGCAAATCCCATTGTGAGGATGCACTTCTCATATTCTGCAACTACTTGAATTTACATAAAAATATTTGCATTAAATACATTACACCATAAATTTGTATGCGATCCATGGGGTCGATACACAAAAGGAAAAATAATAACTCCAAAATAGCGTACATACATTGGTAATGGTTACGCCTGTTGGCTTCATCGTAACTATACAGGGTGTAGAACTCTTTTACTGGAGAATGGTTTGCTCTGGAACTGCCTTGTAAGTTATATCTAACTACAAAATAGACATTCCATGGTCTCATCCCCTGCTTGAGTAATTCTCCCAAAGTAAATTACTTCCTCCCAACAAATTCAGCCGTTATAGCTAACACACGTCACTATTAGGATTATGTAAATAATTTACAAACAACTAATTCCCCAAAGTAATGTCAGTTTATGCTTACATTTAACCCATTGTAAGCACTAACAGAACTATGTGGCTCTTAACAGATTAAGTATCTGTTAGCTGTTATTACGTGACGGAATTACACTGGTACGATTTTGCACTTCACATTACTGGATCAAATGAGGAAATGAGTTGTCACAAACAAAAGATGTACGACACTGCAGTCAAATATATATATATATATATATATATATATATATATATATATATATATATATATATATATATATATATAATATATATATATATATATATATATATACATATATATATATATATATATATATATATATATATATATATATATATATATATATATATCTATATATATATATATATATATATATATATATATGGTGAAAATGCAGTGATGCAACGCTAAAATTCCTCCATTTATAAAGATAACTGTTAAAATGAAATGTAGGGATAAAATTTGGATAAGATACGCTGCTACTTCTTCGCCCACGCCAGCGTTTTCTAGTGTCATTGAAAACCAACTAGTTTATAACATGAAGACTAACGGCCTATCCGTTTAGACGGGGTAGAAACGGAGATAAAAGGAAAAAATGATGCGGTCTGCACACGTGTTTGAATCTAAAGCCTAGAAGACGCAATTTGTAGTTTTAAAGAAAAAATTACGCCACTAGTTGACACAATGTAAGAACTGGAACACGAAAAACGACCTTAGCTCTTGTCAGAAACAGACGTATCTTGGACGTTTTACGGTAAATAGTCGTTTTAATTTGAATATAGCGGCAAACGCCGTGAACGAGTAGTAAAAACAAATTTCAAGACTAACATGGGCAAAATTATGTATTTTCTTAATAATAAGTTTAGAAGAATAAAAATTAGCTAGTTTGATAGTCCATCTTTCCCTGAGAAATAATATACTTTTAATTACAAAGACGGACAGATAACACGGAAGATATTGACGTGTAGTGAGTTGGGACTTAAATATAGTATAAAGTACTTAGTGTACTGACTGAGATCAGCTGTGAAGGTATCTGAAGTTAATAGGTTTGGTGTGTAATTCAGATGACCTTACTTGCTGCCACATTTATATCTCAATCAGACTAATTCTTAATCAATATGAATATTGGCTTCGTTAAGTGTCTAGGGTAATGCAAAAGTGAGTGTGTGGAATAACCTCAATACAAAACATATACCAACAAATATTAACTTCTAAGATAAAATCAACCAACTCCAGCGGTTAAGTTTTATAATGAAAAATTTTCTGTTAAACGTTATTGGTCCTGAGCCTAAATGTTCTTTTGGCCAGGACTTTAGTCATTGATAATCAGTTTGATGGAATCTTATATATTTACAAATATGTATATGCAATTATTTACAAGCAATAGACCATGTGTCCATAATGCATGAAATCAATCTTCAACTGGGTATTTTTTTTTCTCTATCTAATTACTTGTTCCTTGAAGCTGGTAAGGGATATACATCATCCCAATTGTTCTCTTTATCACTCTTATGGACTCTGTTGTACTGTTTTTAGTTTTGGAGGAAAAGTTTATTCACTTGAGGAGATTGTCCTAAAAAATATGCAGTAATGATAAGTTGCTCCAGGCCAGATATATCACTTATCTGTGCCTGGGATTCATAATGATTGCAGTCTATTTGGCCACACGCTTCAGGCCCTCTGGTCTACAATCTCTCTCTTAACAGCTGTTGTCAGAGATGACTTGATCTAGTGCTGAATATTTCTGACAGCATCAGCCAAGTACCAGCAGGAAACCCCTGTCAAAGCAAGTATGATCCTGTCTTAATATCAAACTAATTCCTCCAATTTTACCTGTAAACATGCATGTAATAAAAAGAACATGGTCAGCTCTTTCTGACAACCAAGCTTCTCCACTTTCATGTGATGGAACCAATAGTACCAGTTTTCTTTTTCATTTTTCCCTTATGGGGACAACACCTCTGTCATTCCAGCCATACTTCACCATGCAATAAGATAGGTGTAATGTTTCAGCATGATCATCATATATATATTGATAGTTCTCACTTTCTCAAATGGTCCATGGTATAATATATCAACAACTAGGCCATGCCCAAGCCTGCCATGGAACCATTTCGTTACAACCTTTTGTCATGGCCTTTTCTTATACACAACCAATTTTTTCAAATTAAAGAAGTCAATAAAATCAATCTTACCACATAGAAAGGAAATAACACAGGTTACGACGAATAAGGCACTAGAGAATGGCACATATCTAGATTTGCCCACTGTTTCAGACTGCTTTCGGTCGATATAATTTATAAACCACAGCACAAGTCTGACATCGCTCCTGCTCTTATGAAAATCTTTTGAAACTGGCAACGAGCAGCGTACTATTTCGTTCAATTCAAATGCTTCGACCAATCGCTCAAAGCCTAACTATATTTTGAATGAATTAAAAAAAAAATTATCCCATTTACTACGCGTTACTATCAACAACTAGATTCGTATATATAGTTTAGCCAATCACACCTCGGCTTGTTTTAAATTCTAGCCAATCTTTTACTCCGTACTATTTCAGCTTTCGTTCCTCTACGTGTTTTCAAAAACATCATGCCATTTTATCTAACAGATATGACCAGACCATGCCAGTTTCCATATGTTTTATACCAATATTTTAGTATCTAATGGACCATTTTGATAATTTATTATATATTCCAAGTCCACTAGTCTTAAGGTACCCAATTATATGATTTTCATGAGAACAAATGGCCCATTTAAAATTCCTGTCTTTTATCGATCTCAGTTGTTTATTTTTAACTTCCACTGTCCGCATCCTTTTTAACTGTTCTGTCAGGATTTCAGACGTAAACCAGTATAATGTCATGTTTCCTAATAAGCGTTTTTCAGGTTTTTTAAACCTAACTCTCGTATGGGTAGTGTTTTTTTATCACTGTCCAATTGAAAAAAGTTAGTTCTTCTGGCCTTACGCGCGTGATGGCATTAATTTTGTATCGCGAGACGCGTGTTAGCGTTGCATGCGTTCCTGCTTTCAGCCCTCCCTCTCTTTCTATCCTAAGTCCATCTGTCTTTTCATCACGCCGTGTATAAAATGAAATTAATGGAAGTATTAATTTAGGTCATTACGCAGGGTGCCTAGCTCAAGGTTTTCTTAGAAATGCAGTACACGTTTTATTGTTTGGTGGAAACGCGTGTATTGATGCAGTAGGCTTTACTATCAACGTGAAAGCGTGAGAATATGCAGACGAAGCATAAAAAGGGGGTTTTATTGTTCAACTAGCATGACGTTCTATTAACACAGGCGTACGCTATTGGAAAGCACGGGTCTTTAACCATTTCTCTATCCTTTTATTGAATTTATGTGTTAGGCTTTACATGTACCTTTTAATTTATATATGTGTATTTAGAATGTCTCATGACAAATTCTCCCCTCTTAAAACAGACGTTATATGTTAGTCTATAATTCTATATACACATAGAGAAATTTTATTATTATTTCTGGGGCTTACGGTGATTCTCATCACACGGATGGCGGCTTAAAAAATCCGTTCCCAGATTTGTCTTTCCAGTTATATACTCTATGCTAAACTCAAATGGCTGCATCAGTAATGACCATCTGAGTAACCGAGAATTTTCATGCCTAGCCTGCGCTAGAAACGACAAGGGTTTGTGATCCGTCTGCAACTTAAATGCCTTCCCATACAGATAAATATTGAATTTCTTTATCGCCCATATTACTGCAAGACATTCTTTTTCGCTAGTTGAGTAGTTGGTTTCAGCTTTATTCAACTTTCTGCTAGCATATGCCACTGGGCTTAATTCCCCATCCAATGCATCTGATTTCTGTAGCAGTGTCGCACCTAACCCAATATTACTGGCATCCGTCCTTACAATGAATTCTTGACTTAAGTCAGGTAATTTCAAAATAGGTTTGCTTGTGAGCTTTTCCTTCAATTCCTGGTAAGCTAATTCACATTGTGGTGTCCATGTAATTCGATCTGGATTTCCTTTACGTGTCAAATCAGTTAACGGTGCACATATGGAATTAAAGTTTTTGATATACTTTTGGTAGAAACCACATAATGAGACAAAGGATCTCACGTCTTTCTTGGTTTGTGGTCTCGGGGCTTTCTTTAGTTTCTCTAAATTCTTGGGGTCAGGGGTCATGTTTCCCTGATGGACTGTGTGTCCCAAGAATTCTAATTCTTTACATCCAACGCAACATTTGGTTGGTCGGGCTGTTAAATTCGCTTCTCTAAGTCGATTAAACAGCATATTCAGAGAGTCAATGTGTTCCTCAAATGTTTCTGTTGCTATAAGGATATCATCCATAAAATTTGTGATGCATGGATTATTCAGAGGGTCCAATAATTTTCTCATCATTCTAGAGAAGACACTAGGCGCATTCTTCAATCCAAATGGCAATCTGTTAAACTCATAGTGTCCCTCTGAGGTACTAAAAGCTAGGTATGGTCTAACCTCAGGCTTTACTGGAATCTGATAGTATCCTTTACTCAGATCCACTTTTGAGAAATATTTAGCTTTATTTAGCCTGGCAAACAACTGATTTGTATCCGGCAATGGATCCACCTGTCCTTCTGTGATAGCATTCAGTCTCCTGTAATCTATACAGAGTCTATGTTCTCCCGAGGGTTTCCTTACGAGTACCACACTGGAACTATATGAGGATTCACTGTGTGAAATAATTCCCTCCTTCAACAAATAGTCTATCTCTTCCTTCAAGGCTTTCTCCTTAGCAAAAGGAATCGAATAGGGTTTCATACAGACAGGTGTGGGGTCTATCAGTTTCATATCATATTCCAATAAGTTTGTATGCCCCGGTCGGTCTGTTAACACCTCTGTATGATTATCTAGAACCTGTTGCACTCTCTCTTTCTGATTTTTCGTTAAATGTGTACTGATTTTCACCTGTGCCGCTGTCTCACAGGGGTGTAATGGATATTCAAATGATGAAAGTGGTTCCTTTTTCATCTCCATGGCAATGGACAAGGTCAACAAGTGTGTCTCTTCCTGATTTTCTCTTTCCAAATATTTCTTCAGGAGATTCACATGATAGATTTTTTCTTTCCCCTTCTTATCTATCTTATAATTTGTTCTAGACACCTTCTCTAGAACTGTATATGGACCTTGCCATCCAATTTGTAACTTATTCTGACTACCGGGGAGAAGAAGCAGTACCTTCTCTCCCACAGCCAAATCTCTGTCTTTAGCTTTCCTGTTATAATAGGCAGCATGTTTCTTCCTGGCTTGTCTCAAATTTTCATTGGCAAGTTTCCAGCCAGTTTTTAAACGAGTGGTCAGCTCATTCACATATTGGTATGAGGATGTAATATTTTCCTCTGCCTTTTCATCAGTCCACGTTCTTAACAGCGCTTCAAGTGGACCTTTTATTGGCCTTCCAAATAATAATGTTGCCGGGGCCATTCCGGTTGAACTATGGGGTACCTCCCGATAAGCAAAGAGGGCGGCGTGAAGGTACTGGTCCCATGTATCTGGTTTTTCGTGTGCCAACTTTCTCAGGATCGACATCAACGTGCCATTAAATCTTTCCACTTGGCCGTTCCCTTGGGGGTGGTACACACTACAATGGAAGTGTTTGGCCTGGAAGATCCTGAAAACTTCTTCTGTTAGTTTCCCCTTGAACTGAGAGCCATTATCAGTCAAGATTTGATTGGGAAAGCCTAACCTTGTGAAAATTGTGAGTAATGCCTCTGCCACATGCTTAGAGTCAATCGATGACAGGGCTACCGCCTCTCCCCACATAGAACAAGTGTCCACCAGAGTTAGAATGTAGCTGTTCCTTCTCTTAGTTCGAGTGAAAGGTCCCACAAGATCACCGGCAACTCTCTCAAAGGGTGTTCCCACTATGGGCATTTCCCCCAGAGTTGCTGGTGCAGTCCAATGCTTAGGTGCTACTCGTTGGCACTCTGGACAGGATTTTACATATCGTTTGATATCTTCAGTTATCCCTGGCCAGAAATAGTGACAAGCTATTCGCTGTCCGGTTGCGCTGATCCCCATATGACCACTGAAGGGAATCGCATGCCCTAGTTCCAACACTTTAGTCCTATATGAAGTGGGAAGGACCAGCTGTCCGTGACCATTGGATTCAGATCCAGCCTTCCTATATATCAGTTTGTTCTTCATATAAAACTCTCCCTTGCCTGGAGGTGTATGAGCTTTGGGCAACTTCTTGAAACATGGCTTGAGTGTTTTATCCTCAGCCTGTGCCTTCCTCATCTCATCTGGATGAGTATTTATTGGATTATCCTCCTCCTTTTTAGACTGTGATCTGGTCTGCACTGTTGCCAATATCACAGGTCTCTTGGGATTCCCCAAGAAGACATATCTACACCCCAATATCAGAGGGTAGATTGGCTCATTTATCACTGCTGCTTTTATGATTCCTTCCACATATCGCGTTTTCACCTTTATCCGGGCGACGGGAAGTGTCATGGTAGCTACATCCTTGGTTGCAGTTTGAATCTCCACTGTTTCTGTGGTGTATTGATCTGCCTGCACCAGGTGAGAACTCAAAACGGAATCATAATCTAAACCTGTATCATATAAACACCTTATGATGACACCATTACAGATGACATCTTCACACACTGGGGGATGGTATGGTTCCTGTAGTTCCGCAGGTTTGACCTTTTTTCCCTTTTTTCCAGATGTCATAGCAGCACAATGAGGAGGTTTCCTTCTACAATGGTCAGTGTCATGATTGTTCATCTTACAATTTTTACACCATCTCTTTCCTTGGTTGTAAGATTTTCTTTCATCATATTTCCTTTCATCGAATTGTGGGGTTTTATTTTTATTGTCATACCGTGGCCTATCAAACTGGTGCTTACCTTTGTTTTGATCTCTAGGATCAAATTTATTAAAGTTCTGTGGTGCCTTAAAATTATCTACCTGTTTCCTTTTGTTACCTGATACCTCTGCCTGAGCTGCTTGATACCTTTCAGCAACATTTAGTAACTCACCCAGCCTCTCTGCACCTTGTTCCATGAGAAACTTTCTCAGGTCTGGAGCCATGGACTCTCTTAGTTGTTCTATAAGGACCATTTCCTTAAGATCTTGGGTTTTCCCCAGAGAAGTCCATTTCTCCAAGTATGTCTCTAACCGTGCAGAGAACTGGTGATATGTTTCACCTGACAGTAGTTTAGCATTCCTAAATTTTTTTCTATAAAATTCACCATTCTTTTCATATCTTAACAAAAGAGCCTGCTTTAGCATGTCATAATTTTCTTGATCACTTCTGCTCATTTTGGCAAAAACTTCATAAGCTGCCCCACGAAGTCCTTGAGATAACTTTAAGCTCCACCTTTCTCTCTCTAACCCATACGTGGTAGCTAATAGTTCATATCTATTTAGATAGCTCTCAATATCATCGTCTTTCTCAACAAAATGATCTAAATGAAAATTCATAGCTGAGGTTGAGGCTCCCTGACTAGCAGTGGCATCAGAGGTAAAGGGACTGGCACCATTTTCAGGAGCATGGCCCTGAAACTCAAACTCCCTTAGTCGTAACTCATGTTCCCTTTGTAATCTCTTCTCCTCCTTTTCTGCTTCCCTCTCTGCCTTTTTTTCTTCTCTTTCTGCCTCCAATTTCTTAGCCTCAGCCTCAATCTGCAGCCTCTTAGTCTCAGCCTCAAATTGTAACCTTTTAATTTCCTTTTCAGCCTCTAACTTTCTTTCGGCCTCTTTTTCTAATCTTCTTTCTTCCCGTTCAATATATTTGTCACATTCCGTAGTGACATAGGAAATCATAACTTGCCCGTCCATTCCTAACTCTTTAGCAGTCTGTACAGCGGCAGATCTAAATTTGGCCAAGTCAGCCATTCTAACTCAAGTAGATCTACTAAGGTTCTAAGACAATTCTACTTTAATTAAAGTAATTATTAACTAATTATTACTGGTGGAACAACCTATCACTGCAAAATCTCCTCTTACTTATTGATACTCTCTTAATGATGTTCCTAACCTCGATTAAGACCAGTAATACAATCTTGAATTTATATCCTACTGCTAATTTTTATTCCTAGAGTTAGTTAATATATGCTGTATGAGATTCCTATATATATCAACTACTAATTCCGGACAAGCCTACCAATTAATGTGGTGAGTTGGGACTTAAATATAGTATAAAGTACTTAGTGTACTGACTGAGATCAGCTGTGAAGGTATCTGAAGTTAATAGGTTTGGTGTGTAATTCAGATGACCTTACTTGCTGCCACATTTATATCTCAATCAGACTAATTCTTAATCAATATGAGTGTTGGCTTCGTTAAGTGTCTAGGGTAATGCAAAAGTGAGTGTGTGGAATAACCTCAATACAAAACATATACCAACAAATATTAACTTCTAAGATAAAATCAACCAACTCCAGCGGTTAAGTTTTATAATGAAAAATTTTCTGTTAAACTTTATTGGTCCTGAGCCTAAATGTTCTTTTGGCCAGGACTTTAGTCATTGATAATCAGTTTGATGGAATCTTATATATTTACAAATATGTATATGCAATTATTTACAAGCAATAGACCATGTGTCCATAATGCATGAAATCAATCTTCAACTGGGTATTTTTTTTTCTCTATCTAATTACTTGTTCCTTGAAGCTGGTAAGGGATATACATCATCCCAATTGTTCTCTTTATCACCCTTATGGACTCTGTTGTACTGTTTTTAGTTTTGGAGGAAAAGTTTATTCACTTGAGGAGATTGTCCTAAAAAATATGCAGTAATGATAAGTTGCTCCAGGCCAGATATATCACTTATCTGTGCCTGGGATTCATAATGATTGCAGTCTATTTGGCCACACGCTTCAGGCCCTCTGGTCTACAATCTCTCTCTTAACAGCTGTTGTCAGAGATGACTTGATCTAGTGCTGAATATTTCTGACAGCATCAGCCAAGTACCAGCAGGAAACCCCTGTCAAAGCAAGTATGATCCTGTCTTAATATCAAACTAATTCCTCCAATTTTACCTGTAAACATGCATGTAATAAAAAGAACATGGTCAGCTCTTTCTGACAACCAAGCTTCTCCACTTTCATGTGATGGAACCAATAGTACCAGTTTTCCTTTTCATTTTTTCCTTATGGAGACAACACCTCTGTCATTCCAGCCATACTTCACCATGCAATAAGATAGGTGTAATGTTTCAGCATGATCATCATATATATATTGATAGTTCTCACTTTCTCAAATGGTCCATGGTATAATATATCAACAACTAGGCCATGCCCAAGCCTGCCATGGAACCATTTAGTTACAACCTTTTGTCATGGCCTTTTCTTATACACAACCAATTTTTTCAAATTAAAAAAGTCAATAAAATCAATCTTACCACATAGAAAGGAAATAACACAGGTTACGACGAATAAGGCACTAGAGAATGGCACATATCTAGATTTGCCCACTGTTTCAGACTGCTTTCGGTCGATATAATTTATAAACCACAGCACAAGTCTGACATCGCTCCTGCTCTTATGAAAATCTTTTGAAACTGGCAACGAGCAGCGTACTATTTCGTTCAATTCAAATGCTTCGACCAATCGCTCAAAGCCTAACTATATTTTGAATGAATTAAAAAAAAAAATTATCCCATTTACTACGCGTTACTATCAACAACTAGATTCGTATATATAGTTTAGCCAATCACACCTCGGCTTGCTTTAAATTCTAGCCACTCTTTTACTCCGTACTATTTCAGCTTTCGTTCCTCTACGTGTTTTCAAAAACATCATGCCATTTTATCTAACAGATATGACCAGACCATGCCAGTTTCCATATGTTTTATACCAATATTTTAGTATCTAATGGACCATTTTGATAATTTATTATATATTCCAAGTCCACTAGTCTTAAGGTACCCAATTATATGATTTTCATGAGAACAAATCTTCTTCTTCTTCCGTCCTTCGCCACCGACCGTCAAAGCAGTCAGTGTCCATTACGCCTAGTGGCGTCTTAGGGCAACAGCAGATAGGTTTTCTTTGCCATTGTTTCCCATCATGCCTATTGGCGTCTTTAGGGCAACGGCAAATCAATCCATTTGCTGTTATTTCCGTAATCGAAGTGACTGGCAAACGGGTGATCAGCCCGTTGGATGAGAACAAATGGCCCATTTAAAATTCCTGTCTTTTATCGATCTCAGTTGTTTATTTTTAACTTCCACTGTCCGCATCCTTTTTAACTGTTCTGTCAGGATTTCAGACGTAAACCAGTATAATGTCATGTTTCCTAATAAGCGTTTTTCTGGTTTTTTAAACCTAACTCTCGTATGGGTAGTGTTTTTTATCACTGTCCATTTGAAAAAAGTTAGTGCTTCTGGCCTTACGTGCGTGATGGCATTAATTTTGTATCGCGAGACGCGTGTTAGCGTTGCATGCGTTCCTGCTTTCAGCCCTCCCTCTCTTTCTATCCTAAGTCCATCTGTCTTTTCATCACGCCGTGTATAAAATGAAATTAATGGAAGTATTAATTTAGGTCATTACGCAGGAAGCCTAGCTCAAGGTTTTCTTAGAAATGCAGTACACGTTTTATTGTTTGGTGGAAACGCGTGTATTGATGCAGTAGGCTTTACTTTCAACGTGAAAGCGTGAGAATATGCAGACGAAGCATAAAAAGGAGGTTTTATTGTTCAACTAGCATGACGTTCTATTAACACAGGCGTACGCTATTGGAAAGCACGGGTCTTTAACCATTTCTCTATCCTTTTATTGAATTTATGTGTTAGGCTTTACATGTACCTTTTAATTTATATATGTGTATTTAGAATGTCTCACGACATGACGAAAGACTGTATTGTTCAATACAGACGAGCAGACAGTTATTTTTGCATACTTCTCACAAAAGTTACTTTTGACACGTCCTTGAGACTAACGTAGAAAAACAAATTACATGTGGACAAGGGGCAGACAAGGAGGGTAGAAGCTAAAAATAACTTAGCATAGAAATCTTATACGTAAGTGAGACAAAATTTGTGTAGTTTTTTTTTTAGTTTGGTCCAAAACCAAGTGTAATTTTGGGAAAACCCAAGTTCGGACAGACGGACCGACAGAAGTACATTTCACACTAGACCGAAACTGGACTAAAATTGGACATTTAAGTTTAAATATTTAAACTGTAGAGGGGAAGTACTCTGATTGGACGAACGAGTAATATTGTTGACAAAAATTAGCCGGCAAGTGCCATTTGTTGAAGACTTCCACAGCAACAGATCGTTGATGCTTAGAACTGTGACGCCCAGTAAAGATAGATAATATTTCAAGTGGGACGCCATAGTATAGCCAGCAGCTCAGCTGAGTTTGTGCTAGTACAACGTATCTGTGTGTTTTCATTTGAATTGTGGTAAGGGAAAAATTATTAACCTTTTTATTTAACAATTCTGAGTGATTGATACTGCCATATAATGAAAAATGATTACGACAAGTGAGTACTTATTCTAAGTCCCCAGCGACAGTCCAGGGCCTAGAAGCGAATAAATAATATGGGAAACCATATCCAAGAATGTAGAAGACAGATCTTTATTTCAGGAGATCAGTGGGAACATATCACCCACCTTATTAGATGGAAAAAGAGACTAATGAACATATTTCAGATGCAATACAGTCATAGAGGAATGGGAAACTGGTGCTACTTGATGACAGCCTGGATGAGAGGTGCTGGGTCGGTCAGAGAGATCTGATCTTGTCTTGTTAATTTATGTTTTGTGATTAGTAAACATGGTGAAGTAGGCAGTATGCTATGACATAGCCTAATTTTGTGGTTTCAGAGTTTCTTTGTCTGGCACTGTGCTAGTGCCAGAGGCTCTGAAGAGATCAAACGGTGGATGACTAGAAGTCTATTATTTTACCTCAGCAACTGTGAGGAGTAGCCTATCATTTTACCTCAGCAACTGTGAGGAGTAGCCTATCATTTTACCTCAGCAACTGTGAGGAGTGGGCCAAGTGAACATCTTGACTACATCGACACAGGCCAGTTAAGTATTGAAGACCTGGCCTGCTGCTGATTCATCAATATAAATAAATAAATTTAAAAAAACACTGTGAATAAAGAACTTTACCACCATGTACCCCTGTTAAAAAACCAATGAACAGTATAACAAGAACTGGGCATGATGATACCACCACGACCCGTCATCCAGTACTAGTTTTCCAAAAGACTCTGTAGTTAGTATCCATATTAACAAATTTGACTTATATATCTATGTACAAATATTTTTATGTGATCATTCAATTATATGCTCTTTGATTGATATAAATTCATCTTGATTCACACGTCCTGACCATAAGAAAACTTGGCTCAGGACTAAATAAAGTTAAAAAAATTTTAAATTTTAAATTTTAACACAGTGTTAATTTACTTGATCATAGAGCTTAGTATTAGACCTAGTGTTTATATGTGTGTGTCTGTGTACTTAATTACCTGCACACCACATTTCAGTACCCTAGACATTGAACGTAGCTAACATACATAATAGCAGAATAAGTCTGTTTGAGGTCATAGGTGGTAGCAGAAAGGTATCCTGTAAAACTCACATAAACTTTTTTCTTCAGGGACCTTCACAGCTGACCTCATTCAGTACACTAGGTAACATAGCAACCGCACTTAATACCATCAAAACCACCACATATATTGGGGGCTCGTCCGGGATTTAAATTTATCAAGTATATAAGGGTCTCCTGGTCCGGGAATTAAACTATTTGGGTATAGACTTGTATAAATGCAACGGTGTCCCTAAAATTAAAAGTAATAATTAAGGTGGAAAGTAAAAGTTGATGAATCTTCACAGCCAGTGGTAATTAATTAATTAGTGTTACTTTGGTAATTAGATTTGGTAATCTATCTTAGACATTATTAAAGTGTGTGATACAGTATGACAGATCTAGCCAAATTCAGATCGGCTGCTGTGCTAACTGCTAAGGAGATGAACATGGAGGGTCAGGCGTTGATCCAATATGTAACTTCAGAATGCGACAAGTATACTGAAAGGGAAGATAGGAGGTTAGCTGAAGAGAAGAGGTTACAAATTGAGGCTGAAAAAGAACTTAAGAGGCTGCAGATTGAGGCTGACAAAGAGGCTAAGGCATTGGAGGCAGATAGGGTGGCTGAAATAAAGCGGCTCCAATTGGACGAGAAGAAATTAGAAGCAGAGGAAAAGAGACAGGCTGCTGAAAGAGAGGAAAAAAGATTGACTGCCGAGAGGGAAGCAGAAGATAGAAGATTGCAGAGGGAGCACGAATTACGAATAAGGGAGTTGGAAGTACAAGGCCATGCTCCTGAAAATGGTGCCAGCCCCTTTCCCTCCGATGCCACTCCTAGTCAGGGAGCCTCAACCTCAGCTATGGGTTTTCATTTAGACCATTTTGTTGAGAAAGACGATGACATAGAAGGGTATCTAGGTAGATTTGAACTTTTGGCTACCACGTATGGGTTAGAGAGAGAGAGGTGGAGTCTTAAGTTATCCCAGGGGCTTAGGGGTACCTCTTATGAAGTTTTTGCTAAAATGAATAGAGACGACCAAGACAATTATGACATGCTAAAGCAGGCTCTGTTATTAAGATATGAAAAGAATGGTGAATTTTATCGTAAGAAGTTTAGAAATGCCAAACTTTTGTCTGGGGAGACATACCACCAATTCTCTGCCAGACTGGAAACCTATTTGGAGAAATGGACTGCTCTGGGGAAGACCCAAGATCTCAAAGAAATGATCATGATAGAGCAATTAAGAGAGTCCATGGCTCCAGACCTGAGAAAATTTCTCATGGAACAAGGTGCAGAGAGGTTGGGGGAGGTTTTGAATGTCGCTGAGAGGTATCAAGCAGCCCAGGCAGAGGTAGCTGGCACTAAAAAGAAACATATAGAGAATTTTAAGGCCACACAGCACTTTAATAAATTTGATACCAGAGAACAAGGTAACAAAGGTAGGACAAACTTTGATAGGCCACGAAATGATTATCGTGATAGAAACTCACAGTTCAATGACCAAAAATATAATGAAAGAAAACCGTTTAACCAAGGAAAGAGGTGGTGTAAATGGTGTAAGAAGGACAACCATAACACCGAATTTTGTAAAAGGAAACCTTCTAACATTGCTGCAATGAAATCGGGGAACCAGAGATTAAAGGTTAAACCTAATGGACAGCAGGAACCTTATCACCCCCCAGTTTGTGAGGATGTTATTTGTAATGGGGTCACCATAAGGTGCCTATATGATACAGGTTTGGATTATGATTCAGTTGTGAAGGCTAGCCTAGTGGACCCAAGTCAGTATACCACCGAAACAGTGGAAATACAAGGGGCGACTAAGGACATACCACTCATGACACTTCCCATCGCAAGGATAACGGTGAAAACTCGCTATGTGGAAGGAGAAATCAGAGCAGCAGTGATAGATGAACCAATCTACCCTCTGATATTGGGGTGTAGATACGTCTTCTTGGGGAATCCCGAGAGACCTGTGATCATGGCGACAGTGCAGACCAGGTCACAGTCAAAGGAGGAAGAAGGTGAACCTATAAATGCTCATCCAGAAGAGATGAGGAAGGCGCAGGCTGAGGATAGGACACTCAAGCCATGTTTTAAAAAATTGCCCAAATGCCACACACCTCCAAGCAAGGGAGATTATATTATGAAGAACAAATTGCTATACAGGAAGGCCGGAACTGGAACAAATGGTCACAACCAGCTGGTTCTTCCCACTTCATATAGGGAGAAAGTGATGGAACTAGGGCATGCGATTCCCTTCAGTGGTCACATGGGGATCAGCGCCACAGGACAGCGTATAGCTTGTCATTACTTCTGGCCAGGGATAACGGAAGATATAAAAAGATATGTAAAATCCTGTCCAGAATGTCAAAGGGTAGCTCCAAAGCATTGGACTGCTCCTGCAACTCTAGGGGAAATGCCCATAGTGGGAACACCTTTTGAGAGGGTTGCAGTGGATATTGTGGGACCTCTCACTCGGACCAAGAGGAGGAACAGTTACATCCTTACTCTGGTGGACACTTGTTCTATGTGGGGAGAGGCGGTAGCCCTGTCATCAATTGATTCGAAACATGTGGCAGAGGCATTACTTACAATATTCACAAGATTAGGATTCCCGCATCAAATCTTGACTGATAATGGCTCACAGTTCAAGGGGAAACTAACGGAAGAAGTTTTTAAGCTATTTCAAGCCAGACACTTTCATTGTAGTCCGTACCATCCACAAGGGAACGGCCAGGTAGAGAGGTTCAATGGGACCCTCATTTCTATCCTGAGGAAGCTGGCACATGAAAAACCTGATATGTGGGATCAATTTTTGCCCGCTGCGTTGTTTGCGTACCGGGAAGTACCACATAGTTCAACCGGGATGGCACCCGCAACCCTGTTATTTGGGAGGCCAATAAAAGGTCCATTAGAAGCCTTATTAAGGACCTGGACAGATGAGAAGGCAGAAGAGACTGTTACCTCATCATATCAATATGTGAACGAGCTGACCACTCGTCTGAAAGCTGGATGGAAACTGGCAAATGATAATTTGAGACAAGCCAGGAAGAAACATGCAGCTTATTTTAATAGGAAAGCAAAGGACAGAGAATTAGCTGTGGGAGAGAAAGTGCTTCTTCTACTACCCGGCAGCCAGAATAAGTTGCAAATTGGATGGCAAGGTCCATATACGGTTCTAGAGAAGGTGTCTAGAACAAACTATAAAATTGACAAAAAGGGGAAGGAGAAAGTATATCATGTGAACCTTTTAAAGAAGTATCTGGACAGACAAATCCAGGAAGGCACCCCTTTACTGACCTTGGCTATCGCAACTGAAATGAAAAAGGAACCACTCACCTCACATGAATACCCATTACACCCCTGTGAGACAGCCGCACAGGTAAAAGTCAGTAAGCACCTGACTAAAAATCAGAGGGAGAGAGTTCAACAGGTTCTGGAGGAACATACGGATGTGTTAACAGACAAACCGGGGCATACTAATTTGCTACAGTATGACATGAAGCTGGTAGACTCAACACCAATCTGTATGAGAGCCTATTCTGTTCCGTTCGCTAAGGAGAAGGCATTGAAAGAGGAGATAGATTATTTGTTGAAAGAAGGGATTATTTCTCACAGTGAATCTTCTTTTAGCTCCAGTGTAGTTTTGTTGAGAAAACCGTCTGGGGAACATAGACTGTGCATAGATTACAGAAAACTGAATGCTGTCACAGAAGGTCAGGTAGATCCATTACCGGACACAAAACAGTTATTTGCCAGACTGAACAAGGCAAAATACTTTTCGAAGGTGGATCTTAGCAAAGGCTATTACCAGATTCCAGTGAAGCCTGAAGTTAGACCTTATTTAGCTTTTAGCACCTCGGAGGGACATTATGAATTCAACATGTTACCATTCGGATTGAAAAATGCTCCGAGTGTATTTTCTAGGATGATGCGCAAATTGTTGGATCCCTTGAATAATCCATGTATCACGAATTTCATGGATGATATTCTCATCGCCACAGAAACATTTGAAGAACACATTAACTCTCTGAATATGCTATTTGATAGGCTCAGAGAAGCGAACTTAACTGCTAGACCAACAAAATGTTGTATTGGATGCAAAGAGTTGGAATTCTTGGGACATACTGTATATCAGGGTAACATGACTCCTGACCCCAAGAACTGGGAAAAACTGCAGAGAGCACCTAGACCGCAAACAAAAAAAGACGTGCGATCATTCGTGTCGTTGTGTGGGTTTTACCACAAATGTATCAAAAATTTTAACTCTATATGTGCTCCTCTGACTGATTTGACTCGCAAGGGAAATCCAGATAAAATTGTTTGGTCAGCGCAATGTGAATTGGCATTCCATGAGGTAAAGGAAAAACTCACTAGCAAGCCTATTCTCAAATTGCCTAATTTGACTCAGGACTTTGTGGTGAGAACAGACGCAAGCAATGTAGGCCTGGGGGCCACTTTGTTGCAAAGGTCCTCTTCACCCAATGGGGAACTGAACCCAGTCGCTTATGCTAGCCGCAAGTTGAACAAAGCGGAACAAGGCTATTCCACAAGCGAAAAAGAGTGTTTAGCGTTAATCTGAGCAATAAAAAAGTTCCAAATCTATCTGTATGGTAGGACTTTTGTGGTCCAAACAGATCACCAGCCTCTCGTGTTCTTATCTCAGGCCAAGCATGAAAATGCTAGATTGTTACGATGGTCTTTATTGTTACAACCATATCAATTTAACATTGAATATATCCCGGGCTCACAGAATGTCGGTGCAGATTTCCTCAGTAGGCACCCCTGTGATCAAAATTAGAGTAGTTGGCAGGCGTAAGGAGTTAATTTTATCTATGTGTATCACTGGTTTTGGAACTTGCATTAGTGCATGTTCTCAGGTGGGGAGATGTGTGGTGAAAATGCAGTGATGCAACGCTAAAATTCCTCCATTTATAAAGATAACTGTTAAAATGAAATGTAGGGATAAAATTTGGATAAGATACGCTGCTACTTCTTCGCCTACGCCAGCGTTTTCTAGTGTCATTGAAAACCAACTAGTTTATAACATGAAGACTAACGGCCTATCCGTTTAGACGGGGTAGAAACGGAGATAAAAGGAAAAAATGATGCGGTCTGCACACGTGTTTGAATCTAAAGCCTAGAAGACGCAATTTGTAGTTTTAAAGAAAAAATTACGCCACTAGTTGACACAATGTAAGAAATGGAACACGAAAAACGACCTTAGCTCTTGTCAGAAACAGACGTATCTTGGACGTTTTACGGTAAATAGTCGTTTTAATTTGAATATAGCGGCAAACGCCGTGAACGAGTAGTAAAAACAAATTTCAAGACTAACATGGGATAAATTATGTATTTTCTTAATAGCAAGTTTAGAAGAATAAAAATTAGCTAGTTTGATAGTCCATCTTTCCCTGAGAAATAATATACTTTTAATTACAAAGACGGACAGATAACACGGAAGATATTGACGAAAGACTGTATTGTTCAATACAGACGAGCAGACAGTTATTTGTGCATACTTCTCACAAAAGTTACTTTTGACACGTCCTTGAGACTAACGTAGAAAAACAAATTACATGTGGACAAGGGGCAGACAAGGAGGGTAGAAGCTAAAAATAACTTAGCATAGAAATCTTATACGTAAGTGAGAAAAAATTTGTGTAGTATTTTTTGTAGTTTGGTCCAAAACCAAGTGTAATTTTGGGAAAACCCAAGTTCGGACAGACGGACCGACAGAAGTACATTTCACACTAGACCGAAACTGGACTAAAATTGGACATTTAAGTTTAAATATTTAAACTGTAGAGGGGAAGTACTCTGATTGGACGAACGAGTAATATTGTTGACAAAAATTAGCCGGCAAGTGCCATTTGTTGAAGACTGTCCACAGCAACAGATCGTTGATGCTTAGAACTGTGACGCCCAGTAAAGATAGATAATATTTCAAGTGGGACGCCATAGTATAGCCAGCAGCTCAGCTGAGTTTGTGCTAGTACAACGTATCTGTGTGTTTTCATTTGAATTGTGGTAAGGGAAAAATTATTAACCTTTTTATTTAACAATTCTGAGTGATTGATACTGCCATATAATGAAAAATGATTACGACAAGTGAGTACTTATTCTAAGTCCCCAGCGACAGTCCAGGGCCTAGAGGCGAATAAATAATATGGGAAACCATATCCAAGAATGTAGAAGACAGATCTTTATTTCAGGAGATCAGTGGGAACATATCACCCACCTTATTAGATGGAAAAAGAGACTAATGAACATATTTCAGATGCAATACAGTCATAGAGGAATGGGAAACTGGTGCTACTTGATGACAGCCTGGATGAGAGGTGCTGGGTCGGTCAGAGAGATCTGATCTTGTCTTGTTAATTTATATTTTATGATTAGTAAACATGGTGAAGTAGGCAGTATGCTATGATATAGCCTAATTTTGTGGTTTCAGAGTTTCTTTGTCTGGCACTGTGCTAGTGCCAGAGGCTCTGAAGAGATCAAACGGTGGATGACTAGAAGTCTATTATTTTACCTCAGCAACTGTGAGGAGTAGCCTATCATTTTACCTCAGCAACTGTGAGGAGTGGGCCAAGTGAACATCTTGACTACATCGACACAGGCCAGTTAAGTATTGAAGACCTGGCCTGCTGCTGATTCATCAATATAAATAAATAAATTTAAAAAAAACACTGTGAATAAAGAACTTTACCACCATGTACCCCTGTTAAAAAACCAATGAACAGTATAACAAGAACTGGGCATGATGATACCACCACGACCCGTCATCCAGTACTAGTTTTCCAAAAGACTCTGTAGTTAGTATCCATATTAACAAATTTCACTTATATATCTATGTACAAATTTTTTTTATGTGATCATTCAATTATATGCTCTTTGATTGATATAAATTCATCTTGATTCACACGTCCTGACCATAAGAAAACTTGGCGCAGGACGAAATAAAGTTTAAAAAATTTTAAATTTTAAATTTTAACACAGTGTTATTTTACTTGATAATAGAGCTTAGTATTAGACCTAGTGTTTATATGTGTGTGTCTGTGTACTTAATTACCTGCACACCACATTTCAGTACCCTAGACATTGAACGTAGCTAACATATATAATAGCAGAATAAGTCTGTTTGAGGTCATAGGTGGTAGCAAAAAGGTATCCTGTAAAACTCACATAAACGTTTATCTTCATGGACCTTCACAGCGGACCTCATTCAGTACACTAGGTAACATAGCAACCGCACTTAATACCATCAAAACCACCACAATATATATATATATATATATATATATATATATATATATATATATATATATATATATATATATATATATATATATATATATATATATATATATATATATATATATATATATATATATATATATATATATATATATATATACTGAAGCACATTAAAAACGCACCACTATTATATATACTGATGCCGAGAAGCTGGAACAAAAAAGTGTGGGAATGGATTTTCCTCGTGTTTGTCATGAGATAGAGAGCGAATGGCTGCTGGAATGGAAAGTGCATGATTCAATCCACGGGTTTGTGTACAGACTACATTAAAACAATGAAAGTTACACGTGCAACACGATTCCCAACAGCTATGACCCTGAAAATGTGTACGCTTTGTGGCAGTATACTCGGTATAAAAAGGCCGTTGAGACAAAACACCCAGTACAACAATGTGCTTGAAATGCCACGACTATCTGAAAACGACCGCCAACGAGCCATTGGTATGTTGGAGACTGGAATGAGCTCGCGGGCCATTGCCAGACGGATGAATTGCCACCACAGCACTATTGTACGTCTCAATGAACGTTACGGAATCACTGGCAGTGCCCGGGATAGACTTCGGAGTCGCCAACCACAAGTTACTACCACTGCGCAAGATCGTCATATTGTGCTGAGTCACCTAAGGAATCGTTCTCTCCCGGCAAGTCAAACAGCAAGAGCAATAGAGGGTAGACGTGGGCAAGTCTCTCGAATGACAGTCATTCGACGACTCAGAGATAAAGGCCTTACTGCAAGACGACCTTATGTTGGGCCAAACTTGACTCACAGACATCGTCAGCAGCGCCTGCAATGGGCAGAGCAACATGTCAAATGGACTAGACTGCAGTGGAATGCTGCCCTATTCACAGACGAGAGCAGATTCAACATATCCTTTGCTGATGGACGTATGCGGATTTGGCGACGGTGTGGAGAGCGCTTTGCAGATTGCTGTGTTCGTCAGCACAACCGATTTGGAGGTGGCAGTATTGGACATTTGGGGAGGATTCAGTTTTCACCATCGCTTGCCTCTTCACGTCTTCGGTGGAAATGTTAATGCTGTGACATATCGAGATGAGGTTCTGTATGCATTGGTTGCTCCTGCGTTCACAAATTATCCAGACTTGCAGCTTCTCCAGCAGGATAACGCACTTGCGCACACCGCATGCATTACGCAGCAATATCTACAGCAGCAGAACATTGTGACGATTGATTGGCCTGCCCTATCACCAGACATAGAACATATGTGGGACGAGCTTGGACGTAGAGTCTACAGGCAAGGTTCTCCAGCTAATCTGCAACAGCTCGAAGCTGCTCTTACACGTGAATGGGACTTGATTCCCCGGAATTTCCTTCAGAGACTTGTGCTTTCCATGTGGAGCCGCTGCCAAGCTTGTTTGCAAGCACACGGTGGACATACCAGATACTGAGGATAGTGTGAATGAATTTTTTTATTGGTTGTATTTTTGATTTTCTCCCTTGCCTGCACAGAATGCAATGAATTTCATAACAATCAAATGTACAAATTAATGACCAGCATGGATTCATAGGAAAATGAATAAAGATTCCAAATATGTAAACATGTAAACACTTATATTTACATTTCACACTCTGTTCCTGGATTATACAGGTGGTGCGTTTTTAATGTGCTTCAGTATATATATATATATATATATATATATATATATATATATATATATATATACACACACTAACACACTAATAACTAACTAATAACTAAGCATTTTATTATATTATAAAGTGCTTAACTCATCCCGAAATACCAAGAATGCTGACGCAGAAGATCAAACACGAAAGCTGACAACGGCCGCGATTAAAGAATTTAAACGACTGAAAGATCGCATAGCCGGCAAGAACAGAAACATTAAATGGTGAAGGGGCTGGGTCTTAAAAATTTAAAGAGAAATGCCAGGAGAGAGGCTGGGATGGATTAGGGAATTAATATTTACTGTCAAATCACGACAGTTAGCAGACTGGCGGCTAGTTTATCTTTTGATTTCGCGTCTAGTTCTCATTATAAATTCTCCTAAGCTGTTCGCTGACCAGCGATTGTCAACTTAAAATAACATTACATAATAATACCTGGCCGCAGAGGAACGGAGCTTCGTTCGACAACGGTGGACTTACAAGCTGCTATACTCGAGATCAAACTAAATTCTTTTCTTAACTCTTGGAAATCCGAATTCTTTCTGGATCCACGGGTGCATAAACGAAGCGATGCCAGATATTAGAGGTCTACGTCAGTAGCAGACTACAAAGTCTGATAGTTTTAAACATTAGATACACTTCGTAAAAGGACCTGAAGACGGACAGACGTAAACAGAATTGCTCTATCTGAGGATAGCTAAACGACTATTTTCCGACAGCGGACTCTGTTTAGATTTTTGTTACTTTGAGTTTCAGGACTACTTCCAGAGCTACATTCAGAACCTTTGCTAAACTAAGCTGCTGACAAGCAACCAAAGGAGGTAACATACAATTCTCCCTCCTGTCTAACCTTCAAAAAGCAGATAGCTATAGCTACACGTGTTTCAATTACCTGTCAACTATCACCCATTTCGCACAGCCCACTAAACGAGTGGCATTCACCAGCGGAAACCATTCACTGCAGTATAACCAGTAAACATAGCCAGGCGTCATCAAACCAGTAGTAGTTTACTACTCACCTTTTCAGCATATGTCAGAGATTAGCGGCATTCAATATATCATTTTACGCCATTTGCTGGCACAGATAAAATCAGGTGCTTGTATGGTTTCTCGGAACATACATGGTTCCACACAGACAGAATAACAGCCACAGTACTTAGCAGTCCTTGTGATTCAAACTTACATGGCGTTCAACCCCTTAGCGGCTTAGGAGAGCAGTTACGCTTTGGGATTAGCTGTGTGTTTTCCAGGCTCACGGATAGAGCACCAACCATTAGATTATTAACATACGTCCCGGGATTAAGAATAGAAGTTGACACGATGTACAGTTTGTCGTGGACTGACTTTGTGCTGTATAGGCATTTTGTCTGTTGTGTTATTTCAATTGTGCTCTTGTTGTATGAAATTAGTAATTGTTTACATTTTTGTGAGTTAATATTAATGTTGTGTGACATTGGATTTTTTTATTTATTTACAATACACAGAGCTTTTTCTGTAATAAAATTTATTTGTATTGGTTAAGACCTTCATCCATATCTATTAATAAGTGACTTAGTAAGCTCTTACTATCTCTCTGTCTGCCAGTGAGAAAGAAGAGGGAGCGGGTGAAATGGATATATACGCGTAAATGAGTTGTAGGGCTTGGAAAGAGAGATAGCTTTAATAAGATCTTCTTGCAGGCTGACTTAAGATTCTCCCTAAGTGCGCACATTATCTGTGTTTTCCCTATAAATCTTGCATTTCACTAGATTTGTCTAACTGAACGAAACACTCACGACAAATACTTCTTCTGGTATCTTCTTCGTTTCTGGGATTGTCAGTTTCGGTGCATGGCATTATTTAAAAGGGGACACAGGCCCACACAAATGTAAAAATAACCGTACATTTACAACAACAAAATTTTGATTATTCAACTGTTATGTAATTAGTAATTACACAATTTACCTTTTTCAACATCTCAGTCGTCTTAAAGTGCTGCAGATACTGAAAGTTTAAAGTGTTTAGCTTTAATTCTTCTTCTGTCGTTGTTTTGACGGGTATACTAGTAATATTTGAGTAAGTTTTTACTGAATCGTGGCTGCTTCCACTGGCTGAAGCTACGACATGAGTAACGTTTTCTTTAGTAGTTTTCCAAGCAGCTATAACAGTATGTTGCACTGGCTCATGTGACTCTAGCCTCCCATTTGGTCCTAGCATATGAGAACAGTTTTTTTCGGAATCACGAAAAAGCGTTTATTAGGAAAGTAGATGTGCACTTCATCGAAGGAAAATTGGCATAAAGTTTGACTGTGTGGATGAAATTGCTACCTTTATTGCTGAAACATCCAAAAGCTTTTACAAAAGACAATTTAGATTGGCAGCTGGTACCTGGTAGAGTCTTTACATGTTGTTCTGTTTCCACGTGATTTTTAAAATCACAAGCATATTAATTAACCACAGAAAAATATATTCCTTGCTTACAATACGTTCTGCCTCTCGGCCATTTCGACCACGGGAAAAAACATGGAAATGTGGCTCTCAGTTCATCTTGTTCATAAAACACACTTGCATTTCGGCGTCTTTGTTGGTATCTGAAGTAATAAAGGAAATTCAAGTTATAATTAAATTATCTTCTTCTTCTTCCGTCCTTAGCCAAAGACCGACCAAGCAGTCAGAGGCCATCACGCCTTGTGGCGTCTTAAGGGCAACAGCAGATTGATTTTCTCTGTTGTAGTTTCCCATCACGCCTAGCGGCGTCTTTAGGGCAACAACAAATAGATCCATCTGCCGTTGTTTCCGTAATCGGTGTGACAAGCCAACGGGTGATCAGCCCATTGGGCATAATTAAATTATACTGTCAAATAATTATCATCATCAGCTGGCATCTCCACATCGTTGGTCGGCTGCAATGGATCTCCAACTCTGTCTCTTGTCATGATGGCGTACTCTGATAGACTCTTTCCTGTCTCTTGTCATGATGGCGTACTCTGATAGACTCTTTCCTGTCTCTTGTTATGATGGCGTACTCTGATAGACTCTTTTCTGTCTCTTGTCATGATGGCGTACTCTGATAGACTCTTTCCTGTCTCTTGTCATGATGGCGTACTCTGATAGACTCTTTCCTGTCTCTTGTCATGATGGCGTACTCTGATAGACTCTTTTCTGTCTCTTGTCATGATGGCGTACTCTGATAGACTCTTTCCTGTCTCTTGTCATGATGGCGTACTCTGATAGACTCTTTCCTGTCTCTTGTCATGATGGCGTACTCTGATAGACTCTTTCCTGTCTCTTGTCATGATGGCGTACTCTGATAGACTCTTTCCTGTCTCTTGTCATGATGGCGTACTCTGATAGACTCTTTCCTGTCCATCTCTTGATGTTATCTTCCCACTTATATCGATGTCTTCCTCTTTCACGTTTGCCTTCAACTTTTCCTTCTATTATGATCTTCAGTGAAGTGTTATGTCTTTTTACATGGTCAAAGTATTGTAATTGTCTAATTTTGATCTCCTTCATAATTTTTCTTTTCACTCTTAGGTTTTCTAAGATGTCTTTGTCTTATCCTGCAAAATACAGCCTTTTTATTACTATGTTGTTGTCGATATCCCATAGCTGCTCAGCATGTCTACTCTTGGCAGCTCAATGCCATTCTTAGAAAAGTGCAGGTTTTCTGTAGTTGTTACAAGGTTCCATACAGTGAGTTAGTGATTGTCAGAGGTGTCTGTAATAGTTTTTCTGGCATTTGTGAGTAATGGACACTCCATGAGGAGGTGTCTGTTTCATAAGGATGAGTTTTATTACTATTAAATTGACAATATTTTAATAGATTTTAATTAGAAGTCAAGCTACAATTATTATGCATTTAATAAAAAAGACATTGTATTTATTGAAATAAGAGACTGAGCCTATGCATGAGCCATGTGTCCGTCTTCAATACTTTTTTTCTTGTGTCAAACAAATAATATTCAAAATACATAAAAGAAAGGATAATCTAATAATACAACAACGGTGTTAATATTACACACTCTGTCGATTGAACTGTCAGCGTTCTTACCTTTTTTTTCCTTCTTTTTAAGTCCCACCCTGAACTTACCAGAAAATGCGTCTTTGGGGTTTGCACGTACAATATTCTCAAAAAGGCCGTCTTATATATCCGCACGAGCCACAACAGATTGGGAGATCATCTATTCAACAAGCTAAAGATAGGAACTACCAATGAGTGTAAATGTGGCACTGATAAAATGACTGATGAACATCTGCTTCAAAGATGCCCAACATATGAGGAACAGAGAAATCATATATGGCTGTCATCAGTACCATTCTCGGAAAAACTCTATGGAGAAGCAATAGCCTAAAGCTGGCCACTTCTGTCTTGGGAAATATTCAAGTAGAACGTCCTAGTGTGTTCGAAGAAGAAGAATACATTTTGACGAACCTCCGAAAAAAGCTGGCAACTAACCGCCCGGACCTCATTCGTGGGGTTAAATTAGAGGACAAATCCACAGACAGGGGACAATTAATCCCCCTAATTGTGCTAATAAATACACCTCAAGATTAAATTTAAAAAATTATTAGTATTTATGAGATTCTTCGTAACCTGCAGATCTGACCTACAATTTAAGTCTCGTATTATTTTTTCCCACCTGTTTCAAACATTCCCCTTGTTAATTTTATTTTTAATGTTTTTCTGTCAGTTAGGTTTTAAGATTTAATAAATTTGCTTTTAATTTTTCTTTCAGAAAGGACAGATAACCAGCATACCTAACAACAGCTTACCTTCTGGCCTGGTCAATGTTTACTTCAGCAACAATCCCATCTCTGACATAAACCCAGATGCTTTTGAAGACTCTGCGACCACCTTGATTTCCCTGTACTTCGTAAATGCTACATTCACGGAACTGCCTGAAGCCCTACTCAAGTTAACCAATCTGACAACTTTGCTTATAAATGATGTGCCCATTATGGATTGGAACTATGCAGTTTTGGAGAACATCGCAGTCTCAGTCAGCGAGCTTTACTTGAACAATGTAAATCTTACCTCTAGTCCTATCTGGCTGTCTCTTTTCCACTCACTTGTCACACTGGACTTGTCAGAAAACCCTTTAAAAACAATCCATGATAACGCTTTCAGTAACTTAGAAGATCACTTGACATATGTGACTCTAGAAGACACGGGTTTGTCCGACGTACCTAAAGCTTTGTCAAGTCTGAAAACTTTGTATCGCCTTCGCCTCGGTTTTAATAACTTAACAGACTTACATGGTATACCGAGTGTTAAAGAGCTAAGTGTTTCAAACAATGCAATATCAGATACCGAGATGCTTGTCCACGCTTTGCTTTCTAGCGCAGACACGCTATCTATCTTAACCATGGAATCAAACGAGCTAACTGCGATTCCCGATTTTTCTAGTATGACTATGTTATGGAAGATATATTTAGGTAAGAACCAAATATCAGACTCGACAAATGGCTCACTTCCCGCGTCCGTGACTCATTTATATCTACAAGGTAACAAACTTACTTCAATACCGGCAGCCGTTGCTAGCATGACTAACCTTTCTGTCTTAGATTTATCATCCAATCAGATCACGGAGATAACCTCTGACAGTATCCCAGTTAGTCTGACAGAACTTCATTTAAATGGCAATTCAATAACCGAAATCACGGAATCTAGTTTCCCTGATGGTGCTTCTTTAGTGCGTCTAAACTTAGAATCCAATCCCATTTCCAAAATCTCACCTTTCGCATTCGGACCTCTAGAAATGCTAAAATACCTTTATCTTGGCGGAACAAAACTGACCACAGTACCCAGCGCTCTTAAATCTTTGACAAAAATGAGTACCCTGAGTTTAAGTAATATTCCTACTCTACTTTGCTCTTGTCCACCCGAGCCAGGAATAGTTCAGTGGTATAAATCGGAGCTTTCAGATCTGACCTCGTCTGATACGTGCAACGATGGCCACAAATTAAATGATTACTTACGTGATAGTCTGTGCCACACAGAACCACCCACTGCCATTTATAGTACAACAGAAAAGGGCGGGGGCAGCTTGATTTCCAGCCTAGATTCCTGTTTGTATATGTTTATCCCTTCGCATATGTTACTTGCATATGTGTTCCATTTTTAAACCGTTGAGTTTGGAAACCCTAATGCTAGAGGTGTACAGGAAATGTCAATTGGTGTGGTATCGATCTCTGCTCTCTTGAATATTAACTCTCACGAGCTAGCACGTTGTCATTCAGTTATTTCCCTTTTTGCCGAACCTTTCCAGCATGGCGCCACCACTTTAGCTAGCCCCCCTTGCAGGAAGGGCGCATTAAAACAGGCTTGTGCTTTGCAGCGCTGATGTCCGTATCAATTTGTTTTACATGATGAGGTTGGCAACCTCGTTCACAAGTTCATATTAGCAGCCTCCTACGACATGCCTGAGATAGCAGTAGGCCTGTTCTTTCCTTGTCTCGTGTGATTAAATTAGTGTGAATTGTTCTCCCTGTTGATAGCATTACAAGGCAGATATTGTTCTGGAATTTTCATGGTAAGCGGGGTAGAGAGAGAGAGAGAGACCGAAAAACACAATGTGAAGAGAACTTGTGACAGACATAAAATACACTAGGAAGACCTGGACAAACCTGAGCTGACGGCACGAGACACGAGAACCTGTCATGTATTTTTCAACGCTTATGCTCCTTAGAAAGCTGAAATGTACGAATTAATTAATTAATATCATTAACTAGGTTACAAACAAAACATCGCGTTTCAATTGAGTGTTGTCTGGCGTAAGTTCTTCTGTCTCTCCACTCTTCAAGTCCTTGTTGTTTATTCATCACAATCGGTGTTCTCAATCACCAATGTCGTGATGTTTAACCTCTCCAGTTATCTTCTATATTTTTTTTCCAACTGTAGGCCTTTCTTTTCTAAGACAACTTCATTAGTCTTTGTTCAAGCTGTTATGTGGTTGTTAACTTCTTCTTTGATCCTTAGTCGCTGAGTGAAGCATCAATAGGTTGACCATCTAAACTAGTGGCGTCGTGTAAGGTAACAACCAAACTCTCTCCACTTTGCTCGGTCTGTGGCCATCCTTCTTGCGTGGCCCCAACTCTGGTTCCTGTTTTTCATCTCGACCTCTAACATTCTCCTCTAAGTTGTGTTTGAGTGGCCACTTCTTCATCTTCCTTCGTGGGTCCATAGCATAGTATTTCTGGTGATCGTGTTGGGGTCTTATCTGAGGATATGGCCAACGAGGAAGGTGGGAGGGTGTTGGGGATGGGTGGGCAGTTAGCAATCTACTTTGAAACCAAATCTATGTGACATTTAGTCATCATGTTTGCTCATTAATTATCCACAGTTCGTTTCCATAAGGTACTGGAATTCACCATGACAACTACGTACCTTCGAGAAGGTATTGATTTGAAGACTTAGCTAGTACTAGTATTTCCGTTTGTCTGCTGAGGACGTTAGTCTGCCTCAATATCCTATTGAATTATTTAAACTTATCCACATTTTTGATTTTATAATTATAAGCAGTGGTGGCTACAATGCTTTGTTTCTGGCGAGGATATCTATAAATAACTGTGTAGTTACACGTGTGCCCGGCGCGCGCGAACATATAACACATTAAGGGTTTAAAATAACAATATCATAAACAGCAAACATTGAGGATGTCATTTATCGTCAACATTAAACACACGTGACACAATATTTAATAGCAGTTAATTTGAAAACTTACAATTTATAAGAATAATTTCTCGACATTAATTACATGTATAAAGGCGTCTTTTCCTTTCCAGCGTCTCCCGGCGTCTTGTTAAAAAAAAAAAACTTTTTCCAACCTGTTTTTCAATCATGTATAATGCTTCTTGTCTTTAGTGTTGGAGTCTGGGATAGATTTTGTTCGTTCTCTGTCGATATGGACAGATCATTAATCCGTACTTCAAATTTTGTGTTCCTTAAGTAAATTTTCACACGCCCCAGTGTACAGAAACACCCTTCCTATTCAAAGGCTGTTATGAGTGTGGTGATAATAATTTTAAGGAGTTTGTTCGTTTCGCTGAAAGAGAAAGTAACATCACATAATACCAAAAATACACAACATTAGTTATCTTGGAGACAACCAAAAGTATCCCCACTGGAGTATTCAGCATGTGGTTTTAAACACATTTTTCCAACATAGTGACGTTTAGATTTATGAAATGTAAACTACATTAAACAATTCTTTCGCATTCTTGGGAATGGCTCCCAGTAATCCCCCCGAACTCAGAAATGATCGGGGGAAAAAGAAGCGTGCGCATTAATGAAATGGGAATAGAAGGGAGTAGCATCAAGAGAACGGATAAGAGAGACAGAGAGCTTGGTTAAAGCTCATCGTTGAATCATGCTTGTTACAATATATTTACAGACCTTGTTATATGAAAATATGGAGAAAAATGGCTTTGATTATTGAAGTTGTGGTGTGAATGGGGACCACTAACTAGACCGTAAGAAAGAGCCACCACTGCATATAAGCTGCCTTTTCTTCATAGACAAATTCTTATGTTGTCTGAAATACTAAAGCTACATCATTTACTTTTATTGTAGAAAAGTTATGATTTAATTCTATTGTACTGATAAAGTCACTTTTTATTTTTAAATCGCTATTTCTTCAGTTATAACCTATAACTAATTTATTTATAGGAAACAACACTCACAATAATGACAATAACTTCATATATTATTATACAAAATGCTTTGTCAGAGAACAGGTCCTGGAGCAGGTCAATCACTTTAAATACCTCGAAGCTGCCATAGACGGGAAGGAAGGCATCAAAGAAGATTTGGCTACCGAAGTGAAGGAGCTGGCAGACTTGTTCAGGCCATAATTCGAGCATTTCTCAGCGAGGTTGGCAAGAAAACAAAGATGGCTGTATACCGCTCCACCTATGTCCCAGTCTTGACGTTGGGTTGGTAGTCATGGGCAATGACTACAACCCACAAAAGTCAGGTCCAAACCTCAGAAATGAGGTTCCTGAGGAAGGTGGTTGAAGTAACAAGAAGAGACATGGTCCGCAACCAGACATTACGTCATGGCCTAAAAACCCAACCCCTGCAGACCCAAGTAGAACAGTCCAACTAAGGTGGTTTGGCCATGTCTGCAGAATGGGAGAAGATCGACTACCACGACAAGTATACGAAACTAAGAGCCAGGGATCCTCCAGGAAGACCCAGAGTTCGCTGGGAGGAGAACATTAGACAATCTCTGAAGGACCGAGGATTAGAATGGCACCAGGCAAGGAAGAAGATAGCCGATAGGATAGTATGGCGCTCTCTCTTCCAAACCTCTACACCTCACGTAGAAGAGGAACGACTAAGTAAGTAAGTAAAATGCTATATCGCAGTAAAATGACAACTCAGCGTGAGATCCTATTTGTTCAACGCGGACAGCAATTTTTGTGACGTCAGTTCGTTGCCTATTTGATATTTTATTTTGCTTCTGCGAATAAAAAAATAATTAAAATTTAAGTTCAAGGCCGTGATGTGGTGAAAAATTGTGGGCGGAAAAAAAAGACGGACAGTAAGCAGAACTATATAGACAGTTTAAGACGTTGAATGAGGATTATGAGGAGAAGATAATAGATGGGAAAGGAAAATTATGGACGGATTGAGAAGACTGAGAGGAGTTTAGCCGTTTCAAACTGCTGGTGGAAAGGTGGAGTTAGAATTGTCAAAAGGAAAAGGCACTGGAAGGACAAGAAACATTAGCACTTCTATATGAACTTTTAGGATACATAGATGCTTCTTTTGTCATGCATTTATATTTGTAAATCTGTTCATGAGAATAAAATTCAGTGTCGTTACTATTATTATTATTATTGTTCTCGTTACTTTTAGTGACAGACTGTTACGTATTTATGCGAGAACTATACCGAGAAACAAACAGAAAAACTATTGAGATAAACAAATATCAATCAATCAATACCTTTAGCTCCCCAAGGTGAGTAAGCCTTCAACAAAACCATGCAAAGTCTTCTTGCTACGCGTCATCATTCTCACTTCTATCGCCAGCTCTCTTCTCCATGTGTTTTTGGTCTACCTCTACCTCTCTTTCCCTGGGGATTCCCGAACAAGGACTGAATTATAATGCTATCAACAGGTTTCCTCAATGTGTGTCCTACCCATCGCCAGCGTCTTCTTTTCATCTCTTGTTCCACTGGCACTTGTCTGGTTCTTGTTATCAGTTGCACGTTGGTAACCTGGTCATACCAATTCAATCCTTCTGTTCTATGCAGGCACTCATGTATGAATATATGTCGCTTTTTGGTTGTTTTTTTCTGCTTTCTCTGAGTTCCTTCATTAGCCTGCTTTCCAGAGGACCTTCTTCAGTATCTTTGACGGCTGAGTTGACTTACATTTTGTATTTGATTTATTCATATTAGTTTTTTGAAGTTTTTGTGGTAAAAAATGTTTTTTACAGGATCGAGAAACCAGCCCCATGTAAAACCCTCCTTTGTCGCTTTTTACGACATGTCAGGTAGGGTACAGTGTAACTATTCTTTGATCCCCTTTCGGTCCCCGGTAACACTCGGGTGAAATAAACAAACATATTCTTCTTCAGGTGCCTGGTCTGGAACAGACATTGGCGATCATGACCCTCCAATCCTCTCTGTCTTTTGATAGTCTAATGAAGTTGTGTTGCCCATGCTGTTGTTTGTTGCCCACTTGTTTAAGCTTTCCACATACATCTTTCTCTGCCTTCCCCTTTCTCTCCTACCTGGTATTTTCCCACATAAGACTAATTCCTCCACTCCTCCTCTTCTGTTAATATGTACCATGAATTTCATTTGTCTTTTCCTGATGGTTTTGATGAGCGATCTATTAACACCCGCAGCTGTCAATACCTCGGTATTTGTTTTCTTCTCTGTCCACGATATTCTCAGAATCCTTCTCAAAAACCACATTTCCGCTGCCTCCAGTTTTTTCACCATTTGGTTACTCATTGTCCAACATTCGCATCCATATAACAGAACGGACCACACGTAGTCCCTTAGTAAGCGAATTTTTGTGCTTATGTTGATGTTTCTGTTTTTCATTACGTTGCACATCCTAGTAAAGGCTTCTTTGGACATGGCGATCCTTTTCTTTATCTCTGTGTCACATCTGCCATCTGATGTCAATGTGTAACCTAAATATTTAAAGAGATTGACTTGTTTAATTGCATCTCTTTTGCTGTTCAAAGAGCATACTGGTATTTGTATTTTCGTAGAAACTACTATGCATACAGTTTTGCTGACATTCAAAAATAATCCTTTCAACTCGCTCTCTTCCACTATTTTGTCTAAAATGATTTGTAGATTTTCCTCTGACTCTGCTATTAAAACTGTGTCATCTGCATATCTCAGATTGTTGATATTTCGGCCTCCGACTTTAATTCCCTCGAGGTGTTCAAAGTTTCGAAGTATCGTCTCGCTGTATATGTTAAACAAATCAGGTGATAACAAACATCGCTGTCTAACTCCTCTTTTAATTGCTCTGAATTCACTTAGTTCTCCTTCAAATCTGATCGCGGATTCCTGCTCCCAATATATGTTGCTTATTATCCTAAGATCCTTCCTGTCTATATTTAGTTCATGTAAAATATCAAAAAAGTCTTGGTGTTTCACTTCGTCAAAAGCTTTTGAGTAGTCTACAAAGCATAGATAGAGGTCTCTTTGTACCTCAATACATCTCTCCATGAGCATTGATAGTGTGAAAATTGCATTTCTGGTACCTTTATCAGCAACGAATGTCACGAAATGGATTTAGGACTAGAGACTGTCTACATATAGTGACAAGACAATAGTAAGAAGAAAGACTGAAATTATAGATTCAGATAGAAATATAGTGCAAACTGTGAAAGTTGAGACCATTGGCTCCGAGGTTGAGAACCGAGGTTGATTCTTTCCTCGCCACTTCGGACGTTTAAATTGCTATGGCCTCGAACCACCTCTAACTACCCTATGGGGATAAGGTTCAATTAAGATTCACAAACACCAAGGTACAGACAACATATAGCTACTGTACTAAAGGAAATGACTGATGCCAGCTACAATTTATACAAGTTTATTATACACCTATAAACAACAAACATATGCATGTCCCATACATCAAGTGCGAGAATGCACTCCTGAAACAAAATCAAGCACAGTTTAAAAAAATGCATCCACCCCAACCCTTCTCCCACAATTGCAACCTGTATGGAGAAAGAAGGTAAGGTTAACTGAAATGAACTACACTGCACTTGATGTCGCCTACACTCCAAACTAGCTGTTCTAAATTCTAACTCTAAGTCTAAGTCCACTGATAGCTGGAACGACGGCGAAGTGACTACACAATCTCTGCACAGACTTCGGTTCTACACAGCCTATCCTGGAATCTCCTGAACACAACTAACTGCACCTCTAAACTTCAGCAGCTGTCCTCTGCTATGATTCACCAAAACTAACAGTTCTGCCTATCTGTGCTGACTTCAGTAGAGAGAATGTTTACCCTATCTCTCTCCACTACTCTGGAATTGACTGAGGTTTAACAGAACCCCCCTGGATTCTGGACTGGAACTGTAGCTGACTTCTACCACTCTGAAATTACCTGCCCGAGTATCTATAACTGGGCCGTCGGCTTTATTATGGCCGTGAAGAAACGAACACAAAATTACCACAACGCTGGCAGCCTGCCAAATCTGCGTGTGTAACGAGCGTCAGAGCTCAGGATTTATCCACAAAAATCCTATTCGCTGGAAAATGTCTTCCCCTGGCTGGGAAAACGTATTTTCTTCCTCTCCTTCCACTACTGGCAACTAACGTAAAACCCTTGCGGTTCTGCGAATGCCCCAACTTTGCCGTGGGAGAAATTTTGTGGTCTCAAAATTCCGCTCTCATTCCCACAAAGCCGGTACCTGCTGTTTTAGACAAAACAAACCAACAGCTAAACAAACCATAATAATACATTTCAAATAACAATTAACTTCCTTACTCTTCACCACGTAACTCCCCTCTCTACCTGAGCCTACAAAGTAAACATTGGCTAACCCAGATCGCTTGTTCTGCCTGACTAACTCCGAGCAACAACAATATTTTCAATGGCCCGTCTGGGCAGACGTACTGTGGCCTACTTCTTACGCTGACACTAATGCCGTAATGTTTAACACAACTAAAACTAGCCTTCTCTAGGAATTCCTAAAATTCCCGTCAATAATAGTAATCACATTCAAAATGTAATACAAAATAATTCCCTTTAAAATTACTTCTCCCATCTTCTGAATTCACAGAACAATAATGCACAATCAATAACATATAATCCTGTTTACGCTAGCATCTTCCTGCCGTCAAAAGTTATACATAACCCCCGATTATCAAATTGAAAACCCCGTAGTTCAGCCACGTGGTGCCGCAGTTTTTCAACCACGCGCTCCTGCATACATATTCATTACTGATAGCACACACGTGCTCCAATTAATACCTCTATCACTTCCGTCCACAGTTATATGCGTAACTATATAAATAGCGAGCATCAATACTCTCACTAAAATCACAAATGAAAATACACATTACACGCTCCCGACTATTCTGTAAATACATATGATTCGCAGATGCGAGTTTCTCTCCCGACCGACTTTGCAATAATACAAAGCGGTGATATCTCAACTTTTAAACCATGCCGCTATTCTTTCAACAAGGAATTAAATGGACCTAGTTTCTCATGTCTATCACTCAGATCGAATTGATGGCTCTGGAGTTAAGAATTAAATTAAACTAAACTTCCCAAGAAACTTAAATGATCGGCTAGGACTAGAAAAATTAAATAAAGTCCTCACGCAAAAATTCATGCTTACCAAATCTCGAATGTCCAACTGAAGGGCAATCGACTTGACTCTGGCAAGCCGGCTTTGGCAATTAATTTTTAGAGACCGAACTTATGAAGTTCGGGCGTATTTATTCTCAAGCCCCCACGCGCCGACTTCATGACGTCACATGCGCGGCGTGGTTCTAAAGCCAATGGGCGCTCTGCATTTCAACTGCAGTTAGCTCTCCGCCAATCAGAACCTTAGATCTTTCTGATGCAACCAGTCCCCGCTAGACAAAGAACCGGGAATTGGTCCTAGCCCTATACTGCGGAAATGAAGCAAAAATGGCCGCAAATAATTTAACTCCCGAAAAATGCGTATATGGCCACGCAATATCTTTAAAAAAAGACACTGGTGCAAATCCTGATCCAGCCTCTATAATCTCAATCTAGAATAATACTTTCTAATTCCCTACACCCCCATTCTAAACACATAAAGAAGAACCATAAAGCAGATGAGATCAAACTCCCTCGTGATCTCATCTTGAAAAAAAACGTAAATAATAGAAGGAGAAGAAACATGGAGAAGGATTTCCTGTACTCCCTCCAAAAATATATTGAACAAATTGCAAGGAGAAAAAGACATGGGCCATTTGAAAGACAGAATCTCAGTACTCTCGTCACAACGAAACCGAATTGAGTTTCCGAAATTTCTGGTCGTATTCTATTTCTTGTCCTTTCCATTATAATGGAAACAAATATACAGAAAGAATATTAGCAGAAGTGGTTACATTTGTGTCACTGCCGAAATTAATGTTGTGTTTGATGCTAGTGTTGGTAGTGATGATGATGCCGTCTACACCCTATATATTCCGCGAGATCAGTAATGTAACCTTCAATATATTGTGTGTGCCAGCAACATTTAGAACACTTAACACTTTGTGACGGTATTGCCTCCCCTGCTTTGCAGTAGTGGTCCAACAGTGGCCAAAACTCAAGAGTATCTAAGATGGGCCTTCAAATGTGTCTACCTTCGCACAAGATTACTCTTGGCAGAGATGTAGATAGAAAGGTAATTACACTTCTATCACAAGGGAATGTTCACAAGATATTCATATAAGCAAAAAGAATGTCGTTACTTGACCGGGCTTCTTGTGTAAACACAAACTCCTGTTTGACCATCTGTGATGTGTCTTATCACGACAATAATTAATAGGTCACACGAGCCATATCAGCGCTAAGTAAACTCCCTTGGCCGTTTACGTGCGAAAACCGTCTCACCCTTGTGGTACAATAGGATTTATGTCAGTCAACCTTGCATTACCGTCTACTCTATCCGCAGGGATAGACAGGTAAACACACAGACTATCGCTGAGAGGAGTGTAAGAATATTAAAAATGAGAAAATATCTGCTACACATAGCAGAGAAAAAAAGACAGAAAGTGCGGCAATTGAAAACACGCAATAAAAATCAGTACAAAAATGTAACTGATACTGCCGTAGTGAAACGGAGAATGAGAGAGGTCGCCCCATTCTGTCACACATTTCCTGCTCTACTATTATTATTAAGAAGACTTAATATTTTGTCCACATTAAGAAGTCTTAACATTTCATATTTTACCATCAAAATTGAGAACCTTAATATTTAATGTTCTACCATCAAAATTGAGAAGTTATTTCATGCTTTACCTTCAACATTGAAAATTCTTAACATTTAATGTTCTATCATTAAAATTTGGAACACTTTTCATGTAATTTTCTACTATCAATTGTAAAAAGACTTAACAATTCATTTTCTACCACTAAAATTGAGAAATCTTAACATTTAATGTTCTACTTTCAATATAACAAGACATAACATTTCATGCTTTACCACCAGTACTGAGAAGACTTAACATCTCATGTTAATCAACATTAAGAAGACTTAATATTTCATGTTCTACCATCAACATTAAGAAGACTTAACATCTCATGGTAACCATGTAAGACTGTAATGCGTACCATTGAGTTCTAGCATTTTCTCCACATTGCTCAATGAAGCCTACAATGTGAGACACAAATAACATCATCCATTATGGGGTCGTTCACATATGACGTCACACAGTGAGAGGGGAAAGGAAGGAGGGTCAACATTTTGTGACGTTGTGTGATGATAGGGAGAGGAGGGTTTGGAAAATTGTGACGTCACACTCGCTTCTTTCATACGTGATGTTCCTTCTTTTATCCGCAATAGTTCACTTTTATCCGCAATAGTTCACTTTTATCCGCAATAGCTAACAACTCCATCGTGGACGACATATAATTATAATCTCAGCTGAAATATCGGATAACTGTTATAACCTTTAACTGGATTACATTATTTTTAATTGTATATTTATTTATTTATTTGTAAACAAAAGCAGACTGAATAAATTGTTCTGTTTTTAAATACGTTTTTTTTTAAACAGTAACAAGTTAACAGCGCGTCATCAGTCTGACGAGATCAAAGACACAAACGTTTAGCTAGTTGAATCAACTGTGAGTATGTATGTGAGTGTGTGTGTGGGGGAGGGAGGGAGACATGGAAATGCTTTTATTTTAGTACTGCACAGGGTTGGCAACTCCGCCAAGGCCGGTCCCAAGCCCGGCTGAAAAAGGAGGAGGGCGGCCTGCATGGAGGCCGTAAGGAGGCAGCCCCTCCACTATGCAAAGGCACAACAGGCCAATCACCTGTTTGCTTTAAATCACGATTACGAGCAATACAAGAGAGAGACCTGGACTGATTCTAAAGGCGATGAACTGGAACGGACTACGGACTACGACTTATGGAACTTGGAACACAAGAAGTATAAATGGGAAAGAAGAGGAGCTGGTGGTAGAGATGAGGAAAGCAAAACTAGAAATCCTGGCTATAACGGAAACGAAGAAAAAGGGACAAGGAGTCATGGATCTCGATGGTGACACGCTGCTCTACAGTGGTGTACCCATATCTGAAAGAGCTAAAGGGGGTGTGGGTTGCATTGTGGCGAAAAACCAAAAGATAATATCAAGGGATGGAACTTTGTCTCGGAGCGCATTATGGTTGTAAAACTAAAAGAAGGAGAAACCATAGTCAACCTGGTCATAGTGTATGGGCCAAATGAGGATGAGAGAGCAGAGGTCAAGGAGGAATTCTTCGAGCTGCTTTAAAGGACAGTGGACGACTGCCTAGATGAAATTATCATGCTCGGAGATTTCAATGCCAGAGTTGAAAACGACCATGCTAGATGGGGTGGAGTTATCGGAATATATGGAGAAAGTACTCTTAATGACAATGGAAAGCGACTCCTTAGATTCTGCAGTGAGCAGAATCTGATCATTACAAACACAAAGTTCCCCCATAAGCGCATACATGCATACACTAGATGTGAACCAACAAAGAATGAGAAGTCAGTGATCATCTATGCAATAGTTAGGAGGAGCTCTTTCAAATATGTCCGGGATGCTAGGTCCGGAGGAGGCCAGAGATGGGAAGTGATTACTACCTGTTGACCATCAAAAGAACAACTGAAAGAGTTGCTCAGCCTAGGAACTGCCTAACATCACGCAAGAAACTAAGTAAAGGAACAGGAGAAATGAGCATTAAGACCTACAAGCTGAGAGAGCCAGAAATTAAGACCAGATATCAGGGGCCTATTGCTGCAGCGGTGAGCAACACAGAAGAACAACCTGATGACTTGGAAACCCTCTGGCTTAAATTCAAGGACACCATAAAGACAGCTGCTGCAGAAGCATGTGGTGAAGTCCGAATTGGGACTTGGTGGACAGAGGAAGTTAAAGAGAAAATAAGAGAGAAGAAAATGGCATGGAAACAATACTTAGGAGCTAAGAACACAACAGGAAAAACAGAGAAATATAGAGAATATGTGATACTCAGAACATAAGCAGAGAACAAGGTGCTAGCAGCAAAACAGAAGTCCTGGGAAGAATTTGGAGAAAAGCTAGAAAAAGATGCGCAAGAAAACCAGAAATTGTTCTATAAGACCCTAAAGAATATGAGGAAGGAAAAACAGTGCCCTCTTAAATTTATAAGGGACAAGCAAGGCAAATTGCTTACTGCCCCGAAGGAAGTAATGGAAAGATGGAAAGAATATTTCTCAGAACTCCTTGATGGTGAGCAAGGTCAAGCATCAGAAATGATAACCACTAGCACAGAAGAGAACACCAATGATGGTGAAGATGACATAAAGATGGAAGAACTGAAGGCAGCACTGGAGAAAATCAAGATGAGCAAAGCAGCAGGGCTGATGGTATAACACCAGAAATGGTTAAGTACATGGGAGCATCAGGCGACTTATTACTCTTAAGGATCCCACAGGCAGCGTGGTACAACAAGACAATACCACAGGATTGGGAAATTGCCATCATAACACCGATTTTCAAAAAGGGTGACAATCGACAATGTGGAAACCATGGAGGCATATCCCTTCTCACTGTCCCTGGTAAAATCTACTCTAGAATCATAGAGCAGAGACTCAGACGCCTAGCTGAGCTACAATTGGATGAGGTCCAGTGTGGATTCCGAGCGAACTGAAGTACTCAAGACCTAATCTTCACACTCAGACAGCTGAGTGAAAATGCTCTTGAGTATAAGCGTGAGATCCATCTCTGTTTCATAGATCTGGAAAAGGCGTTTGACAGGTCCCCTGTAGCAAACTTTGGGACTGTTTGGCAACGAAGAACATTCCAGCACTTCTGATTCATGCTATACAGAGCTTCTACAAGTTGTGGTGAAGTGGGATGTTATAAATATTTATAGGGGACTTAGTGTACTGACTGAGATCAGCTGTGAAGGTATCTATATCTAATAAGAGTAGTGTATTATAGATAACCTTACTTGCTGCCACATATGTATACCTCAGTCAGAATTATTCTGGAATAGTGTGATGACTACGTTATATGTCTAGGGTATGTGTATGATGAAGTGTAAGTCATAACAACAACAGACAGATAAACAATTTAATTTATTCCACCACACTTGACAACACTGTGACACTCACATACATAAAACACTCTACGAGGATATCTTAAAGGAGTCACTGATAACTTTTCAAATAACAATATGTATTCAGTGCTGTCATGAATGTATATGTGTCCTGATTCAAATACAAAGGGAACCAGGAATCACAATCAATTTTAATTACAAGTTATATGTACAGAATTTATTAATATGAATCTTGTAGTGACATATATTATTAATAGTATCCTATGTGTGTCAGTTGTGTAGTAGTAATATGAGGTAATACTGGTTTTGTTTTGTTCAAGCTCTGTTGGTATTTGTCATCATGACTTCAATAGTTTGTTTCCATTGGAACTAGTATTGGAGATGTTCTCAGTTCCTGGTATTAAAACAATTAAATTCCCCTCTTAATTTTATTTTACAATGTCATTTTAAGATGGGGGTACATAATGTTGAGCTCCATGGCCACACTCTCTTATCTTTCGTGATGACTGCAGTAAAAGACTCCTCTGCTCGATTACTTTAATGAGTTCTGGAGCCACCCCACTGGTTGCTATATGGACCAAGGAGTATGCTGTCCGCCTCTGGCTTCAGCAAAGCTCTGACCAGGTGCTGCTCAATAACTTTAAGACCACGGTCCCTGAAACAAGAAGGTTGTACCTTCTACGTCAGAACTAATTTCTACTCTATTTCTACACTGAGCACAATACATCACAAACATTGAGTTCAGAGCGTTAGACCAACTGTCAGCTTCATCTGAAATACTTTATACCAGTATTTCCCTCCCTAATGGTTACTACGCCTCTGCAATTCCAGCATTATTTCTTTCTAGTCAATAATCTAGGTGTCAGTGTACTGTTTGGCCATTCCATGCCGTTTTACTTTCCTCCGGCACCTTCTGTTCAGGCTGGAGCACTATAGGCTTTACATCATGTTCGCTACTGAACTACACATATATACAGACATAAATTATCAATTTACATTCAATTTTCATTAAAAGATATTGAATATTTCAAGCTTACCACAATTCATGGAAATAATAAACAGTTTCGTTGACTGGCAATGAATATAGCACAACTCTGATCTGCCGATGTCCCAGGCTTTATTTTATAAAAAATATACACTGGTGCTCAACGCACTGCTTCTTAGTAGGTTTATTACAAGATGTGGCAAGGAACAGACGCTCTGAATTGAGTATATTCGCAGCTCTACCCAATCAAACCATGTCTACACATCTTTTCAAAAAAGTACTCCTTTTCACGTTTCCCCTGACAACACAAGATAGTATTTATAGCCCGACCAATCGTGTTTAGTCTTACATTTGTTGCGCTCCAATCAAATAGGAGTTAACATGGTGTCGTGAAATATTCTAATCCACATATATAAATTATCAGGTAAATATAAAGCCTAACAAATAAATTTAATAAAAGGAAGAAGAATGGTAAAGAACAGTGCTGTCACAATGACAGTACTCGAAATCCCCTTTGTTTTATGCTTCGTCTGCAAATTGTAACGCTTTCACGTTGATAGTAAAAGCCTACTGTATTATTACCCGCTTTCTTCAATGAAACGTGTGCTGTATTTCTTGGAAAAACATTGAGATACGCAAGCTGAACAATGACCTAATTTTAATATTTCATTCATTCCATTTTATACACGGCGTAACTAAAGACAGATGGACTAAAGGATAGAGAGAAGGGAGAGGCATAAAACCGAACACGTGCAACACTAAACACGCGTCGCGCGATACACAATTGCTGCCATCACGCGTGTAAGGCCACATGCACTAACTTTATTTCAAATCGACAGTGATAAAATTCACTAACCTTCCCAGAGTTAGGTTTTAAAATCCTGAAAAACGCTTATTAGAAAAGATAACATTAGATGGGTTTACGTTTGAAAACATTACAGTACCCAGACAGCACATCTTCGAAACAGGAGGTAGAATAAATTGCATATTTTGAACGCAGCCACTTAGCTCTTTTAAAATTGTATATTTGGGTTCCTTAGGGTTTGCTGACAAAGAATATGTTAAGTGTTATGCAAATAGTCTAGGAATTAACAAGTTATAGCCAAAATAAAATGATGGTGCTGTCAGACAACACCCAAAATCAGAATCGCTCAGTGGTAGATTTTTTAAACCACCATTGTACGGGAAATGGGCCACAAGTTACATTTGAACTGATTGGCTGGAATGATATGTAAGGCTAAACACGATTAGTCGGACTATAAATGCTATCCTTGGTTGTTAGGGGAGACGTAGGAAGGTAAAATTTTTTCAAACACTTGTCGAAACGTGGCTCCATTGGCCAGACTCGCTGATATAATCACTTAGGAGCGTTAGTTCGAGACCACTAGTTCAAATAAGCTTGATAAAGCAACAGTGCGTTGAAGCCAGCTCATATTTTTGCTAAATAAAAGCCTGGAACATAAGCAGATGGGAATTTGTGCCAGAATTCATTGCTAGTCAACGTATCTGTGTTTATTTCCATGAATTGTGGTAAGCTTGAAACATTCAGTATCTTTTAATGAAAATTGAATGTGAATTGTTAATTTATGCCTGTATATATGTGTAGTTCAGTAGCAAACATGATGTAAAGCCTATAATGCTCCAGCCTGAACAGAAGGTGTCGGAGGAAAGTAAAACGGCATGGAATGGCCAAACAGTACACAGACACCTAGATTATTGATTAGACAGAAATAATGCTGGAAGTGCAGAGGCGTGGTAACCATTAAGGAGGTTAATACTGGTATAAAGTATTTCAGATGAAGCTGACAGTTGGCCTAACGCTCTGAACTCAATGTTTGTGATGTATTGTGATCAGTGTAGAAAGAGAGTATAAATTAGTTATGACGTAGAAGGTACATCCTTCTTGTTTTCAGGGACTGTGGTCTTAACGTTATTGAGCAGCACCTGGTCAGAGCTTTGCTGAATCCAGAGTCGGACAGCATACTCCTTGGTCCATTTAGCTATAAGTGAGGTGTCTCCAGAGCCCAGGGGAGAAATCGAGTAGAGGAGTCTTTTTCTGCCGCCATCACGCAAGATAAGCTGATGTGGCCAGCTGAGCTCAACATTATGTACCCCATCTTAAAATAACATTGTAACATAAACTTAAGAGGGGAAGTAAATTGTTTTAATACCAGGAACTGAGAACATCTCCAATACTAGTTCCCATAAAGACAAACTATTGAAGTCATGATGACAAATACCAACAGAGCTTGAACAAAACAAAACCAGTATTACCTCATATTACTACTACACAACTGACACACATATGATATTTTTAATAATATATGTCACTACAATATTCATATTGATAAATTCTGTACATATAACTTGTAATTAAAATTGATTGTGATTCCTGGTTCCCTTTGTATTTGAATCAGGACACATATACATTCATGACAGCAATGAATACATATTGTTATTTGAAAAGTTATCAGTGACTCCTTTAATATATCCTTGTAGAGTGTTTTATGTATGAGAGTGTCACAGTGTTGTCAAGTGTAGTGGAATAAATTAAATTGTTTATCTGTCTGTTGTTGTTTTGACTTACACTTCATCATACACATACCCTAGACACATAACGTAGTCATCACACTATTCCAGAATAATTCTGACTGAGGTATACATATGTGGCAGCAAGTAAGGTTATATATAATACACTACTCTTATTAGATATATATATATATATACCTTCACAGCTGATCTCAGTCAGTACACTAAGTCCCCTATAAATATTTATAACATCCCACTTTACCACACATGGTAGGCTATTTCCGTAACGTAATGTTTTTTCAAACACGTTATAAAAAAATTTTATGAGCAGAAATGATTTCATGCTGTCAGGCACCCCCACTATTTTATTTTGGCCATAACTTGGTAATTCCTAGACTATTTGCGTAACGTTTTACATATTCTTTGTCAGCAAACCCTAAGGAACCCAAATATACGAATTTAATGGAGCCAATATGCATTTTCTTCTAGGATAGTCGTGCTGTTACTACCTTCTCACTTCCAAACTTGAGGGTGTCTGGGTACTGTCATGTTTTCAAACGTAAACCGGTATAATGTCATAATTCCCAATAAGCGTTTTTCAGGATTTTAAAACCTAACTCTGGTATGGGTAGTGAATTTTATCACTGTCGATTTGAAATAAAGTTAGTGCATGTGGCCTTACACGCGTGATGGCAGCAATTGTGTATCGCGCGACGCGTATTTAGTGTTGCATGTGTCCCTGCTTTCTGCCTCTCCCTTCTCTCTATCCTTTAGTCCATCTGTCTTTTAGTTACGCCGTGTATGGAATGAATGAAATATTAAATCTAGGTCATTGATCAGCTTGCGTATCTCAAGGTTTTTCCAAGAAATACAGTACACGTTTCATTGAAGAAAGCGTGCAGCGACACAGTAGGCTTTTACTATCAACGTGAAAGCGTTACAATTTGCCGACGAAGTAGAAAACAAGGGGGATTTCGAGTACAGTCATTGTGACAGCACTGTTCTTTACCATTCTTCTTTCCTTTTATTAAATTTATTTGTTAGGCTTTGCATTTACGTTTTAATTTACATATGTGGATGTAGAATTTCACGACAAATCCTCCCCTCTTAAAACAGACGTTATACGTCAGTCTGTAATTCTACATATACATAGAGAAATTTATGTCTATGCCTGGTGATTTCTTTGATTTTCATCGCACGGATGGCGGCTTAAAAAATCTGCATCAACGTTTCTCTAATTTTATTTTGCTCATGGATTAATGCAGGTGGGTCAAGTCAAAGTAAGCACTACTGACGAAGGTTGCCTCAGACCTCTGCAATCCAAGAATCCATTTCAGATATGTTACTGTACAGCTGCAAGTGTTACGGCTTGTCTTACTACTGCTTAGCAATCAATATTCACCATTTTCTCTTCGCTGAGTCTGCTCAACGACATGTCCCGAGAATATTAGATGTTCCTCAATTTGTACGTTATGAGGAGTTGATCTATATGGTGCTATCTGGGTTGTGGAGGGGATCCAATAATTTCCGGATCAGCCTTAATAAACACTCGGACTATCCTCAATTCAAAAGGTAACAATGGAGACACTCTGCTCCTCCGAAATGTTCACAGCCAACAATTTGTCTGATCACAGGCGGGATTGAATGTGGAAACACCCTTCTAATAATATATTTATAATGTTCTATAATGTGCCGCTCAAATGGAGGCTATATTCACCAACTATAGTTTCGCCTACCGACAATCTGGAGAATTAAGATAATATGTGGGGAAATGAGTTTCTGCATCAGAAATCAATTCGCCCTTAGCATTGCTATAAGATGTGTATGTTATCTCCATCCAGGGTCCGATCAATAATTTCCCTTGGACGGTGTGGGGTCGGGTGACTACCAATGTCACCAGAGCCCTTTTAATGCTAAGTTAATAGCCATAGTGTGAAGCGCTGTGAGCATTTCCCGAATCGCTCACTCGTCCACTGCCCACTGTTCTTATGTTAACAATTTGTTTCGGTTTTAACTTAGGCGGATCATCTTCAATGTCAATGTCAGCCAGCTCCCTAAATGCGGCTTCAAACTGTTCCTGGGTTGACTGGTCTGAATTTCTATTTTCTCTGGATGCCTTTCTCAGAGTTGCGAATCTAAATATTTTTGGTGAACACTGTTGGGGGAAAGGTGGATACCTATCCTCTATGTCAACCTTATTATTGTTATTTTCCTTGTTAATGTTAGGCCCATATGTTTCAGTATGCTTGGCTGGCATCTGATTATGATTTTCCCAACTTGGGGACTGTACCTTGCTACATTTTTCACAGGCCCTCACAAATTGTGCAATATCAGCAGCTACTTGGGGCCAATAGAATTTTTCTGATGTCCTTTGACGGGTAGTCCCATTTCTCTGGTGTCCACCGTCTGGTACAACATGTGATTTTGCCATCACTTCTTGTCTGTAGGGAGTTGGGAGTACCAACTGTCCATATCCTTTGGGTCCGGCTCCCGCCTTCCTGTGGAGCAGTCCATCCCTCAAGTAAAATTGTCCTTTCTTAGGGTGTGCATGGCTGTTTAGTAATTTGTCAAAGCAAGGTTTTAATGATTTGTCCTTTGCCTGGGCCTTTCTCATCTGTTTATCAGAAAAGGTTAATGGGGGTTCCCCCTCCTTTCTACTAGGGGTCGACCTGACCTGAAGCGTGGCCATTACCACAGGTTTTACAGGGCTTCCTAGAAAAACATATTTACTTCCTAACACCAGCGGGTAATTAGGATCGTCACACACGGCTGCTCTAATCACTCCTTCCACGTACCTTGTCTCTACATTGATCTCGGCTACGGGAAGTGTCATGGTGGATATTCCCTTTACGGCCCCTTGTATCTCCACTTTCTCTGTGGTATACTGTTCAGGGTGCACTAGGGTTGCACTCACAACTGAGTCATATTCTAAACCTGAATCGTAAAGGCACCTAACCTTGGCCCCATTACATGTCACTTCTTCACAGATGGGGGGATGTTGAAGATTTATATGATTCTCTGTCAGTTTCTTCTTCCCCTTGTCCACTGTTATCATGCATGCCGCGTGATATGGAGGAACCTTCCTACCACATTCACTAGTATTATGATTATGCATCCTGCATATTTGACAATATTTTCCTTCCTGTCTGAAGGGTTTCCTGTTATCATATTTCCTTTCATTGAATTGTGGGGTTTTATTTTTATAGTCATTTCGTGGCCTATCAAACTGGTGCTTACCTTTGTTTTGATCTCTATGATCAAATTCATTAAAGTTTTGTGGTGCCTGATAATTATCTACCTGCCTCTTCTTATTACCTGTTACTTCTGCCTGAGCTGCTTGATACCTTTCAGCAACATTTAGCAACTCACCCAGCCTCTCTGCACCTTGTTCCATGAGAAACTTTCTCAGGTCTGGAGCCATGGACTCTCTTAATTGCTCTATAAGGACCATTTCCTTAAGATCTTGGGTTTTCCCCAGAGAAGTCCATTTCTCCAAGTATGTCTCTATTCGTGCAGAGAACTGGTGATAGGTTTCACCTGACAGTAGTTTAGCATTCCTAAATTTTTTCCTATAAAATTCTGCATTCTTTTCATATCTTAACAAAAGAGCCTGCTTTAGCATGTCATAATTTTCCTGATCACCTCTGCTCATTTTTGCAAAAACTTCATAAGCTGCCCCACGAAGTCCCTGAGATAACTTTAAGCTCCACCTTTCTCTCTCTAACCCATATGTGGTAGCTAATAGTTCATACCTATTTAGATAGCTCTCTATATCATCGTCTTTCTCAACAAAATGATCTAAATGAAAATTCATAGCTGAGGTTGAGGCTCCCTGGCTAGCAGTGGCATCAGAGGCAAAGGGACTGGCACCATTTTCAGGAGCATGGCCTTGAAACTCAAACTCCCTTAGTCGTAACTCATGTTCCCTTTGTAATCTCTTCTCCTCCTTTTCTGCTTCCCTTTCTGCAGCTAATTTCTTCTCTTCCCTTTCTGCAGCTAATTTCTTCTCTTCTCTTTCTGCAGCCAATCTTTTGTCTTCTCTTTCTGCCTCCAATTTCTTAGCCTCTTTGTCAGCCTCAATCTGCAACCTCTTAGCCTCAGCCTCAATCTGCAACCTCTTAGTCTCAGCCTCTAATTTTCTTTCGGCCTCTTTTTCTAATCTTCTTTCTTCCCGTTCAATATATTTGTCACATTCAGCAGTGACATAAGAAATCATAATTTGCCCGTCCATTCCTAACTCTTTCGCAGTCTGTACAGCAGCAGATCGAAATTTTGCCAGGTCGGCCATTGTCTAACAGATAAATGTCTAAAATATTTAACTAAACAATTTTATCTATGACTAATTAACTCAGGACAACACAGGCACTGTGAGCTCAACCTTATTTATTTTCACCCAAGGATACCTTTTAATTCTTATTATTCCCTGAAGTGAATTACCCCCAATATTTGTAATAGGGAAAGATTCAAAATCCCGAGAGCGAGACCCCAATATATGTGGTGAAGTGGGATGTTATAAATATTTATAGGGGACTTAGTGTACTGACTGAGATCAGCTGTGAAGGTATCTATATCTAATAAGAGTAGTGTATTATAGATAACCTTACTTGCTCCCACATATGTATACCTCAGTCAGAATTATTCTGGAATAGTGTGATGACTACGTTATATGTCTAGGGTATGTGTATGATGAAGTGTAAGTCATAACAACAACAGACAGATAAACAATTTAATTTATTCCACCACACTTGACAACACTGTGACACTCACATACATAAAACACTCTACGAGGATATCTTAAAGGAGTCACTGATAACTTTTCAAATAACAATATGTATTCAGTGCTGTCATGAATGTATATGTGTCCTGATTCAAATACAAAGGGAACCAGGAATCACAATCAATTTTAATTACAAGTTATATGTACAGAATTTATTAATATGAATCTTGTAGTGACATATATTATTAATAGTATCCTATGTGTGTCAGTTGTGTAGTAGTAATATGAGGTAATACTGGTTTTGTTTTGTTCAAGCTCTGTTGGTATTTGTCATCATGACTTCAATAGTTTGTTTCTATTGGAACTAGTATTGGAGATGTTCTCAGTTCCTGGTATTAAAACAATTAAATTCCCCTCTTAATTTTATTTTACAATGTCATTTTAAGATGGGGGTACATAATGTTGAGCTCCATGGCCACACTCTCTTATCTTTCGTGATGACTGCAGTAAAAGACTCCTCTGCTCGATTACTTTAATGAGTTCTGGAGCCACCCCACTGGTTGCTATATGGACCAAGGAGTATGCTGTCCACCTCTGGCTTCAGCAAAGCTCTGACCAGGTGCTGCTCAATAACTTTAAGACCACGGTCCCTGAAACAAGAAGGTTGTACCTTCTACGTCAGAACTAATTTATACTCTATTTCTACACTGAGCACAATACATCACAAACATTGAGTTCAGAGCGTTAGGCCAACTGTCAGCTTCATCTGAAATACTTTATACCAGTATTTCCCTCCCTAATGGTTACTACGCCTCTGCAATTCCAGCATTATTTCTTTCTAGTCAATAATCTAGGTGTCAGTGTACTGTTTGGCCATTCCATGCAGTTTTACTTTCCTCCGACACCTTCTGTTCAGGCTGGAGCACTATAGGCTTTACATCATGTTCGCTACTGAACTACACATATATACAGACATAAATTATCAATTTACATTCAATTTTCATTAAAAGATATTGAATATTTCAAGCTTACCACAATTCATGGAAATAATAAACAGTTTCGTTGACTGGCAATGAATATAGCACAACTCCGATCTGCCGATGTCCCAGGCTTTATTTTATAAAAAATATACACTGGTGCTCAACGCACTGCTTCTTAGTAGGTTTATTACAAGATGTGGCAATGAACAGACGCTCTGAATTGAGTATATTCGCAGCTCTACCCAATCAAACCATGTCTACACATCTTTTCAAAAAAGTACTCCTTTTCACGTTTCCCCTGACAACACAAGATAGTATTTATAGCCCGACCAATCGTGTTTAGTCTTACATTTGTTGCGCTCCAATCAAATAGGAGTTAACATGGTAGGCTATTTCCGTAACGTAATGTTTTTTCAAACACGTTATAAAAAAATTTTATGAGCAGAAATGATTTCATGCTGTCAGGCACCCCCACTATTTTATTTTGGCCATAACTTGGTAATTCCTAGACTATTTGCGTAACGTTTTACATATTCTTTGTCAGCAAACCCTAAGGAACCCAAATATACGAATTTAATGGAGCCAATATGCATTTTCTTTTAGGATAGTCGTGCTGTTACTACCTTCTCACTTCCAAACTTGAGGGTGTCTGGGTACTGTCATGTTTTCAAACGTAAACCGGTATAATGTCATAATTCCCAATAAGCGTTTTTCAGGATTTTAAAACCTAACTCTGGTATGGGTAGTGAATTTTATCACTGTCGATTTGAAATAAAGTTAGTGCATGTGGCCTTACACGCGTGATGGCAGCAATTGTGTATCGCGCGACGCGTGTTTAGTGTTGCATGTGTCCCTGCTTTCTGCCTCTCCCTTCTCTCTATCCTTTAGTCCATCTGTCTTTTAGTTACGCCGTGTATGGAATGAATGAAATATTAAATCTAGGTCATTGATCAGCTTGCGTATCTCAAGGTTTTTCCAAGAAATACAGTACACGTTTCATTGAAGAAAGCGTGCAGCGACACAGTAGGCTTTTACTATCAACGTGAAAGCGTTACAATTTGCCGACGAAGTAGAAAACAAGGGGGATTTCGAGTACAGTCATTGTGACAGCACTGTTCTTTACCATTCTTCTTTCCTTTTATTAAATTTATTTGTTAGGCTTTGCATTTACGTTTTAATTTACATATGTGGATGTAGAATTTCACGACACAAGTCTTGCAGAAATTATATGAGGACAACAAACCATAAGTCAGAAGAGTTCAGGACCACCACTGGTGTAAGACAAGGTGATATCCTGTCACCTTATCTTTTCATACTCCTCATGGACGATGTCATCAAGGCTTGTAAGGAGAGAACAAGAAAGTATTCAGTAGGGTACTGGAAGATTTGACAGATCTGTATTTCAGAGCTGGCATTTGCTGATGATGTTGCCCTGATTGCTAAATCAGAGGCACATCTCCAATCCAACCTGCAAGTCTGGATGGAAGAGCTGGAGAAGACAGGGATGGTCATATAGCAGCTCGAAAACAAAAAACATGGTGATATCACGAGTGAAAAGAAGACATCAGATTAAGCTGGGAGAACAGGTCCTGGAGCAGGTCGACCACTTTAAATACCTCGGAGCTATTATAGACCGGAAGGGAGGCATCAAAGAAGAGTTGGCACCTCGAAAAGCAGCAGCTGGGAGACTTTTTCAGGCCATAAATCGAGGATTCCTCAGCAAGAGAGAAGTTGGTAAGAAAACGAAGATGGCTGTATACCGCTCCACCTATGTCTCAGTCTTGAAGTATGGATGCGAGTCATGGGCAATGACTAAAAGCCAGATCCAGAACTCAGAAATGAGGTATCTGAGGAAGGTGGTTGAAATAACAAGAAGAGACATGGTCCGCAACCAGACGATACGTCAAGGCCTAAAATCCCACCACCTGCAGTCCCAAGTAGAACAGTCCCAACTAAGATGGTTTGGCCATGTCTGCAGAATGGGAGAAGTTCGGCTACCACGACAAGCATGGGAAACTAAGAGCCAGGGATCCAGACCTCCAGGACCACCCAGAGTCCGCTGGGAGGACAACATTAGACAATCTATGAAGGACCGAGGACTAGAATGGAACCAGGCCAGGAGGAAGACAGCCGATATAATAGTCTGGCGCTCTCTCTTCCAAACCTCTACACCTCACGGTAGAAGGGGAACGACCAAGTAAGTATGTAAGGGTTGGTCCTGTCCCGTGCTGTGACGCAGCACATGAAAGGGAAGATCTTTGTAAAAGCCAGATTAATGGAACGCTATTTTACTTAAAATATTATTTTTTCTGCACTAGTTAACGCTCAGCTAACTATTTTATCAACGAACTGGCTCTTTTGTACATAACCGTAATCAGGTGCCAGACAAAAGGCTAATACTTGATGAGAAGTCACAGCGCGTGGGTCTGTAAATACAGAGGGAGAAAACGAATATGATGAGATTTAATGCAGAAAAAGATCAGAAAACTGCACTTGAACATCACGACAAGATGTAGAGTCATACAGAAACAGGCAATGATGTCAAAATAAGAATACAGAAGGCTAGAGAAGCTTTCATTGGATTTGGAAATATATGGAGGTTAAAAGAAGTCAAGCCCAACACAAAAATCAGAATCTTTAATTCACATGTCAAGTCAGTCCTATTGTATGGCTCTGAAACATGGAGAACAACAAAAACATCTTTCTTAAATGAGTTTTAAAAAAAGGTAGTCTCATAGCAGATACTGCTGTAGGGGAATGAAGTGTTAGAGACTTCACCATACCACGTTGAGCTGCGAGAGGTGGTGTAACCAGTTCCTCTCCTGGTTGTCTTTACATTTCCTATTACAAGAACACAGTCAGGTATCGATTTACAGCTGTTTAGACTGTAGCCTGACTCCACCATGTTTCCAAACCGCTACTTTTGCCGCGAGAAGCCTGCGTTCTAACCACGGACGCTCTCATAAATGGGTGCTTGTCTACATTGACGGATTATAGTGGGATGACAAGATCGCTAATGTGGAACTGATGACACGAACCAGACAAGTGCCAGAAAAACAAGAGATGAGAAGAGACGCTGACGTTGGATAGGACACACTGAGCAAACGTGCTGATAGCTTTACCAGGCAGTTCTTGTTCTGGAATCCTCAGGTTAAGAGAGGTAGAGAAAGACCATGGAATACATGGAGATCAGAAATGAAGATAGACGTGAAGAAGATGAAGAAAGATATGGAAAGACCTTGAACTGATGACACGTGACAAGAAGAAAGCATAAAAGCATATACACCTTAGGGAGGTGAATGATGATCACGATGATCTAGTTAAGTAACTTACATTCGATTACGTGGTTTCTTTTTTGTATTACAAAGACAAAAATACGAAGAAAAGGGGGTGGTTCCTGCGTTTTTGTGACGAAATGTGACAGGGGAGGGGGAGGGTTAAAAAATGACCACAATTGCGTGACCTCATATGTGGACGACCCCTACCGCCATTTCCCTTTTTGCTCCTAATGAAGTATGGACAACCACTACAGCTGGTCCCTCCTTGCACAAAACTTACAACATAGTATTCGTGTGCTCTTGCAGCAGAGATTTCTGTTGTAGTTTGTTTGACATGGTGAGGCCGTCACCTACTCACAACCCCGGGGTTAGTCGTGTCTTACGATATGGCTGAGGGTGCAGTAGGCATATTCTCTCTTTGTCTGACAAACAACATGCACCGAAAATAGGACTGTGACGTAGAATGCAGACGTATCTGCGCTAAAAATATTCATCTCGCGCATTTTTGTTGTTTTCTCTGCTGAGTAATCATAACACTATGGTTAGTCTCGCCTAATTCCCGGGGTTGTCTGAGACCACAAAGAAAGCACGTGCCCACCGCCACTTTAGGCATGACGTTAGGGGCGACTAATTTGAGGTTTTTGCCTGGGACTGGGCCTCATCATGCAAATCAAATGGCTACATGAACCACTGTTACAAGAGCACATGAAAGTACTTTAGAGCAGTGGTTCTCAAAGTGGACCATGCCCCCCCCTCCCCAGGGAGCCAGGCCACATTTCTAGTAGGCCACAGTAAGATGGAAAAGTACCTTTTTTCCAGTTAACAGCGATTTTGAAAGGGGGGAGCGGCACAGAGGTAAATGAGGCTTAGAAGGGGGCATGAGCAAAAACAGTTTGAGAACCCTTGCTTTAGAGCAGGCTTCTTTCATCATAATCACTTACCTAAATGACAGAATGAACAAGCTACTACATAAAGAAGTAAGTCATTTCACATATTGTCCCAATTCACTTTTTAAAAAATTCACCTTCCAGCTCACAAAGCCTATTATACTTGAACATGCGCCCTAATATAACCGACGAACCTAGTGTCTTGGCTGAACGCGGCGCGTCTCGCCAAAACGAGGTGTAACTGCTATATAATGTTTTTATTATTTCACTCAGAATGGAAAAACAAATGCACTAGCCTATGAGCTAGCAAGTCGAAGTCCTCAGAGAAAGCCAATTGAAATTTGTATCATTAACAATATTACGCTGACATCCACACCTTGTGCCTAGAATGTGAAAGATCCTTTCGGAATCAGCTAACGCCTTTCTGCTTCGCAAAGACTGCAGGAAACCTACACCAAGCACTCATATGTTTTTGCAGTGCTTATTTCAGTAGCATGTAACAAGTTGTCGCTACACTTATGTTTTCCTCAGGGAATAAAAGTTTCCGATGTTATTTTAAGGTATGTAACTCTTTTTGTCTTCTGTTTCAATTTAATTTTTACTGATTGTTTCCCTTGCTTCCGTCTTGAAACATAAATACTCTAACTATGAGTTTTGAGTAGGGTTATCTGACCTCCTCCCTGGCGAGTTCATAGTTGGCAGATAGAGACGGCTTTAGATAAATATGCATGCTGTGAATGGGCAGTCGGGGACCTTATCAAGTGATTCTCACTGAGGGTGAGGTAGGGTAGTTGTGGAAATAATTAGAAAAAATAATGATAAGAAATTTTTCAGAGCATAACAAGAGAGAGTAATCGGATCATCAGAGTGCGTTCACATAAGAGTCGTGCGCTTCTAGACTTTGCACTAAACTGCGCAACGCTCAATATAGCGCGCATCTTTTTCCCCATTAAAGCTGCAATCCAATACCATAATTCCCACCGTAAGTACTTCGGTCGGTCGGTCAGTTACATTTTGCACACCGTAATTTACGCACTTTTTGCTATTTTCGAGAGAGTTCATTAACTTTCAACCACAGCTAAAGGGGTGCAACTGTGGTTGAAAGTTAGACAATAATTGTTATGTTTCCCCTTATATGTACTCTTCCGAAAATAGAAAAAGTGCGCAAATGAAGGTGTGCATGAACAGTGTGATTATGGAAAGAAGCCAACAACACGATTGACAAACAGTGCATGAACTGGAGTTTCGTCAAACTTCAAAAGTTGTTCTCAGAGGCAGTAAGTCGACCAAGGCTTCTCAGAGGCGGTAAGTCGACCAGAGCAAGATTTTAAAAGATGCACGAACAATTACGAGACATGCTGTCATACAAGAAATGTTAGTTATTTATTCAATTTACGGTCCATTAGACCATTATCACTGCTCTACATGTCATTTAGGTTGGGTTACTCATGTCTTCATATTTAATACGTCTATATAACTTCAACTACAAATATCTAAAGACGGTCGTCTGCAATGAAATGACCACAGTAGTGATAGTACCGTCTGTAATACATGTAACAGAAAAAACACACTATAATTAAAAACCTGCCAATTTTGGCGGGCTGTTACTAGTACGGTATATTAAATATTAATTAGAACACCCATGGTAAAGTGTCAAAAATCTAATTTTTTTTTTTACCGTATATTTCCCTTATAAGGGACATAGGATAAATTACATCCCGTGAAAAAAAAGCAAAAAAGAAACCGTTTTTTTTTTTTACAAAACTTTACAAAAATAAAACTTCATTCACAACCAACAAAATGAGTTCCCAAGTCTTCTAAATGTGCTGCAGACGATGATAGGTTAAGACGTTAGTTTTAGTTCTTTCCCAGTCATTATTTTGACGGATTTATTTACTAGTTAATAGCATAATCTCAGTTGAAATATCGGATAGATTATAAAAAAAACAGAAACATGTCATCAGAATAAGGAAGAGATACCAGCAGAATGGAAGGAAGGATATCTGGTTAAGTTGCCTAAGAAGGGAAATTTACAAGAGTGCACAAATTATAGAGGAATAATGTTACTTTCAGTGCCAGGAAAAGTATTAAACAGGATTATCCTTGAAAGATTAAAAGAGTCCATAGACAAGAAATTGAGAGATGAACAAGCAGGTTTTCGACAAAACAGATCCTGTACAGACCAGATAGCCACTTTCAGAATAATAGTTGAACAAAGTCTGGAATGGAATTCACCACTATACATTGGATTTGTGGATTACGAAAAGGCATTTGACAGTGTAGACAGAGAATCACTTTGGAAATTGATGAGGCATTATGGAGTTCCCCTGAAGATCATTAATTTAATAAAGAAAACATATGAAGACATGACATGCAGAGTTCTTCATGAAGGACAGCTTACAGAACCGTTTGGGATAAGAACAGGAGATCCTGTACAGACCAGATAGCCACTTTTAGAATAATAGTTGAACAAAGTCTGGAATGGAATTCACCATTATACATTGGATTTGTGGACTACGAAAAGGCATTTGACAGTGTAGACAGAGAATCACTTTGGAAATTGATGAGGCATTATGGAGTTCCCCTGAAGATCATTAATTTAATAAAGAAAACATATGAAGACATGACATGCAGAGTTCTTCATGAAGGACAGCTTACAGAACCGTTTGGGATAAGAACAGGAGTGCGACAGGGATGCCTCTTGTCTCCATTTCTTTTCTTACTAGCAATAGACTGGGTTATGAGAACATCGACAACACACAACAGAAATGGAATCCAGTGGACTCTGACTAAGCAGTTGGATGATCTGGATTTTGCTGATGACTTGGCTCTTCTGTCCCATAACCATAATCAGATGCAGGACAAATTGAAAACACTCGATGAGGGGTCACAGCAATTGGGTCTGAAAATACACAGGGAAAAGACAAAGATAATGAGAATAAATGCAGGTAATGATAACAGGGATTTAACTTGAAGAAGCACCAATACAAGATGTAGAATCGTACACATATCTTGGCTGCAATATAGACAAAGTTGGAGGGACAGACAGTGATATCAAAATAAGAATATAAAAAGCAAGAGGAGCTTTCATTGCATTGGGAAATATATGGAGATCAAGATACATCGGATCGAACACGAAAATAAGAATCTTCAACTCAAATGTGAAGTCAGTCCTATTGTATGGCTCTGAAACATGGAGAACAACAAAGACAACAACCAAAAAGCTACAGACTTTCATAAATGGGTGCTTGCGTAGAATAGAGGGATTAAAATGGTATGACAAGGTTACCAACGTGGAACTGATGACAAGAACTAGACAAGTGCCAGTGGAACAAGAGATGAGAAGAAGACGATGGCGATGGATAGGACACACACACTGAGGAAACCTGTTGATAGCATTACAAGGCAGTCCTTGTTCTGGAATCCCCAGGGCAAGAGAAGCAGAGGTAGACCAAGAAGTACACGGAGAAGAGAGCTGGAAACAGAGGTGAAAATGATAAGGAGAGCGTGGAAAGAACTTGAGATGATGGCACGTGACAGGAGAACTTGGCATGTGTTTGTTGAAGGCCTATGCTCCTTGGGGAGTTGAGTGTTATGAATGAATGAATGTCATCAGAATCCAGACAGCAGTCTGATGAGATCAAAGAAACGTATGGAGTTCAAAAGAAGTCACGTCCAACACAAAAATCAGAAACAACTCTGATTTAAGACAACTCAAATGTCAAGTCAGTCCTATTGTATGGCTGTCGACATGGAGAACAACGAAAACAACAACCAAAAAGCTTCAGACTTTCACAAACTGATAAATAAGCTAGACTCATAGCAGATACTGCCGTACGGGAGTGAAGTGTTAGAGACTTCAAATACTAGATCAAGAAACCACTTAGCTGCCTTTGCCTTTCCTGACCTAAGAGCAGAGTCAGATATCCATATACAGATAACAGACTGTAGCGTGAAGCCATCGTGGTTCCAACCCGCTACCTTGTCCGCGACAGCCCTGCGCCTTAACCAAGTACTCATTAATAGGTACTTGCCTAAAATAGAAGGATTGTAGTGTTATGATAAGATCACTAATGTGGAATTGATGACATGAACCATATAAGTGCCAGATAGGACATACATTGAGCAAGGCTGCTGAAAGATTTACCTGGCAGTCCTTGTTCTGGAATCCCCAGGGTAAGAGAACTGAAGACAGACGTGAAGGGGGTGAAGAAGAGATGGAAAGACCTTGAGCTTATGCTTCTTAGGGAGTTGAAAGGTCAAGATGATGACTAGGAACTAATTTAGGAACTAATTTACAATCGATTACGTTGATAATGATGTTGACTAGGACCTAATTTACAATCGATTACGTTGATGATGATGTTGACGGAACTAATTTACAATCGATTACATTGATAATGTTGACTAGGAACTAATTTACAATCGATTACGTTGATGATGATGTTGACTAAGAAATAATTTACAATCGACTACGTTGATGACGATGTTGACTAGGAACTAATTTACAATCGATTACGTTGATGATGATGTTGACTAGGAATTAATTTACAATCGATTACGTTGATGATGATGTTGACTAGGAACTAATTTACAATCGATTACGTTGATGATGATGTTGACTAGGAACTAATTTACAATCGATTACGTTGATGATGATGATGATGATGATGATGATGATGATGATGATGATGATGATGATGATGATGATGATGATGATGATGATGATGATGATGATGATGATGATGATTAGGAACTAATTAACCATCGATTACGTTGATGATGATGTTGACTAGGAACTAATTTACAATCAATTACGTTGATGATGATGTTGACTAGGAACTAATTTACAATCGATTACGTTGATGATGATGTTGACTAGGAACTAATTTACAATCGATTACGTTGATGATGATGTTGACTAGGAACTAATTTACAATCGATTACGTTGATGATGATGTTGACTAGGAACTAATTTACAATCGATTACGTTGATGATGATGTTGACTAGGAACTAATTTACAATCGATTACGTTGATGATGATGTTGACTAGGAACTAATTTACAATCAATTACGTTGATGATGATGTTGACTAGGAACTAATTTACAATCGATTACGTTGATGATGATGTTGATTAGGAACTAATTTACAATCGATTACGTTGATGATGATGTTGACTAGGAACTAATTTACAATCGATTACGTTGATGATGATGTTGACTAGGAACTAATTTACAATCGATTACGTTGATGATGATGTTGACTAGGAACTAATTTACAATCGATTACGTTAATGATGACGTTGACTAGGAACTAATTTACAATCGATTACGTTGATGATGATGTTGACTAAGAACTAATTTAGGAACTAATTTACAATCTATTACATTTATGATGATGACTAGATACTAATTTAGGAACTAACTCCTGGCAAAGGGGCGACCGACCCCAACCAGGCGCGTCCACGGGTGGCGGATAGTGGAACGACCTCCAGATATGGTGTGTCAGCTGCGAATTAAGTCAGCGTTGCTGAACGAATAAGCAGTCGCGGACCAAACGGCGATGTCCTCCCAGCAGGACGGAGAGGGGTAACAGGTGGCACTGATACCCCCACTGAAATCCCCCATATGTCCTATGACGGGTGCATCAAGTGAGTAAGAGCCGCTATAAGCTCTAGCCACGGGGAAGGTAAACCTCGGTAAACAAACCAATCTGCTGCCTTGCAGCTACCACCGGGAGATGGAAAGGCTATGGGAGACAACCCTGAACAACAAACACAACCCGGCCTGCCGAAGACGGAGTGTGTTAGCTACGGCGCAGACACCGGGAAAAATTAGGACACACACGCTTTTGCGGTATGGAGTCATGCGACAATCTCGACTTACGTCATGGCGTCGCTCCTATCAGCTACAACCGGGGAGGAGCGGAGCCGGGCCCCTAGCCTCGAAAGGGCCCACACAAGCAACCGGTGCCTTTGCCAACCAAATGGTCGGGGGAAGGCAAAGAAGAGCAACTGACCAACCAACCCACTATCTTACAGTGGCTCAATGGAATGCAGAAGGAGTGAGGAACAAGAAACCGGAGTTACAAGAATTCCTCAGGGAAAATAACATTGATATAATCTGCATCCAAGAAACTCACCTAAAAGATACCCAACGATTCTTTGTACGTGGATACCAATCCTTCCGCCAAGACAGGGTAAAAAGAACTAAGGGAGGAATCCTCACACTGATTAAAACCTCAATCCCAGCAGTAGAGACACACAGATCTGGTGAGGACGAACTTGAATACATAACAGTCCAACTACTGCTGCCCAGTGGAGACTTAATGATCACAAACTGCTACAGCCCTCCAACCACAACTCTGGAGCTACACAAAGTGAAGCTTGCAGCATCGAGACACCTCATTATGGGTGACTTCAATAGCCACTCACCCAGCTGGGGCTATGACGCAACAGATCCAAGAGGAGAAGAGGTGGAAGATTGGATGGTAGAGAATAAACTAATTCTAATAAACCAACCAGAGGATAAGCCCACCTTCTATTCCAGAGTATGGAAAACAACGAGCACACCAGATCTTGCTATGGCTACAGATGACATACATCGACTCACCACCAGAACAATAAATACTCAACTTGGGGGAAGTGACCATGTACCAGTCACATTACAGATATCTGAGATAAGAAGTGCAGGAGAAATCAATATGTCTCCTAGCTGGAATTTCAAAAAAGCAAACTGGGGATTTTTTAAAGAACAAGCCGACAATTTCTGTCAGAACATTGCCCACTCAAATAACATCAATAAAAACATCTCCATCATCAATGAGGCAATCATCCAAGCAGCAAAGAAGTCAATTCCACGAGGTAAACGACGAGACTACAAACCATACTGGAGTGACAACCTGGGAAAACTCCATAGTGAATTAAATAAAGCACGGGAAACTATGGAGCAAAATCCCACATTAGAGAACACACAGAGGCACAACAGCATAAAACAAGCTTTCAATGAACAAAAGAAAGCTGAAATCCAAAGGAGCTGGCACCAGAAGACCAGCAGTCTCAACATGGAAAAGGACTCAAGCAAGCTTTGGAATCTGACAAAAGTGCTAAATGAAGAAACAACAACCAGCTACTGTAAGACTGTCATCAAGGAAAATGAAAAATACCACACAGGAAAGATGGCAGCAAACATCCTGGCAGATTTCTACAAGGAAGAAAGCACCACATCACTTTCACATGCACGGATCCAAGAAGTACGTAAGGAAGTAAAAGAAAAACTGAAGCACCAAAACCCAGATATCTGCATGAAGTCACCCCTTACTATGAGAGAACTCAGTGCTGCCATAACAAAACTAAAGAACAGAAAAGCTCCAGGAAAAGATGGCATCACAAATGATATGATCAAGAACCTTGGACCTGTAGCCAGGCACAAGCTCCTCCTAATCTTCAATCAGTCATGGAGTACTGGAAAATTTCCAGATCAATGGCGAGAAGCAATCATTGTTCCCATCAGAAAGAAACAAAAGGAGAAAACAAGCAAGTCCAGCTACCGACCAGTTAGCCTACTGAGCTGTCTGGGTAAGGTAATGGAAAGAATGGTGAACTCAAGATTACTGAAACATCTGGAAAAAAACCATCTGCTTGATAACACACAGTCAGCATTTAGGAAAAATCGCAGCACCGAAGACCAACTAGTATATCTAGCCCAGGAAGTAGAAAATGCCTTTCAGGAGAAAAAGAAAGTGCTGGCGGTTTTTGTAGACTTGACAAAAGCCTTTGATAAGGTATGGAAAGAAGGACTCCTCCTTAAGATGCTCAACAGCAAAATTGAAGGGAGAATGTTCAACTGGATACGGGACTTTCTTCGATACCGCACAGCAAGAGTAAAACTTGATGGGAAACTGAGCCATCGCGTCACTCTACAACAGGGTGTGCCACAAGGAGGAGTTATCTCCCCCACACTTTTTATCATATATATAAATGATATTGCAGAGAAACTGTCCGGGCATATCTCCAGGGCTCTTCATGCTGACGATTTTGCTGCCTGGTGTGCTGCTGAACATTTGCCTACTGCGAAGTTCAGGATGCAAGCAGCGCTAAATACCATCGGTAAATGGGCATCAGATTGGGGAGTACAGATAAACCTCTCCAAGACAGTAGCAACCTGCTTCTCTCTGTCAAATCGCCGAGAAACGATCAAACTGCAGCTAAATGGAAGTGAGCTTCCAATCGAGGAAAACCCAACATACCTAGGAGTCAAGTTGGATAAGAGACTCACCTGGAAGCCGCACATAAAAGCAGTAGAACAGAGAGCAATAAGAAAGCTCTCTATTATGAAGAAACTGGCTGGCACAAGTTGGGGGGCAAATACCAACATACTTAAAAAAGTCTATACAGGCACAGTCAGACCTGTACTTGAATATGGCATGTCAGCCTGGGCCACAGCATCTAAAACAAACACAGAATGTCTAGGGAAAGTGCAAAATTCAGGCCTTAGACTAATCACTGGAGGGATGAAGACTTCTCCAATCCAGGCAATGGAGCGATACACCAACATCCGCTCTCTTGATGACAGACGTGAGGAAAAGGTATTCACTCACAGTGAGAAGCTTCTACGAATGCCAAGTCATCCAATGCATGCCAAACTCCATAATGTGACTAAGAACAGGCTGAAAAGAACCAGCTTCCTAAACATCTCCAAACATCTGCATCGATGCCATGAAGACCTCCTCCCAAATCGATCTACTGAGATTGAAATGTTAATTGATTACGAGGAGCCTGACGACTGCCATGGAAATATATCTATCATCACAGAAGTCCCTGAAATAAAAAAGAAAGGCCACCTGACCCCTCAACAACTAAAAACTTTGGCTCAAGAAATGATTGAAGAAAAGTACAACCCGAAGGAGTGGACACATGTATACACAGATGGATCTGCTGAGGGGGCAGTAAAGAACGGTGGAGGAGGCATTTTTATAAGATTCCTAAATGGAAAGATCATCCGAAAGGCCTTCCCAACTGGAAAGATCTCCTCCAATTTTAGGGCAGAAGCTATGGCACTACTGCAAGCCCTGAAGATCCTCACCAGACCTGAACAGCAGCCACAAGCTAAGATAGTAATCTTCACTGACTGCAGGTCATTACTTGAATCAATACAAAACACCAGAAATGATAACATGATGAATGAGATCAGATCTGAGCTTAACATCATCCAAAGGTCATCAACCATTGCCCTTCAGTGGTTACCTGCCCATTGTGGAATCGCTGGTAATGAGAAAGCAGATGCTCTATCAAGAAGTGGCAGTAAAATGGAACAATACAGCCACCCATTGCCCTATCGGGAAGCAAAAACCATCATCCACAACAAGTACAAAAATCAGTGGAAGGAGGAAGGGGATATATACAGCAGAGATGACCCAATCCACCACCTAAACAGACACCAACAGACGACAATTTTCCGCCTGAGAACTGGTCACTGCAGATTACTTGGACATCTCTATCGCCTCAAGATATCCCACACGAATGAATGCCCATGTGGAACTGATATCCAGACTCCAGAACACATTCTCCAGAACTGTCCAACCCATGATAAATTGCGACGTGCGACCTGGCCAAAAGGTGATGAGCTCCAGCAGAAGCTATGGGGCTGCCGCGCCGACCTGGAAAAGACTGTGGACTTCGTCCTGGCGACAGGCCTGCAGATTTAGCATGACTACAAACCGAACGCAGAAGAAGAAGAAGAAGAAGGAACTAACTTACAATCGATTACGTTGATAATGATGTTGACTAGGAAATAATTTACAATCGATTACGTTGATGATGATGATGTTGACTAGGAACTAATTTACAATCGATTACGTTGATGATGATGTTGACTAGGAACTAATTTAGGAACTAATTTACAATCGATTACAATGATGATGATGACTATGAACTAATTTATAATCGATAACGTTGATGATGATGTTGACTAGGAACTAATTTACAATCGATTATGTTGATGATGATGTTGACTAGGAACTAATTTACAATCGATTACGTTGATGATCATGTTGACTAGGAACTAATTTACAATCGATTATGTTGATGAGGATGTCGACTAGGAACTAATTTACAATCGATTACGTTGATGATGATGTCGACTAGGAACTAATTTACAATCGATTACGTTGATGATGATGTTGACTAGGAACTAATTTACAATCGATTACGTTGATGATTATGTTGACTAGGAATTAATTTACAATTGATTACGTTGATGATGATATTGACTAGGAACTAATTTACAATCGATTACGTTGATGCTGATGTTGACTAGCAACTAATTTAGGAACTAATTTACAATCAATTACATTGATCATTATGACGAGGAACTAATTAAGGAACTAATTTACAATCGATTACGTTGAAGATGATGTTGACTAGGAACTAATTTACAATCGATTACGTTGATGATGATGTTGACTAGGAACTAATTTACAGTCGATTACGTTGATGATGATGTTGACTAGAAACTAATTTACAATCGATTACGTTTATGATGATGTTGACTAGGAACTAATTTACAATCGATTACGTTGATAATGATGTTGACTAGGAACTAATTAACAATCGATTACGTTGATGATGATGTTGACTATGAACTAATTTACAATCGATTATGTTGATGATGATGTTGACTAGGAACTAATTTACAATCGATTACGTTGATGATGATGTTGACTAGGAACTAATTTACAATCGATTACGTTGATGATGATGATGTTGACTAGGAACTAATTTACAATCGATTACGTTGATGATGATGTTGACTAGGAACTAATTTACAATCGATTACGTTGATGATGATGTTGTCTGGGAACTAATTTACAATCGATTACGTTGATGATGATGTTGACTAGGAAATAATTTACAATAGATTATGTTGATGATGATGTTGACTAAGAACTAATTTACAATTGATTATGTTGATGAGGATGTCGACTAGGAACTAATTTAAAATCGGTTACGTTGATGATGATGTCGACTAGGAACTAACTTACAATCGATTACGTTGATGATGATGTTGACTAGGAACTAATTTGCAATCGATTACGTTGATGATGATGTTGACTAGGAACTAATTTACAATCGATTACGTTGATGGTGATGTTGACTAGGAACTAATTTACAATCGATTACGTTGATGCTGATGTTGACTAGGAACTAATTCACAATCGATTACGTTGATGACGATGTTGACTAGGAACTAATTTAGGAATTTTACAATCGATTACGTTGATGATGATGACCAGTAACTAATTTACAATCGATTACGTTGATGATGATGACCAGGAACTAATTTAGGAACTAATTTACAATCGATTACGTTGATGATGATGATGACTAGGAACTAATTTACAATCGATTACGTTGATGATGATGACTAAGAACTAATTTAGGAACTAATTTACAATCGATTACGTTGATGATGATGATGACTAGGAACTAATTTACAATCGATTACGTTGATGATGATGACTACGAACTAATTTATGAACTAATTTACAATCGATTACGTTGATGATGATGACTAGGAACTAATTTAGGAACTAATTTACAATCGATTACGTTGATGATGATGACTAGGAACGAATTTAGAAACTAATTTACAATCGATTACGTTGATGATGATGACTAGGAACTAATTTAGGAACTAATTTACAATCGATTACGTTGATGATGATGACTAGGAACTAATTTAAGAACTAATTTACAATCGATTACGTTGCTGCATTTCAGAATTACTAAACAAATAGTTAGAAGAAATGGGAGTGGGAGAGATTTATGACGTCACATAGGGGGTGGTCTGGGTTTTTGTGACGAAATGCCACGGAGGATGGGGGTGGGGGGGGTTGTAAAAAATGGCCAAAATTGTGTGACGTCATATGTAGACGATCCCTTGGGGGAGGGAGAAGGAGAGGTCATTTAGGTCAAGAATACCTCCCTGTTTCCCTCAGCCAAGGGTCACCCACCTGTTGGTTGCTTCGGAGGATGAAGAAGTGGGGGCGGGGGGGGGGCATTAAACGCACTCCAAGCTTGGTTGAAGTTTCCAAATTGGCTATTCTCTTCTGACTATCTGTTCTGCCAGCTTGAGGTGTTTGTGAAAGTAACACCTTTTTTTAAATATACTGTTTGAACTCCTTCCATAACCTATATTAGTTATTCTACAGTGAGCGCTAAGACTTCCCTGCATTTTCCCAAAGTCTTTTTAAGTGTACTTTTTCATGACTCTCCTTCCAGATCAAGCTCTTTCATTAGATCACTAATGCGAGATCAATCAGACCTCATGCGCGTACTTCTGTAGCTTTGGCTTTTTGCTGTGAACCCCTAATGTCTCAGTTCCGTGACCAGATCGTTATATTTAGCAGCTGTGAAAGAATGTTGCTCATCTCATGTGGATTCAAATTCCACTGTCAGTTCAGTCGTTATAGTGTGCTGACTAGAAGTACAGCACTATATCTCGTCACCTTTGAGACTTTCTAATGACTTTGGGTATGTCTGTCGTAGGTCTAGTACCATTTTTCAGTGGTATCCATCATTAAGATTAGTTAGAAAGATAATATTTGTTGTTTTTATATGTGTTAACTACTCGTGTCGTTAGAAAGTGTCTTTCTGTAACATTAGATCTGAGTTTGCTTCGTATAAACTGTTGTAGCATCTAGCTAGTACTCTGGTGTGTCGCCATGCATATCGCCCCCGTCCTAGAGACATCTTAGAATTTAATAAACAACAAGAATATGTGTATGGTAGGCACTTGTTTAAAAAAGAAAGAATAGGAGACACCTAGACTACAGAAACTAACAGAATTGGACAGAAAATATGAAGATTAGCAGACCACCAAGCCCATTTAACATACATGTCGATGACATCAGGCTTACGCATGTTCCAGAACTAAATATCTAGGAAGGATTTTTACAGAAACTGGAAGACTTGACAGAGAGATTGAAAGAAGATGTCAAAAAACCGGTGCAGTGACTTACCAACTGTCACCACAGCTCAAACATCAAAATGTCACCATTGCTCAAACATCATAATGTCACCACTGCTCAAACATCAAAATGTCAGTACGGAAATAATAAACGACCGGTGATAAACAGTATACTCTTACCAACTCTTTGCTGTCAGTATCAAACATCGTCACTGACCAAAGTACAGGAAGGGAAAATCATATCCCTTTCGTACGACTCACGTTGTGTGATGTTCGTCGGCAAACGCCAGTACAGCGAATAGCAAAACCTTTCATCTCGGGAAACTTGGATTTCTGAATTCCACAAAACCCAGGAGGTGTGAACTATAGCATCCTTTGGACATATTACACAAAATCTGTATATATTCTGCCTTCTCTCCTAGTCAGTTATCAGTCTCTCGGAAATTTTGGATAAATCTAATCACGCCAGACTAGGAACCATTTTATTCGCTAAATGTGTTAAATTGTCCAGTGGGGATTTAAGTTTCTGATTGTGGCTTGGTCAAAACCAGCGGCCAGCGTGTTTTCTCTAATTGTGGGCCTTTTCTCAGTTACTGAAGGCATATGAAGTGCAACTCGAGCTAAACTGGACTTACAAATATCCAGATTGTTTTATTCAATTTATCAGCCCGCTGCGGCAATAAACATAACATTTTTTCCCGACTACTGACAGTCGTTTTCCCAAGTGAATTTTATCCAGTAGATAACGCTGTTTCATAATCGGCACTCATCCCAGAGAAAGTCGAGAAGATTTATCATCATCAGTTTTTTTTTTTTTTTTTTTTTTTGGTAACGTAACAGTCGTAGCACCTAGATAATGCAGGAACTATAGTTTTTTTTTTTTTTTACTGTGAACGTCCAGAGCACGTCTTGCTTCAGTAACTATTTGTGGTGACAGCGATTTCATCCAGGGAACATTAAAACACCAAATTTGGCGTCCGCTTTGTAATTAATATTCACTATTAGGCTGGAAGGGGGCTATCTTTGGCACCCCCGCCTGACAATATATGCTCAGGGATTATTGTATGTTTTCAATGGACACCAACATCACTAGTAGGTAAGCGAGATTGTGTGTAGCCATAGAATGACAGAGTGAAAGACAGAGAGAGAAAAAAAACATTTTCCTTTGTTTACAATCATTGTTCCTACTTCTTTTTTTTTTTGGTGTGTTCGCTAACCTGATTATTTTACTGGATAGCTTAAGTAGAAACTTTGTTCTTACTATACTGTCTATTCTATACCCTAGTGTTAATCTCTGACCTTTTGGGTTATTAACTTCTTGCGGGATCTTTTCTCAACAGATGGGAGGGCGCTTATGGGGTTGTTTTCATATATATGTAAACTTGATTTATATTGATTTCTATATGTTTGATGTTGTGAGAAGTTTAAGTGATAATAAACTAAACAAAACTTAATTTACCGTGTTGGTCAGCCCCATACCCTATTATCCATATGTTTTTTTCACGTTTGTATGTCTTGTTGTCACATAACTGTGTGTGTGTGTAGATAACTTATAATTAACATTATAGGGAGGTGTGACAGATCGTCTTCTTCTAATGATAGTCGTATAGATAGGCTGGACTAGAGAAACCACTCATTCCAGAGACGGATCTTCACCTTAATCTATTTCATTCGTGGAATCTATTCTAAACCTTTCTTTCTCATATACACCACCATTCTGCTCTACTCAGACGGGACCAAATAAATCTACATACCTATTTTTAAAAATCTACGACAGTTAGTAATAAAATATGAAATGTAAATCCAACTTACGCTAATCCTGGCTACAGACTTGTCGCACAGATGAATAAAAGAGATGAATCTTTCTCTTACACGTGTCTGTGATTTCTTTTAATTTTACCATAGATTGGCCCTTCTGACTCCGTGTTTCTTCAGTTTTCCTAGTCCCGGTTGTTCCTTATTAAAATTTGACAGAGATTTCCTTTGCTTTATAAGCCTTGTCTGGCTCTACAATAAAAGGTCCGGATAACAATTAGGAATTATGAATCTGGTTCTTCCTCTGGCGAAGGTCTGATGTCTTGGTGAGCGTGCAAATCACAGAGAAATAAAACTGTGAAATTGTCAGCCTATATTCCCTCCAGTGATGTTATGAATCTAATCAGAAAGATCCAACTATTTCAAATCATGCAGGATAGGCTGTGATATTTCAAAATAGTCCCACGTGAAATAAGGTGCGTGCCTGCAAAGGTCACGTATTACCATATATGGACATCTGATGCCTTGTATACACTCTTACAAACAGATTTGTAGATTCATATTGTCTCAAATGTAATAAATCCATGATTACTTTTTAACCAAGGACCAGAAGCAATTACATCACATTTGTCTGCCCACATGTGACACACAGACAGTAATCTCGTTAGCTGTCGTATGAGTGCGCAAACCCCTTGTCTTATCGGTGAATTAAGCCGATAGCGTAGACCGATGTAAGTTTTAGTCGGCCGAGCCTATAACAACAAATCTGGCTAGCACTCCTTGCAAATGTGACATTTATCACCTACAGGGCGATTTGATAAAATCGCATAGCTGCTACTAAGCAGACATATAAAGAAAGACAGAAAAGTGCGATAATTGACAACATCTAATAAAAATCAGTACCAAAAATGTACCGATACTGCCGGAGAGAACCAAAGATCGATAGAGCTCGCCACGTTTCGTCACACAGTTATACAATATTTGCAGCTGATAGTAGATCGAGCATTGATATGAGGCAAAGGTTCTCTTTAGACTAGTAAATTATAGAGTGATATCTCTTTGTAATGTTAGCAGTCCGGGGCGGGGGGGGGGGGGGGGAAGGCCACTTGTTAAGTCCAAGCAATCCAACTTTTTTACTTTGCTAGGCAATCTTCTTCCTACAGTTTCATCAACAGAGCTGTGGAAAATTCTAGCTAAATGATATGGTACAGAATGCTAACTTCACTTGAAAAAAAAATCGCATGCCTACCAGATACAGTTTACGAATAGATTGAATTTTGTTTCACTGTGAACGGGAAAAGTAAATATCTTCTTCTTCTTCGATCGCCATCAGATTTATACATTAATGACTCTAATAAATGTAGTAGCCAGCTCAAAGTTCCTGACATCTCCAGACAGTTTTTCGTGGAGAGAAGTGGGTTGTTGCCATATGCCACAGCGTTCACCGCTGTAAGTTGGGCAAGACTGGAGCAGATGTTCGGCTGTCATGTGGCTGGTGTCACAGGAGGAGAGATCTGTTGGACCAATCCTGTACTTGTGATATAGATGGTACCTCAACTTACTGTGACCAGTACGTAAGAGGAAAATGATGACCTGATCTCGCCTAGACAGCTGGTGATAGGCATCATCTTTTAAGTCACCTGGGTGTTCTCTGTCCCATCTGGACTTGATTATGGCTTTTATAGTTGTTTCAGCCATTTTATAAGTTGGCTTTATATCGTTTTGTTGCAGTGCTCTTGAAGAAGGTGGCTGCTTAATTTGTGTCTTTATAAGTTTTCTTCATTTTCGTAGTCACCAGTCAAGTACAGACCAGCCATATAGCGTAGCAGAACTGCAAGGAAGTCGAGAAAAACCTAATAGGTAGGGAAGCACCCCTATTAAATGCATACTGAAATCGGATGAGCTGGGCCCGCAACATAGTGCAACGCAAACCGCCTAACGCCTAACGAAAAGTACATATAATCCTAGGGATAAAGCAAATGTAAATGAGTCCCATAACAGAAACTTCTGTAGGAGAGCGAAGTGTTAGAGACTTCACCTTACTAGGTTCATCTATTTCGTGTGGTGTTGGTGACCAGTTCACTGCCTCGCTGCCTTTGCCTTCCTTAATACAAAACCAGTCAGTTACCCATTTACAGCTGTGTAGATTGTGGCGTGACGCTACCACGTTCAGATCCTGGGGATTTAAATGCCAACGTTTATTTTATTTCCCCCATCCGTCACCTAGAGATCCACCAAATTATTCTTTCTGATCTAGCAGCCATACGCGATCGACCTGTTACCGACCCCTGGTATCAATTTTGATTAACAACGAGGTTCACATTGATGATGTAAAATACGTTGACAACGCGAAAGGTCATTTACCCGTATTGATTATCCGGCCCGCTCACAAGCGAATAATATTAACAGGCCATCCAAGCCAACATTAGCGCAACAGAAATATTAATCCACAAAAAAGTAGTGCACATTTTTTTTTAAAAATGATTTATTATTAGCTGTGATTAATAGTTTTACTGATCGCTTAAAAGGTGGGTGGTAGACGTTGTAGCTAACAAGATTTAATGATTAGGTCTTCTACTTCTTCTTTGGCCCTGTCGTGAAACGAGTGTGTGTAACCCCACTACTTTGTTAAATCATTATGTCGGGATACAAATTTGCCCCAGCCAATCAACGCACAGTTGCTGAGCCGGAATAAATTACAAGAAGTTACGCCAGGAAAAAACTTAAGCCCTGTTTTTTCGGATGTGGGTCGTGGCCATCTTGTTCACGCAAGATGGCGGTAGAAAACTGAATAAAATTAGGCTGTACGAGCAAAAGACGAAACTGCAGGAAACCAATCAGCTTGCTCCGCCAGGAACCAACCAAAAGCTTTGCTTAAGCATTCACCTACCTATATAATCGGGCGAGATTTTATGCAAAGGCACGCAACACCGAACACGAAGCTAGAGACGACCGACTGTGTGAGAGGAGCTGTCAACCTGATTTATTGCTTGCCTGAGAGCATTGACCTGCAGCCTGCTTCGCTAAGTCGAGTCAAAATCTGGCCTGTTTAAATCTTGGAGGGTGTTAAGGTCAAAAAGGGAGGTGATCCTTTGTATACGGGTTGGACAGAGTAAATTAAGGGTTACATTACTTGTAGACTTGATTAACGGTGAATTGCTTAAACAAATATATGAAAGAAGTCATAGTGTACAGATAGCGTCGTGAGCGCTGTTCTGTATTGTAGAACTGTAAATAGTTCGCACGGCTAGTCCGTGAAGGGACTGAGCTGCGTTAAAAAGCGAAGTCCCGTGACTGTTTAGGCGGGAGTTTTTGTGACCGCTAGGAGTCGGTTCGAGGCGTTGACGAAGTGAAGTCAACCCTGGTGTTTTTCTAAGTGTGTGTTCCCGACCAGTGTTCGGTGAAGATGTATAGTGTTTTTCACAATGTGTGTCTCGGTGGAGACTTTTTGGACAGGCCTGTATTTGAATATTCTTCCTATATTGAATATTCTTCCATGTGTTACATTATTTGAAGATAGTACGTACTTTGATATTAACTGCAGTGTGAAGATTATGGAGCTATTATGAAGGCCAGGATTTTGTACAGGCCGTATTTGATATAACTGCAGTGTGAAGATTAATGGAGCTCTGTGGGGTGTTTTGAGCTTATGAATTAACTTACCTATGCTTTGTACTTTAAGCTGTAATTTTCGTCTGTGTCATCGTGACTGTGTGTGTAGTGTTAATAAAACTGTTCATTAACTGTTACCAGTCGTTCTACGCTACTTGGCTTCTATGTGTGTTACTGTGATGGATGAATGTACCAGTACACACTTACTTTGAACATTCTAGGCATAGTGACATATTTACAAATAGCCCTGGGTGGGCGTGGCCTATATAAGGAGAACACATTTACGCCTTTAGCACTGAATAACAATGGCGTTAACATATCATTCGAACCATATCATTAGGTGGCTTAAAGACTTATAAGATAACAACATTCCGTTATTATCAGTGGTGGTTTTCAGTAAAGTTGGAGTTGACATCCGCAACATTTGCGTTGAAAGGATAAGATCACAAGGATGCTGTGTTCAGGCATAATATTCAGAACGTAATGTTCACCTATTCATTTATTATAGCTCTGTGTGGGCGTATACATACATATAAAATAGACTCAGGAATATCAGCCGGCAAACTGATATAAACTATCAGTCATTTGTTAATGAACAGCATTATCAGTAGTGTGCCAACTTTTTGGGCGCAAGGCCCATGATTTCACGTGGTAATATTGTTTCTACCAGACATTGACCTGTTTATTAGTGTGCCCTGTGTGTGGCGTATGCACTAACAAGTTCTCTCATCTGTGACAGTAGTTAGCCATGTGTGGGCGGGGCTTCGATTGAGAACCAAGTTCAGCTTTAACTGTGTCATATCGTCCTCTATGCCTACGGGCTAGTATTCATATGACAGTAGCAATGAGTGGACTAATGTAACTTAGGAACAGATGATTATGATATTCACCTATGACAAGGGTGCTTATTTCCAGCCTAAATGAGTCGGCAGTAAAATATTTCAAGCCTTATTGACGCCTGCATTGCTAACAGACAGTTTGGTGTCGCTGGTAACCTGTGACACGGTGATGTGTCTAATGTTTACATGCTTCCTATAACATATTTGCAGCATTCAAGTTTCCTGTTTTATACGGTGTCAAGTACCAGAGGTGACAGTTGACGACGAGTCCAGTGCTTATGCCTGCGCTTTTCAACATGGGAGTCTGCTTATGCTGTGTCATTTGATGTCCATCAGTTGTAGCGGGAAAAGGAGGAACTGTTTTCTATTTACAAGATAAGTGGTTTTTGTCGTGGAAAACTGTGTCTCTCTATGTATGTTGTCAGGTCTTCCAGTTATCATTATTTATTCTATTGAGTATTTCATGTTGATAGCGTATTATTGTGAGATTTGATGCATAATTGATTGAGGGCTATGTAACATAATCTTGTTAGAATTATAAGTGGTTTATAAATTTTGTACACTCAGTGTTTGAATCACCATGGATTTTGATGATGATCCAGAGGATATGAGGCCTATGTTAGAGTATTTAGCTAATGAAGCTGAATATGGTGAGGGACTAAAAGGCCCAGCACTTGATAGATACGTGCTGGATGGGTTTTTGTTTAATGCAGTAGCAGCCATAAAGTTTTTTACTGACAATAACCCTCATTAAAATCCTGAAATGATCATGGCTAGAGATTTGGCGAAGTTGTTAGAATGCCTACGTCCGATGGTGTACGATTATGCTCGGGCTAGACACAATTGTATGCATAAGGTTATGCACAATATAATCTGCAACGACATGCAGGATGATCAGAAAAAGGAATTAGAAGAGAAGGAGCGAATAAAAGTAATCAAACACAGTGCTCTTCAGGAAAGAGAAAATTTTTTGCAGGATATTGCTGAAAGGAATAAGTTGCAAGAAACAGTGTCTAAACTCACAAGTGATTTACTTAAATCAAACTTGGAGCTTTCTAGTGTGAAAACATCATTAGACTCTAAATGCAGTAAAGTCAAGGACTTGGAAGTCCAGATAAAAGATAAGCAACGGGTAGTTAGAAATCTTACTCAAGAGATCCAGGAAAAGAAAGACAGGTATAACAAATTGGAAGTGGAGACCAATGAACGAGAAAAATTATACATAGAGATGCTACATGATGTATGTTTTGGTAAACTTGAAGAGAAGAATACTATAATTCCGGAGAAGATTGATGAGCTTGTAGATAGTCATGATAGTGACACTGAGGAACTTCAGATGAACTTAACAAAGTTGAAGGCAAATAAGGAAAAGGGTGATAAGCAGAGGTTAGAAGAATTAACGGTGCAGAGAAAGAAAATGGTTAAGATTGAGAAGTTACTTACAGAAGAGAGATGTAAAGTTATGATATGTGATAACTTAAATAAAAAACTAAACCAAGAGATTTCTCTTAATATTGCTGAAATTACAGAACTAAGAAGAAGGGTGGATGGTTTTGTGGATGTTATTTTAGGCATCAAGGGATTGTCTACTGTCAATAATGACAATGGTAGACAGAAGGTTGTTCATCACCAAGTGAGGCAAGCAAAGAGTCAGCCCTATACACTCTTTGCTCAGACGAAAATCAAACATGATGGACGTAAATCGCTGCGTGGAAAATACAATTTCCCACGTACGGAAGACGCTGCGTCTAAGATTACTGTCTCTTGGCGTCAGACCAGCAAAGATACTTCATGTCTAACATCCAGTTCTGGTAATAAAGATAACACACATTATGTTGGTAACCATAAGGATTCGATCAGTTCCACTGCTTGTCATACCAAGTATAGGCAGTGTGATACTGCGAATAAGCATACCACCATAGAAAAGAATAAAAACACTTTTGGTAAAAGAAATAACCCTATTGTAGGAAAGTACCAAGGGAATCCTTCAAATGGTAGTTTTTCCCCTCAAAGAAACCAGAGACAGTCTAACAGAATTCAAAGTTTTGATTCTGAAAAGTTGAGAAATTATGATAGAAATAATTACATTAAAGATTACCAATCTGATAGTAATTGTTCTAGGAGTCAACAAGATTAATTTTCTAGATATTTCTATCGAAGGAGACAGGTTAAGCATAACAATGCTAACTGCAGTTCTAGGCAGAACAAATGGAATAATAAAGGAAATAGCAATAGAGATAATAACTCTCTAAATATTACTACACATTTTGCGCAACAAAAGCCCAAAGTTATTGGTGGTAAATAAAGTAACAATAAGTAATAAGGTCACAAAATTGAAACTGTCTGTTATGTTTTGATTTCGAGAAAGAATCTCGTTTTGTGAGTGCATAACTTTATTTCAGCTCTGCTGTGATGACCTTCATTTTGGACAGGTTGTTCCTAACCTTTTGTGTGATATACTATGTGATGTGAGAAGACTTGATGGCATCATATAGAAACCAGATGTTTTTCACTGCCACAAGGTTAAGGTAATTGTGTAGTTACTTTTCCGTTTGCCTTAATAGTTCTCACAGTTGATTAAAGTGGAGATTTTCATTTGTATTTTTTCAAACAGTAGCAGCTATGCGATAAAGGTCAGCGTGCCTGGTTTTCTTTAGCTGTGACAGAAATGTTTGTTACCTTTCGACCGTGTGCCCAATCAAGCGTAACCCAACCAACATGTTGACCCAGTATTATTTGATGTCATCCCGTGCTGTTTATGGCATACCATCAACGAAACCGGAGTTCTGACCTATTTATTTATTTTTTCTTTAGGAATTGATTCAAGATTGTTACAGTGTTTCTTATACTTAATTTTTTTTTAGGATAATGTATTAGTCTATTGTATAGATGGTGCATTGTATGATGATGTATTAGATATTGAGTATGTTTATAATAATACACTATTTCAACACCATGTTATTGTTTACATGATTGTGTTGTTGATAAACATTGTATGTATTATGAGTGTAATGAATTGTAACATATCGTATTGTAGTGACTTTTCTTTGATTATTTTTTTTATTGTTGATGGAATTATGGATTTTTGGTAGTTACATACATTTGTCAGAAGAATATTCCACTTAGACTATATTATGTTTGACAATATGTGATTTGTTGTGAAGTTTGATACATCAAAACATTGATATGTTTTTGCAGGACTAATTATTAGAATAAATTTTATACATAATGAGATTGCCATCCCTAAGCACAAACTCATTAGTTATGAATATGCGTTAGTCGCTTTCAGAGAGTTTTTTGGTTACTAAATTTATTTTTTTATTTTTCGTATCTGACTCCATGTTTAGTTAATATATTACCTTATACAGAGGTTATATGAAGTAATTGTTGTGTTGTGAAATGTTATTTTGGAACTAAATTATATATGTAGAATTGTCAGAGATAGCAGATACTATTATTTGTTTGAAGAATTTAGTAGTCTGACTTAAACACTTGTTCATGAGAAATAATGTTATGTTTATATTTGCAAGTTGGTATGATGCTAATAGTGTGGTTTTTTATAGGTGTTTATTTGTGTCTACTTAGAGATGGGAATATTTTTTTTTTATGTCTCACATTTTGTTAAAGCTCATTTCACTTTTGATTTATTAATTACAGGTTGAAACTTGTAAAAATTTAAAATACTATTTTTATTTAACTTAGCTTTAAGAAACTTTTTTGTATTGTAATTTTAGAACAATGTATTTGTTTTCTTTTTGAAAGTGTTGTATTTGTGTGTGCTCAGTGTTTAATTATGAGTAATAATATATATGTCGATATGTCCAGATTTAAAAAAAAAAAAACAAGAAAATATATTAATTTTTTTTTTTTTTGAGATTGTGATATTTTGTTTTACATACCGCACTTTTTTTGTGTGATGTCTGTGATAACCTATTTTAATTATGTATAAGTTTTGTAATTTGGCTAAATTATTATGCATTATGTAGTTATATCCTTTATTCGTCTTTGGTACATATATATACTTTGTCTTTTTGTTATACGATTTTCTGTCATGATTGTATTTGTTTTACAATACATTGTTTGTTTAGATAGTTATTGGGATGTATTACTACTTATTCTATACATTCATTTCTTGAAGATTCTTCTTTCTTTTCGGATGATTCTTCGTTTCATTCCATTTCTTTTGAAGCAGTTTATACTTTCGTGATGCTTCTATGTTTCATCTAGGTGTCACTTAATTCTATTTGTATACGTTTACTCCTTACATTTCTTATACTTCCTTCCTTAGGATTGTTATGTTGATTATATGGTTTGGTATGAGGTAGCTATTTATGTCGGTTGTATCTAGTTTGATGTAAGGAATTGATTTACTTGATTGTTATCATATGGTATTATTGATCTTTGTTACTATATTGATTTCATTGCTGATTTTCGGTGTTGATCCTGCTTCTTTTGCTTGATCTTGTCTATTCTACAGTGATCATACTTAACTTTGTTTGAAACTGATTATTTAGTGTACTTAGCAGATTATTGTGTATAATTTGTTTTATTGTACACTTGCTTATATTTTTTGTCGATGTATTATTATAACCTTAACATAAGCTAAATTTTGTATGAGTATTTTAGAGCTTAGCGGACCCCTTATTTTTCTTTGATATAGTTCTTGTCAAAAAAAATGATAAACATTTTTTTCTCCGGAGGTGGTGGTAATATGTTAAGGTCAAAAAGGGAGGTGATCCTTTGTATACGGGTTGGACAGAGTAAATTAAGGGTTACATTACTTGTAGACTTGATTAACGGTGAATTGCTTAAACAAATATATGAAAGAAGTCATAGTGTACAGATAGCGTCGTGAGCGCTGTTCTGTATTGTAGAACTGTAAATAGTTCGCACGGCTAGTCCGTGAAGGGACTGAGCTGCGTTAAACAGCGAAGTCCCGTGACTGTTTAGGCGGGAGTTTTTGTGACCGCTAGGAGTCGGTTCGAGGCGTTGACGGAGTGAAGTCAACCCTGGTGTTTTTTCTAAGTGTGTGTGTTCCCGACCAGTGTTCGGTGAAGATGTATAGTGTTTTTCACAATGTGTGTCTCGGTGGAGACTTTTTGGACAGGCCTGTATTTGAATATTCTTCCTATATTGAATATTCTTCCATGTGTTACATTATTTGAAGATAGTACGTACTTTGATATTAACTGCAGTGTGAAGATTATGGAGCTATTATGAAGGCCAGGATTTTGTACAGGCCGTATTTGATATAACTGCAGTGTGAAGATTAATGGAGCTCTGTGGGGTGTTTTGAGCTTATGAATTAACTTACCTATGCTTTGTACTTTAAGCTGTAATTTTCGTCTGTGTCATCGTGACTGTGTGTGTAGTGTTAATAAAACTGTTCATTAACTGTTACCAGTCGTTCTACGCTACTTGGCTTCTATGTGTGTTACTGTGATGGATGAATGTACCAGTACACACTTACTTTGAACATTCTAGGCATAGTGACATATTTACAAATAGCCCTGGGTGGGCGTGGCCTATATAAGGAGAACACATTTACGCCTTTAGCACTGAATAACAATGGCGTTAACATATCATTCGAACCATATCATTAGGTGGCTTAAAGACTTATAAGATAACAACATTCCGTTATTATCAGTGGTGGTTTTCAGTAAAGTTGGAGTTGACATCCGCAACATTTGCGTTGAAAGGATAAGATCACAAGGATGCTGTGTTCAGGCATAATATTCAGAACGTAATGTTCACCTATTCATTTATTATAGCTCTGTGTGGGCGTATACATACATATAAAATAGACTCAGGAATATCAGCCGGCAAACTGATATAAACTATCAGTCATTTGTTAATGAACAGCATTATCAGTAGTGTGCCAACTTTTTGGGCGCAAGGCCCATGATTTCACGTGGTAATATTGTTTCTACCAGACATTGACCTGTTTATTAGTGTGCCCTGTGTGTGGCGTATGCACTAACAAGTTCTCTCATCTGTGACAGTAGTTAGCCATGTGTGGGCGGGGCTTCGATTGAGAACCAAGTTCAGCTTTAACTGTGTCATATCGTCCTCTATGCCTACGGGCTAGTATTCATATGACAGTAGCAATGAGTGGACTAATGTAACTTAGGAACAGATGATTATGATATTCACCTATGACAAGGGTGCTTATTTCCAGCCTAAATGAGTCGGCAGTAAAATATTTCAAGCCTTATTGACGCCTGCATTGCTAACAGACAGTTTGGTGTCGCTGGTAACCTGTGACACGGTGATGTGTCTAATACTTACATGCTTCCTATAACATATTTGCAGCATTCAAGTTTCCTGTTTTATACGGTGTCAAGTACCAGAGGTGACAGTTGACGACGAGTCCAGTGCTTATGCCTGCGCTTTTCAACATGGGAGTCTGCTTATGCTGTGTCATTTGATGTCCATCAGTTGTAGCGGGAAAAGGAGGAACTGTTTTCTATTTACAAGATAAGTGGTTTTTGTCGTGGAAAACTGTGTCTCTCTATGTATGTTGTCAGGTCTTCCAGTTATCATTATTTATTCTATTGAGTATTTCATGTTGATAGCGTATTATTGTGAGATTTGATGCATAATTGATTGAGGGCTATGTAACATAATCTTGTTAGAATTATAAGTGGTTTATAAATTTTGTACACTCAGTGTTTGAATCACCATGGATTTTGATGATGATCCAGAGGATATGAGGCCTATGTTAGAGTATTTAGCTAATGAAGCTGAATATGGTGAGGGACTAAAAGGCCCAGCACTTGATAGATACGTGCTGGATGGGTTTTTGTTTAATGCAGTAGCAGCCATAAAGTTTTTTACTGACAATAACCCTCATTCAAATCCTGAAATGATCATGGCTAGAGATTTGGCGAAGTTGTTAGAATGCCTACGTCCGATGGTGTACGATTATGCTCGGGCTAGACACAATTGTATGCATAAGGTTATGCACAATATAATCTGCAACGACATGCAGGATGATCAGAAAAAGGAATTAGAAGAGAAGGAGCGAATAAAAGTAATCAAACACAGTGCTCTTCAGGAAAGAGAAAATTTTTTGCAGGATATTGCTGAAAGGAATAAGTTGCAAGAAACAGTGTCTAAACTCACAAGTGATTTACTTAAATCAAACTTGGAGCTTTCTAGTGTGAAAACATCATTAGACTCTAAATGCAGTAAAGTCAAGGACTTGGAAGTCCAGATAAAAGATAAGCAACGGGTAGTTAGAAATCTTACTCAAGAGATCCAGGAAAAGAAAGACAGGTATAACAAATTGGAAGTGGAGACCAATGAACGAGAAAAATTATACATAGAGATGCTACATGATGTATGTTTTGGTAAACTTGAAGAGAAGAATACTATAATTCCGGAGAAGATTGATGAGCTTGTAGATAGTCATGATAGTGACACTGAGGAACTTCAGATGAACTTAACAAAGTTGAAGGCAAATAAGGAAAAGGATGATAAGCAGAGGTTAGAAGAATTAACGGTGCAGAGAAAGAAAATGGTTAAGATTGAGAAGTTACTTACAGAAGAGAGATGTAAAGTTATGATATGTGATAACTTAAATAAAAAACTAAACCAAGAGATTTCTCTTAATATTGCTGAAATTACAGAACTAAGAAGAAGGGTGGATGGTTTTGTGGATGTTATTTTAGGCATCAAGGGATTGTCTACTGTCAATAATGACAATGGTAGACAGAAGGTTGTTCATCACCAAGTGAGGCAAGCAAAGAGTCAGCCATATACACTCTTTGCTCAGACGAAAATCAAACATGATGGACGTAAATCGCTGCGTGGAAAATACAATTTCCCACGTACGGAAGACGCTGCGTCTAAGATTACTGTCTCTTGGCGTCAGACCAGCAAAGATACTTCATGTCTAACATCCAGTTCTGGTAATAAAGATAACACACATTATGTTGGTAACCATAAGGATTCGATCAGTTCCACTGCTTGTCATACCAAGTATAGGCAGTGTGATACTGCGAATAAGCATACCACCATAGAAAAGAATAAAAACACTTTTGGTAAAAGAAATAACCCTATTGTAGGAAAGTACCAAGGGAATCCTTCAAATGGTAGTTTTTCCCCTCAAAGAAACCAGAGACAGTCTAACAGAATTCAAAGTTTTGATTCTGAAAAGTTGAGAAATTATGATAGAAATAATTACATTAAAGATTACCAATCTGATAGTAATTGTTCTAGGAGTCAACAAGATTAATTTTCTAGATATTTCTATCGAAGGAGACAGGTTAAGCATAACAATGCTAACTGCAGTTCTAGGCAGAACAAATGGAATAATAAAGGAAATAGCAATAGAGATAATAACTCTCTAAATATTACTACACATTTTGCGCAACAAAAGCCCAAAGTTATTGGTGGTAAATAAAGTAACAATAAGTAATAAGGTCACAAAATTGAAACTGTCTGTTATGTTTTGATTTCGAGAAAGAATCTCGTTTTGTGAGTGCATAACTTTATTTCAGCTCTGCTGTGATGACCTTCATTTTGGACAGGTTGTTCCTAACCTTTTGTGTGATATACTATGTGATGTGAGAAGACTTGATGGCATCATATAGAAACCAGATGTTTTTCACTGCCACAAGGTTAAGGTAATTGTGTAGTTACTTTTCCGTTTGCCTTAATAGTTCTCACAGTTGATTAAAGTGGAGATTTTCATTTGTATTTTTTCAAACAGTAGCAGCTATGCGATAAAGGTCAGCGTGCCTGGTTTTCTTTAGCTGTGACAGAAATGTTTGTTACCTTTCGACCGTGTGCCCAATCAAGCGTAACCCAACCAACATGTTGACCCAGTATTATTTGATGTCATCCCGTGCTGTTTATGGCATACCATCAACGAAACCGGAGTTCTGACCTATTTATTTATTTTTTCTTTAGGAATTGATTCAAGATTGTTACAGTGTTTCTTATACTTAATTTTTTTTTAGGATAATGTATTAGTCTATTGTATAGATGGTGCATTGTATGATGATGTATTAGATATTGAGTATGTTTATAATAATACACTATTTCAACACCATGTTATTGTTTACATGATTGTGTTGTTGATAAACATTGTATGTATTATGAGTGTAATGAATTGTAACATATCGTATTGTAGTGACTTTTCTTTGATTATTTTTTTTATTGTTGATGGAATTATGGATTTTTGGTAGTTACATACATTTGTCAGAAGAATATTCCACTTAGACTATATTATGTTTGACAATATGTGATTTGTTGTGAAGTTTGATACATCAAAACATTGATATGTTTTTGCAGGACTAATTATTAGAATAAATTTTATACATAATGAGATTGCCATCCCTAAGCACAAACTCATTAGTTATGAATATGCGTTAGTCGCTTTCAGAGAGTTTTTTGGTTACTAAATTTATTTTTTTATTTTTCGTATCTGACTCCATGTTTAGTTAATATATTACCTTATACAGAGGTTATATGAAGTAATTGTTGTGTTGTGAAATGTTATTTTGGAACTAAATTATATATGTAGAATTGTCAGAGATAGCAGATACTATTATTTGTTTGAAGAATTTAGTAGTCTGACTTAAACACTTGTTCATGAGAAATAATGTTATGTTTATATTTGCAAGTTGGTATGATGCTAATAGTGTGGTTTTTTATAGGTGTTTATTTGTGTCTACTTAGAGATGGGAATATTTTTTTTTTATGTCTCACATTTTGTTAAAGCTCATTTCACTTTTGATTTATTAATTACAGGTTGAAACTTGTAAAAATTTAAAATACTATTTTTATTTAACTTAGCTTTAAGAAACTTTTTTGTATTGTAATTTTAGAACAATGTATTTGTTTTCTTTTTGAAAGTGTTGTATTTGTGTGTGCTCAGTGTTTAATTATGAGTAATAATATATATGTCGATATGTCCAGATTTAAAAAAAAAAAAACAAGAAAATATATTAATTTTTTTTTTTTTTGAGATTGTGATATTTTGTTTTACATACCGCACTTTTTTTGTGTGATGTCTGTGATAACCTATTTTAATTATGTATAAGTTTTGTAATTTGGCTAAATTATTATGCATTATGTAGTTATATCCTTTATTCGTCTTTGGTACATATATATACTTTGTCTTTTTGTTATACGATTTTCTGTCATGATTGTATTTGTTTTACAATACATTGTTTGTTTAGATAGTTATTGGGATGTATTACTACTTATTCTATACATTCATTTCTTGAAGATTCTTCTTTCTTTTCGGATGATTCTTCGTTTCATTCCATTTCTTTTGAAGCAGTTTATACTTTCGTGATGCTTCTATGTTTCATCTAGGTGTCACTTAATTCTATTTGTATACGTTTACTCCTTACATTTCTTATACTTCCTTCCTTAGGATTGTTATGTTGATTATATGGTTTGGTATGAGGTAGCTATTTATGTCGGTTGTATCTAGTTTGATGTAAGGAATTGATTTACTTGATTGTTATCATATGGTATTATTGATCTTTGTTACTATATTGATTTCATTGCTGATTTTCGGTGTTGATCCTGCTTCTTTTGCTTGATCTTGTCTATTCTACAGTGATCATACTTAACTTTGTTTGAAACTGATTATTTAGTGTACTTAGCAGATTATTGTGTATAATTTGTTTTATTGTACACTTGCTTATATTTTTTGTCGATGTATTATTATAACCTTAACATAAGCTAAATTTTGTATGAGTATTTTAGAGCTTAGCGGACCCCTTATTTTTCTTTGATATAGTTCTTGTCAAAAAAAATGATAAACATTTTTTTCTCCGGAGGTGGTGGTAATATGTTAAGGTCAAAAAGGGAGGTGATCCTTTGTATACGGGTTGGACAGAGTAAATTAAGGGTTACATTACTTGTAGACTTGATTAACGGTGAATTGCTTAAACAAATATATGAAAGAAGTCATAGTGTACAGATAGCGTCGTGAGCGCTGTTCTGTATTGTAGAACTGTAAATAGTTCGCACGGCTAGTCCGTGAAGGGACTGAGCTGCGTTAAACAGCGAAGTCCCGTGACTGTTTAGGCGGGAGTTTTTGTGACCGCTAGGAGTCGGTTCGAGGCGTTGACGGAGTGAAGTCAACCCTGATGTTTTTTCTAAGTGTGTGTGTTCCCGACCAGTGTTCGGTGAAGATGTATAGTGTTTTTCACAATGTGTGTCTCGGTGGAGACTTTTTGGACAGGCCTGTATTTGAATATTCTTCCTATATTGAATATTCTTCCATGTGTTACATTATTTGAAGATAGTACGTACTTTGATATTAACTGCAGTGTGAAGATTATGGAGCTATTATGAAGGCCAGGATTTTGTACAGGCCGTATTTGATATAACTGCAGTGTGAAGATTAATGGAGCTCTGTGGGGTGTTTTGAGCTTATGAATTAACTTACCTATGCTTTGTACTTTAAGCTGTAATTTTCGTCTGTGTCATCGTGACTGTGTGTGTAGCGTTAATAAAACTGTTCATTAACTGTTACCAGTCGTTCTACGCTACTTGGCTTCTATGTGTGTTACTGTGATGGATGAATGTACCAGTACACACTTACTTTGAACATTCTAGGCATAGTGACATATTTACAAATAGCCCTGGGTGGGCGTGGCCTATATAAGGAGAACACATTTACGCCTTTAGCACTGAATAACAATGGCGTTAACATATCATTCGAACCATATCATTAGGTGGCTTAAAGACTTATAAGATAACAACAAATCGTTATTTATCAGAGGGTAAATATAAATTTACTATAAACTGGTAGGAAAATAGGCCTACAGCAGATACACCTGTATATATATATATATATATTTAACATATATTGTTTTACTATGAACGTATCAGTTTACTGATTGTATCTTGGGGGAATTAGGTATAATGATTTTATTTCCTAATATGATTGAATAGACGAAAACTAATAGGACTCATACTTCAATCTATTGTCTCCTATAACTTCAGTCTATTGTCTCAGATAACTCCAAACTGAAATATAACCAAAACAGTCCTTGTTAGGACTCAACCTATTGTCTCCTATTACTTCAATCTATTATCTCAGACCAACTGCAATATAACCAAAAACAGTCCTTGTTAGGACTCAATCTATTGTCTCCTATAACTCAATCTATTGTCTCCTATAACTCAATCTACTGTCTCCTATAACTTCAGTATTATCTCAGATAAAACCAACTGAAATATAACCAAAACAGTCCTTGTTAGGACTCAATCTATTGTCTCATCTAACTCCAATCTATTGTCCCATATAACTCCCACCTGATATATCACCAAACAGTCCTCGTCTCATATACTCCTATCATAAGAACATAACAATATTGTTAGGATATATGTTACCAGCTAGTATAGCACTTGTCAGAGAGGGCCTGGTATATTATAGGGGAAAGAAAATGGTTGTATCACACCTAGGTGTACATATTATTGGATGTATTCATGTATTGAATGCATTCATATATTGAATTTATATTATTGAATGTATTCATGTATTGAATTTATATTATTGAATGTATCCATGTATTAGTTTATCAGAAAGAATGTTTTGCAAGTAGACACCTGTCTTGTCTCGCTATTGCTAAATCATACTGAGCCATGTTGTCATTCATCCTACATGCAGACACTGAGACACGCTCATATCATATACAATAGAAATAGGTGGGCTTGAGGACAGAAATTAGCCCCTATTTTTCCTTGTTACAGGTTTTATTCGTGTCATAAAAACTGAGATCGTGGGTCGTCAGTCCAGCTGCCTGGAACTCCGCAGGAGCATAGAGGTTGCACAGAATCTACATCTTTAGTCCCCCTCAGTCTTGGGTGGGCTAAAGGAACGATCTTCAGCCGGTTTTGTGTCAACCAAACCAAGAACTTCTAAGAGATGAGTACACATTAGTACCATTTCTGTCAGCATTGTGAGCAAAAATTAGTGTCAGTGACGAGAAAGTGAATTAGCGTAGAAAGAGACAATAATAACAGCATAGCTGATAAATGTTATATACTTAATTAACAGCACAGCTGATACATTTACTATAAGTGATTAACAGCACAGCTGATATAAATTAGTTTCCTATAATTGGAAGACTTGTAAGATATATATATATATATACATAAATATATGTGAATCATATGTAAACTTACAAATCCATTACATTCCATTCTTCAACATTCACCCTTCAGCACAAGAGTAGATAGTGTATATACTAAATAAATAATAAGGAAATTGTATTTGAACGACTTGTCAAATTTTTTTTAAATTGTTAAGGGAAATCTGTTTCCTTGTTTTTTTAATATCACAGTTAGTTACACAGCGGAGGTGGCACTTTATGTCGGTGTGGTGAAGTGGGATGTTATAAATATTTATAGGGGACTTAGTGTACTGACTGAGATCAGCTGTGAAGGTATCTATATCTATTAAAAGTAGTGTATTATAGATAACCTTACTTGCTACCACATATCTCTTATCTCAGTCAGAATTATTCTGGAATAGTGTGATGCTACGTTATGCGTCTAGGGTATGAGTATGGTGAAGTGTAAGTCACAACAACAGACAGATAAACAATTTAATTTAATCCACTACTCTTAACAACACTGTGACACTCACATACATATAACACTCTATGAGAATAGCTTAAAGAAGTCACTCGTAACGGTTCAAATAACAATATGTATTCATTACTAGCATGAATGAATATGTGTCCTGATTCAACTACAAGGGAACCAGGAATCACAATCAATTTAAATTACAAGTTATGTACAGAATGTATTTAATATGAATATTGTAGTGACATATATTAGTACAAATGTTCTATGTGTGTCAGTTGTGTAGTAGTAAAATGAGGTAATACTGGTTTTGTTTTGTTCAAGCTCTGTTGGTATTTGTCATCATGACTTCAATAGTTTGTCTTTAGGGACCAGTATTGGAGATGTTCACAGTTCCTGAATTTTAAGACAAGTAAATTCCCCTCTGAATAGTATTTTTATAAGTTATTTCAAGATGAGGGGACATAATGTTGAGCTCAGCTGGCCAACTCTGCTTATCTTGAGTGATGGCGGCAGGAAAGGACTCCTCTGCTCGAATTCTCCTCTGGGCTCAGGAGACACCTCACTGATAGCTAAAAAAGACCAAGGAGTATGCTGTCCGACTCTGGATTCAGCAAATCTCTGACCAGATGCTGCTCAGTACCATCAAGACCACTGTCCCTGAAATCAAGAAGGATGTACCTTCTACTTCATAACTAATTTATATTCTTTTTTACACTGATCACAATACAGCACAAACATTGCGTTCAGAGCGTTAGGCCAACAGTCAGCTTCATTTGAAATACTTTATTCCAGTATTACCCTTCTTAATGGTTACTACGCCTCTGCACTTCCAGCATTATTTCTTTCTAGTCAATCATCCAGGTGTCAGTGTACTGTTTGGCCATTCCATGCCGTTTTACTTCTCTCCGACACCCTCTGTTCGGGCTGGAGCATTTTAGGCTTTACCTCACGTTTGCCACTGAACTACACATATATATACAGGCATAAATCAACAATTCACATTCAATTTTCATTAAAAGATATTAAATGGTTCAAGCTTACCACAATTCATACGAATAACACAGATACGTTGATTAGCAATGAATTCTGGCACAAACTGGCACAAATTCCCATCTGCTTATCTTCCAGGCTTTTAATTTAGCCAAATATATGCTGGCTTCAACGCACTGATGCTTTATCAAGTGTATTTAAACAAGTGGTTTCGAACTAACGCTCCCAAGTGTGTATATCAGCGAGTCTGACCAATGAGCCCCGTTTCGACAAGTGTTTGAAAAAATGTTATCTTTTCCCGTCTCCCCTAACAACCAAGATAGTATTTATAGCCCGACCAATCGTGGTTAGGCTTTCATTGTTGCGCTCCAATCAATTTGGAGTTTACATGGTAGGCTATTTCTGTAACGTAAATTTTTTTCAAACACGTTAAAAAAAAATCTTATGAGCAGAAATGATTTTATGCTGTCAGGCACCCCCAATATTTTATTTTGGGCATAATTTATTAATTCCTGGACTATTTGCGTAACGTTTTACATATTATTTGTCAGCAAGCCCTAAGGAACCCAAAAATACTAATTTAAAGGAGCTACGTGGCTGCGTTCAAAATATGCAATTTCTATCGTCCTATTTGTTTTATTTTTTATGTGAGAAGATGTTGCTGTCTGTCAGACTAATGTCAATTTCGGACATAAAACAGTATTGTTAGGTTTCTAATAAGCGTTTTTTATGATTTTAAAACCTAACTCTGGGAAAGGGTAGTGTATTTTATCACTGTCCGTCTGAAAAAGTTAGTGCTTGTAGACTTACACGCGTGATGGCAGCATTTGTATATCGCGCGTCGCGTGTTGCATGCGTTCCTGATTTTCAGCCCTCCCCTCTCTCTATCCTTTTGTCCATCTGTTCGTTCGTTTTGGTAACGTAATATAATTAATGTTAGGATTAATTTAGGTCATTACGCAGTACGTCTCAATGTTTTTCTTAGAAATGCAGCACACGTCTCATTGAAGAAGGCGGGTAATAATACAGTAAGCTTTTTTATCAACGTGAAAGCGTTACAATTTGCAGACGAAGCAGAAAACAAGGGGGATTTCGAGTACATTCCTTGTGACAGCACTGTCATTTTACCATTGCTCTTCTCTTTATTAATTTTATTTGTTAGGCTTCATATTTACCTAATAATTTATATATGTGGATTAGAATATTTCATGACACCTCCCCTCTTAAAACAGACATTATATGTCAGTCCTTTATTCTATATACACATAGAGAAATTTATTATTATTTCTGGGGTTTACGGTGATTCTCATCACACGGATGGCGGCTTAAAAAATCCGCTCCCAGATTGGTTTTTCCAGATATATATTCATGCTAAAATTATATGGAGCCAGAAGCAAAGACCATCGGAGTAACCTAGAGTTCTCATGCTTAGCCTGTGCTAAAAACGATAAAGGTTTGTGGTCAGTTTGCAACTTAAATGCCTTCCCATATAGATAAATATTGAATTTCTTTATTGCCCATATTACTGCAAGACATTCTTTTTCGCTAGTTGAGTAGTTGATTTCAGCTTTATTCAACTTTCTGCTAGCATATGCCACTGGGCTTAATTCCCCATCCAATGCATCTGATTTCTGTAGTAAAGTTGCACCTAACCCAATATTACTTGCATCCGTCCTTACTATGAATTCTTGACTTAAGTCAGGTAATTTCAAAATGGGTTTACTTGTGAGCTTTTCCTTCAATTCTTGGTAAGTCATTTCACATTGTTGTGTCCATGTAATGCGATCTGGATGTCCTTTACGTGTCAATTCAGTTAACGGTGCACATATGGAATTAAAGTTTTTGATATACTTCTGGTAGAAACCACATAATGAGACAAAGGATCTCACGTCCTTCTTGGTTTGTGGTCTCGGGGCTTTCTGTAGTTTCTCTAAATTCTTTGGGTCAGGGGTCATGTTTCCCTGATAAACTGTGTGTCCCAAAAATTCCAATTCTTTACATCCAACGCAACATTTGGTTGGTCGGGCTGTTAAATTTGCCTCCCTAAGTCGATCAAACAGCATGTTCAGAGAGTCAATGTGTTCCTCAAATGTTTCTGTTGCTATAAGGATATCATCCATAAAATTTGTTATACAGGGATTATTCAGAGGATCCAATAATTTTCTCATCATTCTAGAGAAGACACTAGGCGCATTCTTCAATCCAAATGGCAATCTATTAAACTCATAGTGTCCTTCTGAGGTACTAAAAGCTAGGTATGGTCTAACCTCAGGCTTTACTGGAATCTGATAGTATCCTTTACTCAGATCCACTTTTGAGAAATATTTAGCTTTATTTAGTCTGGCAAACAGCTGATTTGTATCCGGCAATGGATCCACCTGTCCTTCTGTAATAGCATTCAGTCTCCTGTAATCTATACAGAGTCTATGTTCTCCAGAGGGCTTCCTTAAGAGTACCACCCCGGAACTATACGAAGACTCACTGTGCGAAATAATTCCTTCCTTCAACAGATAGTCTATCTCTTCCTTCAAAGCTTTTTCCTTAGCAAACGGAATCGAATATGGTTTCATACAGACAGGTGTGGGTCTATGAGTTTCATATCATATTCCAATAGGTTTGTATGCCCTGGTCGGTCTGTTAACACCTCTGCATGATTATTTAGAACCTGTTGCACTCTCTCTTTCTGAGTTTTCGTTAAATGTGTACTGATTTTCACCTGTGCTGCTGTCTCACAGGGGTGTAATGGATATTCAAATGATGAAAGTGGTTCCTTTTTCATCTCCATGGCGATGGACAAGGTCAACAAGTGTGTCTCTTCCTGATGTTCTCTTTCCAAATATTTCTTCAGGAGATTCACATGATAGATTTTTTCTTTTCCCTTCTTATCTATCTTATAATTTGTTCTAGACACCTTCTCTAGAACTGTATATGGACCCTGCCATCCAATTTGTAACTTATTCTGACTCCCGGGCAAAAGAAGCAGTACTTTCTCTCCAACAGCCAAATTTCTGTCTTTCGCCTTCCTGTTATAATAGGCAGCATGTTTCTTCCTGGCTTGTTTCAAATTTTCATTGGCAAGTTTCCAGCCAGTTTTCAACCGAGTGGTCAGCTCATTCACATATTGGTATGAAGATGTAATGTTTTCCTCTGCCTTTTCATCAGTCCACGTTCTTAACATAGCTACATATGGACCTTTAATTGTGTGGACCTATTTGTCCATGCACCGGTATGGTCTCTTCCACTCGAAGCTTTATAGTGATGATTTTTCCTCCCAGAATTATCATTCACAAAACGACCGCTACCAATTTTTCTTTTGGGGCTGTCTCCCCTCTTAAAATTCTTGATGAGAGATTTCCTCTCTACATTCTCTTCCTCCAGTTTGTTTAAGTCCGATTGAGGGATTGTCGGCTTATCCTGGGGTAAGACATCTTTTTGCACTCTCCGCATAGTGGCCATTGTAAAACAGTTAAGTGAAGCTTGTCCGTGAAAAGGGGCTTCCATTCCATTTGGTCCACTTTATCAAATCTATTTTTCCTTTTATTGTCAGGCCTGATTTTGCCCCATGGCGTGTCCAGGTCCTGATCCATGTTCCCACTTGTGGGTGTTCCCTCATGTGCTATGCTACACCTTTCTACAAAGTTCTCAATGTCCCATCTTGCTTTGGGCCAATAATAATTGTGAGCCACCTTTTGAATGATGGTACCTATCTTCTCATGGTCCCCATCTGGTTTTACATGTAGGCTCCTTATTAATTCTGTCCTATATCTTTTTGGAAGAACCAGCTGTCCGTGACCATTGGATCTAGCTCCAGTCTTCCTATACATCAACTTGTTTTTCATGTAAAAATCTCCCTTGCCTGGAGTTGTATGACAAGTTGACAATTTTCTGAAAAAAGGCTTGAGTGTTTTATCCCCAGCCTGTGCCTTCCTCATCTCTTCTGGAGTGGTATCTAACATAATATCCTCCTCCTGTCTTGAGGTCGACCTGACCTGAAGGGTTGCCATATACACAGGTTTCCTTCTGCAACGGTCAGTGTCATGATTGTCCATCTGACAATTCTTACACCACCTTTTTCCTTGGTTGAAAGATTTTCTTTCATTATATTTCCTTTCATCGAATTGTGGGAATTTATTTTTATTTTCATACCGTGGCCTATCAAATTGGTGCTTACCTTTATTTTGATCCTTAGGATCAAATTTATTAAAGTTCTGTGGTGCCCTAAAGTTGTCCACCTGTTTCTTTTTATTACCTGTTACCTCTGCTTGAGCTGCTTGATACCTTTCAGCAACATTTAGCAACTCACCCAGCCTCTCTGCACCTTGTTCCATGAGAAACTTTCTCAGGTCTGGAGCCATGGACTCTCTTAGTTGCTCTATAAGGACCATTTCCTTAAGATCTTGGGTTTTCCCCAGAGAAGTCCATTTCTCCAAGTATGTCTCTATGCGTGCAGAGAACTGGTGATAGGTTTCACCTGACAGTAGTTTAGCATTCCTAAATTTTTTCCTGTAAAACTCTGCATTCTTTTCATACCTTAACAAAAGAGCCTGCTTTAGCATGTCATAATTTTCCTGATCACCTCTGCTCATTTTTGCAAAAACCTCATAAGCTGCCCCACGAAGTCCCTGAGATAACTTTAAGCTCCACCTTTCTCTCTCTAACCCATACGTGGTAGCTAATAGTTCATACCTATTTATATAGCTCTCAATATCATCGTCTTTCTCAACAAAAATGATCTAAATGAAAATTCATAGCTGAGGTTGAGGCTCCTTGAGTAACCGTAGCATCAGAGGCAAAGGGACTGGCACCATTTTCAGGAGCATGGCCTTGAAACTCAAACTCCCTTAGTCGTAACTCATGTTCCCTTTGTAATCTTTTATCTTCTGCTTCCCTTTCTGCAGCTAATTTCTTCTCTTCCCTTTCTGCAGCTAATTTCTTCTCTTCCCTTTCTGCAGCTAATTTCTTCTCTTCCCTTTCTGCAGCCAATCTTTTAGCCTCAGCCTCAATCTGCAACCTCTTAGTCTCAGCCTCAGCCTCAAATTGTAACTTCTTAATTTCCCTTTCAGCCTCTAACTTTCTTTCGGCTTCAAACCTTCTTTCTTCGCGTTCAATAAATTTGTCACATTCCGTAGTGAAATAGGCAACCATAACTTGCCCATCTAATCCTAACTCTTTTGCAGTCTGAACAGCAGCAGATCGAAATTTGGCCAGGTCCGCCATTGTCTATCATGTAAATTTATACAATGTCTAACCAACAATTCAATCTCTAATGGACAACACAGGCACCGTGAGCTCAACCTTATTTAATTCCACCCAAGGATACCTTTTAATTCTTATATTCCCTGAAGTGAATTACCCCCAATATTTTTAATAGGGAAAGATTCAAAATCCCAAGAGCGAGACCCCAATATATGTGGTGAAGTGGGATGTTATAAATATTTATAGGGGAATTAGTGTACTGACTGAGATCAGCTGTGAAGGTATCTATATCTATTAAGAGTAGTGTATTATAGATAACCTTAATTGCTACCACATATCTATATATCTCAGTCAGAATTATTCTGGAATAGTGTGATGCTACGTTATGTGTCTAGGGTATGAGTATGGTGAAGTGTAAGTCACAACAACAGACAGATAAACAATTTAATTTAATCCACTACTCTTGACAACACTGTGACACTCACATACATATAACACTCTACAAAGATATCTTAAAAGAGTCACTGATAAACTTTCAAATAACAATATGTATTCATTACTGGCATGAATGAATATGTGTCCTGATTCAACTACAAGGGAACCAGGAATCACAATCAATTTAAATTACAAGTTATGTACAGAATGTATTTAATATGAATATTGTAGTGACATATATTATTACAAATGTTCTATGTGTGTCAGTTGTGTAGTAGTAAAATGAGGTAATACTGGTTTTGTTTTGTTCAAGCTCTGTTGGTATTTGTCATCATGACTTCAATAGTTTGTCTTTAGGGACTAGTAGTTGAGATGTTCACAGTTCCTGATTTTAAGACAAGTAAATTCCCCTCTGAATAGTATTTTTATAAAGTTATTTCAAGATGAGGGGACATAATGTTGAGCTCAGCTGGCCAACTCTGCTTATCTTGAGTGATGGCGGCAGGAAAGGACTCCTCTGCTCGAATTCTCCTCTGGGCTCAGGAGACACCTCACTGATAGCTAAAAAGACCAAGGAGTATGCTGTCCGACTCTGGATTCAGCAAATCTCTGACCAGGTGCTGCTCAGTACCATCAAGACCACTGTCCCCGAAATCAAGAAGGATGTACCTTCTACTTCATAACTAATTTATATTCTCTTTTACACTGATCACAATACAGCACAAACATTGCGTTCAGAGCGTTAGGCCAACAGTCAGCTTCATCTGAAATACTTTATACCAGCATTACCCTTCTTAATGGTTACTACGCCTCTGCACTTCCAGCATTATTTCTTTCTAGTCAATCATCCAGGTGTCAGTGTACTGTTTGGCCATTCCATGCCGTTTTACTTCTCTCCGACACCCTCTGTTCAGGCTGGAGCATTTTAGGCTTTACCTCACGTTTGCCACTGAACTACACATATATATACAGGCATAAATCAACAATTCACATTCAATTTTCATTAAAAGATATTAAATGGTTCAAGCTTACCACAATTCATACGAATAACACAGATACGTTGATTAGCAATGAATTCTGGCACAAACTGGCACAAATTTCCTTCTGCTTATCTTCCAGGCTTTTAATTTAGCCAAATATATGCTGGCTTCAACGCACTGATGCTTTATCAAGTGTATTTAAACAAGTGGTTTCGAACTAACGCTCCCAAGTGTGTATATCAGCGAGTCTGACCAATGAGCCCCGTTTCGACAAGTGTTTGAAAAAATGTTATCTTTTCCCGTCTCCCCTAACAACCAAGATAGTATTTATAGCCCGACCAATCGTGGTTAGGCTTTCATTTGTTGCGCTCCAATCAATTTGGAGTTTACATGGTAGGCTATTTCTGTAACGTAAATTTTTTTCAAACACGTTAAAAAAAAAATCTTATGAGCAGAAATGATTTTATGCTGTCAGGCACCCCCAATATTTTATTTTGGGTATAATTTATTAATTCCTGGACTATTTGCGTAACGTTTTACATATTATTTGTCAGCAAGCCCTAAGGAAGCCAAAAATACTAATTTAAAGGAGCTACGTGGCTGCGTTCAAAATATGCAATTCTATA